>JAJLQT010000019.1:600000-1098416 GCA_024516245.1 Peziza echinospora | reverse complement strand
TAACAATCGTAACCTAGGATGTAATTGGATTAGTAGCTGTTATCCGATAAATTCAAAAGATTGGAGAACAACAAGGGAAGGAAACATACAACGTCCTCGTCCATCAGGACATGGCCCAGACCGACACGCTGCGGTTGATGTTTGACAGATTGGCCGTACACGATAGCATGCTTGAATGATTCAAGAATACTCTTGTGGATCGATCGGCAAAAGTCCTCGACCGTGCACTGGCTCGCCCTCAACACGACGGGAGAGCTGTAATCAGGCGATTTACCCTTTGGCTTGGTGTAAATCCGCTTCAAATCTAGCTTCGACCACCTGTAATGGTGTTAGCTATTACGTGTTCCTCAAGTGTGGTAATTTCGGCGCTTAATACATCATTTCCAGCAATTCGTCAACCTTGAAAAAAAACGCAGTAAGTTAGCTACGCTCGGGCCTCTTGTAAGGGTGCGGGGAAGGCATACATTCCATCCCTTCTCAGATGATATCGGAACTGAGTTGGAATTCCTAAGACAACCACATCAGCACATGGCACATGATCATACACGCTAGCGAAATATGCTATCACATACTGTAGAGCAAGTCGAGTTCTTCAATTGTAATCGAATCGATTTTGTTGAGTGCATATATGACTGGGATATATCTTCTGCTCTTCTCTTCAATCACATCGATTAAATCATCAATCTAGAATCCCGTTAGCATAATTATCCAGGCCTCGGTTCCCTGAATGTCTTACCGTAGCGTCACATCTGAAAGCGATATCTGCAGAAGCTATCCGGTATTCGGTGAGGACAGCTCGAATTCCTGTCATGTGGTGTTAATAGCCTGGAATGAAATATGCGGGAACGTTTGTTTTTTTGTTCTCACTTCGTGCTCGAGATGGCTGAGAGGTTGTGTGCTGGTGATATTAATTCCACCTCTTTCCTTCTTTTTGAAAACAATATTTGGTGGTTGTTTGTTGATTCGGATACCGAAACCTTCCAGCTCAGTCTCGATGACCTTCTTATCTGTCAAAGGCTTCAAAACATCGAGCACAATGAAAATCAAATGACATGTCTTTGCGACAGCAATAACCTGTCTACCACGTCCTTTACCATCCTTTGCACCCTCGATAATACCTATTGCCCCCAAATTAGACTTTAAAGTAATCCAGCTAGCTCAAGGCAGTGTCGTACCAGGTAAATCCAGCATTTGAATTTTAGCACCATTGTAAACAACACAACCGGGGACGGTGGTAAGCTTGGAAGGTCAGCAAATGTGCACCAGGAGCAATATCGAAACCACCCATGGTAATATACCGTTGTGAACTCATAAGCAGCAACTTCCGAATGTGTTCCGGTGAGCAAACTCAAAAGTGTACTTTTCCCCACGGATGGGAAACCTATGACGGTGAGCACAAAGTCACGTGGGCTTCAAAAGGGCATGAATGAGGGTAATAACCAATAAATCCCCTGCAATTGTTTGTGAGCCTTCCATGCCTCTCATTTCCATGGGATGAAAGACAACTTACACACTAGCAACCCCGGTTCGTGCAACATCAAACCCCACTAGATTCCGAGATTAGATGGCAGTTTTTCTCCCGGAGCTTCTAGATGTTCTCTCTTACCTCCACCACCTCCACCACCTCCCGAAGGAGTGATCAGTTCCCTCCTTAGCTTAGCAAGTTTGGCCTTGAGTTGACCTGGATGGGTTGTTTTAGTTGAGTCAAGTGGACCGTTTAAGTGGCTGCTGCTTACCCAAATGGTAACTTGTCGCCTTGTTCTTCTGCGTCCTCGCTGTTGGGGTTGATATTGTAAGTCAAGTTGAAGTAGCCTGGGATATTGTCGAGGTCTTCCGTACCCATCTCCGTCTCAATCTCCTTAATTTCTGCGAATTTGTTAGCAACCAGGCGCCATCGATGCTCTGAGCCATCCCGCTTGGTGGGGGGCGATGGGGGTGGTGGGGTACACACTATCTACTGTTGTCGACATGATGGGCGTATGTTTCCAGAACTCTGCCTAGGTGTCTTTGTCGGGGTCAGCTTCAGTCCTGTTGCAGTCGCGCAAGAAATTGGGTACTGACGGTATTTTTGGTGAGAACTGTCGTAGTTCTGGGGTCGTTTTCTCGTTGAAAAGGTGAGAGCTAGACAGGTGAAAAGTAAACCTGGGGTAGCACTTTTTTTGGGAATAACTGCAATTGTAAGGTCCAATTCACAATCTAATCTAATCTGTGGTGTTAAAAATGTGGAGCTGCCACACTTACATAATCCATCTTCTTGGCGTGGGCTGCAGACTGTGGCGGTGCCAGCCCACTGATAAGATAAGATACGGACGGGTAACTGCGGCGATAGCTCGAGCTCAAGCTCAACCTAGCTACTGCAGCTATTGTTGTCAGTGCAGGGTGTGTCCAGTCTCGACCCGGGTGTATCCCGCGCCTGCTCTCGTTCCCGCGCCCCATTCCAGCCGGAGCTATCGGTTCCTGACGCTGGGAATGGCTACTTGCTGATGGCCAGCTGGCGCCGTCGAACAGCCGATAATGCACACGGCCAACTGGAGATATGTCGGCAAACTGATAAAGCCCTTGACTGGGCCATGATACGCCAGATTCTTTACCTTTGAAAAGGGGTCCTTCCATTGCCCTTTTGTTGTTGACATGATAAGGTATTCCGAACAAGGATAGATGCCTAATTTGGACGCAAACACAGGGTTTCAGGTAATGTTCTCTTTGCAATTGAGGAAGTGAGTTTGATAGCTCTTTATCTGGGCACGAGAACAATTCTTTATAAAGTTAGCGAGTCAGAATGGTGCAAGTGACTCCAATGGCAAATAACCGAATTTATGTAGGACAAGTAGAATATACATCTTGATATTCTTACTTTGAGGCTACTACGGGCGATTTTTCCAGATATTATGACCCGAATGAAGAAAGTACGTAATAGGAAGTACCTAGCGACAAAGAGCGCTCTGCAGCATACATTCCTGGCCTGGGAGAGCTCCCAACATCAAAAAGATTGGCGACAGCGATCCACAGACAAGCAAACCGCGTTGGAGATATGCAATTCGATTGGCAGCTGGGCCTACCAAGGCCAGCGTTAGTCTCTGTCACCCATACAATTAAGCATATCCGATGTTGGGAGCCACTGCCGAGCGAGGCCAGATCCGTCGTGGTGGGCCATTCCTGATCTACGAAGGCCGCACACGAGCACAACCCCAGGCCATGTCCAGCTGGCTCAAGTACCGCCGCCCGCCCGCCCCAGATTCCTTCTCTATCACGTTTTATCACGCAATTTCACGAGACCACACACAACTAACCAGGCTACACACAACTACCACATCCAGCACCCCCGAATAGGGAATCACCTCAACTCGTCGAGCAAAAGAGGAAAGACGCAGCCTACGGCCTAGCACGACCCTGCCAAATACGACCGCCCAGCGCCGCAAGACTGCCACTTTCGGGAAGCGAAAAAAACAAAAAGGGAAATAAGCAAAACCAAGCTTTTGCACCCGAGAAGAAAAGTAAGCAAAGAAAAATCATCTGGTAAGTGCAGTAACAAAAAAATTCCTTCCCGCCCCACCCGCGCCCCCAGAGGACTGCAGAATGGTATGAAATCTAGATCTTTAGCCGTTTTTTTTTTCTAAACATGGCTCTGATCATGATCCATCGTGATCCAAGATCTGCATCTGAATTTTCCCTGATGTTTTTGAATTTTATTTTTAACAATTTTGCTTCCATGTCTCTATAGATCTTATCCCAAGCTACTTAAAAAAAAAAGAAGAAAAGAATATGTCATCATACAACACCGATTCGGACGACGTCTCGAGCGTTTCGTCCGACCACTGCCATGCAGGCCACGATACTAGCTCTAACGCTGGCGCCTGCGGTCTCGCAATGCTAGTGCGCGATATCCGCGATGCCCTGGGGCCCTCGTCGGGCATCGACAGCGACGACGTTGACGAGAATGATCTACTGGAGCTGATGCGCGGATACATCTCCCGCGAATCAGACTGGCGCGACTATGCCCTCGGGGACCCAAGTAGAAATTACACGAGAAATCTTGTGGACGAAGGAAATGGGAATGCAAATTTACTGATATTGGTCTGGACACCGGGAAAAGGTAAGCTTTTATGCATTCCCTCTTTTTTTTTCAATTTATGTTTTTGTGCTTTTGGATTTCACTTGCCGAATGCTGGGCTGGAGATGATGCATATGCCGGCCTACTGCCTGCCTGGCTCATCAGCTTCATCGGCAATGCCCACTTTCTATTTGATACCAGGCACTCGGACATCTCTCCCGCCCATCTGAAATCCACCCTGCTAACAAGCCCCACCATCTAGGCTCCCTCGTCCACGACCACGCCAACGCACACTGTAAGTCTCCCATCCCTCCATCCCCCAATTTCTGTACGAATGTGGCACAAACTAACCTCTCAAACTACCCAAACCAGGCATCATGAAAATCCTTAAAGGCACCCTAGTCGAAACCCTCTACGACTGGCCCGATCAGGAAGTCTGCACCGCCACAAGCACCGCCACAACCACAGCCTCGAAATCAATATCCCCCACAACCCCCCTCAAAATCCGAAAATCCACAACCCTAGAGAGAGACGATGTAGCGTACATTAGCGATAAGATTGGGCTACATCGCATGTCGAATCCGTCGATGACGACGCCGGCGGTGTCGCTACATTTGTATACGCCGCCGTATGCGGCAAAGTGTAAGTGAACCTCGAGCTCTTAACCTCCTCTGCCTCCTCCTATTGGCCTTTTTTTTTATTACCTGTTTGGGGGGAAGGTGGGTCATGATTGATGATACTAATATTGCTACCGAGGTTTTTTTTAGTCGGGTGTAACATGTACGACGAACGAACCGGCAAGGCAACACACATTAACTCAACTCGTATTTCTCAAAATACGGAAGAAAAGGATCCGATGGCTTCGGCTGCGTCAGCGGGACAAAGGAGTTACCAAATTGATTTCCATGGCCATTATCCCCATCCCTACATAACGCACTTTTTTCTTTCTTTCTTTTTTTCTTTTTTCCCTTCGAACTTCGAACTTCGGTACCGCTAGCCTTCTAGATCTTTATAATTCGACATACAACAAACGACAGCACCCATATCACCCAAGGCACTTCATGCATGCATATGAGCAAGCCCAGCTATTTTTTTTTTCACAGTTTTTCTTTCCTTTCTTTTCTCATGATCATAAGCTTCTTCATTAACGTTATATACACATTCCGGATCCCATACCTTTCAATTTTATAATCTGTTTTTAGGCATATGCATAACATATAATCTTATTTTTGTTTCCTTTCGAGAAATGCTTTCTACTCGGTACAGGCAAGAAATACTCGAAAATAAAAAGCAAAAAATGTAGCCAAAAACCCTTGTAAATTTTCGAGTATTTATTGCCTGTACCGAGTACGTTTTCATTGCCATTGCAATCAATTGTAATATCATCGTTATTTGTTTCAATCATCGATATCGCGTTCATCTCCACAATATTCCTCAATTTTTCAATTTTCCTCAAACTCGTGTCCCTTTAAATCCCGGGCCCGCCCCATCATATATATATATATGGTCATGGTCATTTATATCTTTTCATCTGATTATTGATCTTCTCAGCACGGCGAGAGTCGGAATTCGGAATGGTTATACGTATACCCCTAATTATAAGATCTCTACCTATATATAGCTACCTACCTATTTAGCTATAGATCTAGATTATTTTTATTTTTATCTTTATTTTTTTGGTATTTGGTATTTGGTACTTTTATATTTTAAATTCACGCATTTCCCGGGATGTAGTACCTTATGTACTAAAGACATTGTACTTAGATAAACTTGTGATAAAAAATGTATTGATGGAGGGGTGCACTGTACATACATGTGTCATGGACCTGAGGAGGGTAACCTATATCTTCCCGTACTCTACTCTACATTTTCCAATTTTCCAAGTTCCAATACCTACCTATAGCTACCTACATAACCTACTACCCACTTTTCTCCCTCCTGTTAATATCATATGCACGCCGCGTCATTAATTTCCCCATATGGCACTGTGTATCAGTATCAGTATCAGTATCAGTTACCCTGATGACCCCAACCCAACCCAATTCATCTCTACATCTCGGTAATCTCACCACATTTCACGCACACAAAACATCAGCTTCTTGCCGTAACTATGCGCAACATTTTTTTAAAGAAAAAAAAAAAAAAATAATAAAAATAAACACATGTGCATGTATACATGTAAATCAGTGATTCGAATCAGACCTCAAACTCTCAAATCTCAAATCTCAAATCATAAACCCCTGAATCTATATCTCCCCGGGGGTCCGGAATTCAGAGTTACGAAGCTAAGCTATAGGGTGGAGTTGGAGGTTTCAGGGTAATTATAAGCTTGTCATGTCATGTCAATGTTATAATATCGAAAGCAACGTCAACAATAGCCCGACAGTATGTATTTAGAGCTACCTAAACTCTCAAAAGAGGCTGGCCACCGCCAATCGGGGTTTTAAAAATGTCCGACACTTATTTCAATTGTTTACAATTAAAAAAAAAAAAAAAAGAAAAAACGAAACGAGGCCTAGGAAGGGGGTTTATTATCAAGTAAGAAAGATGATGCATTGCTACGTCAAATTATACTAAAAACGACGCCTTTTTACAAAACCAAATCAAATAAAGCATATATACTCAATTATGTACGCACTCCCAAATGGAGTATATGTACACCCCACCCCCCCCACCCCACCCCACCCCACCCACCCCACCCCAACCTATCCAACCTTCACCCCCCTCTCCCCCAACAACCCCTCCACAACACCCCCCGCCCTCTCCTCCGCCAACTCCGGCGCAAGCCTCCCAACAAGCAACTCCACAATTTGAATTACCAGATGCTTATTCACGCTCTTGCTCGCAAACAAAATCCAACCACTCATCCCAATGGCCTCCCTCTTGCCATCCGTCGCACTCGGGGAAACATAGTGCCTCCACACCACCTCCGGGATCTCTCCAGCAGCGTCCTCTTTGCATCTGCCGTATCAGGTGTTTTTCTTCTAGCGTGGGATATGGTCTCGCGGGGCCCATGCCCCATTCGGAAACATGGATGCACGTGCAGATGAGAGTATGTTAATTACGAGGGCCTGCGAGACGATGGCCTTCTGGAACTGGTCAGAGATGAATGTATCCACAAAGCGACCTGCGGGTCGGGTCGTGATTGGTGATAGGGCCAGGAGAATATTTCCTGTTAGCATGGCTGGCGTTTATCAATGTTTGTGAGGGTGGTGATGAACCTGAATATCGCCATTCTCAGGATCGGTTTTTTGGCGGCGGGGGGCGGGGTGTGGGGCTTTAGAAAGATGTGGAGGGTTGCGAGGGCGGTGGTGGCGTACATGATGAGGTTGAATATGAGGGCGAATGTGCTGTCGAGTTTTTGGAGGATTGGGTGTAGTGGGGGTGTGGGCTCCGAGGGTGGAGGGGCGGAGGCTGGCGAGAGGGTGCGTAGCTCCGGCGGCGGTGGTGGCCAGGTGCTTTTTCTCGATCTCGTGGGAGAAGGAGGGGAGAGGCTCGACTATCTTTTCGGGACTTTCGGCGCTTCCTGATCATGGCTTCCTTTTCTGGCAAAGTCCTCCTCACCGCTGTAGAATACATCGGCGTGAGATACATCTAGTGGGTCTCCTAGAGGTGTGATTGGAGTTGGGGGCATCGAGATTGCCGGTGAAGGAAGTGTTATTAATGGCTGTGGTAGTTGTGGTGGTGTCTGAGGCTGTGGAGCCAAAAGTTTTGTAATTATTTCGTAGAGCATCCATGGCTCGCTGAGTTTGTCGACTACATTTCCAAAAACCATGCCAGAGAGAATCTCTCTGATCAACGTCCTCTCACAATTTGATTGTAGGTCCTCTGGCGGGAGTAATACGGCCAAAAGGCCGGACGCCAGCACCTTCAGGTACAGCTTCTCACTTTCCGGCGAAGAGCCCAAAGCTGGATGGGGCTGGAGGTTGTGAAAGCTCTCCTCGAGCGTCAGGTGAGGAGAGAGGCAAGTCTTGTGACGGGCAACACACTGGCGAAAGTCTAGCACTCGGCTGATGTGAGCACGGAAAAACAAAGCAAGTAATCACAAGCAAGCAAGAGGCTCTGGTGGTGGTTGCAAACCTCGCACGTGGTTGTCCAAGAGTGAAGGAAGTTCATCCAAGAGCAGAACCTCCAGGTCAATTTGTCTTGTGCGCTGCTCCAGGGATCTGGTCGTGTGCGCAATGACTGTGATGACCTCATCGACGAAGCTTCTGTCGTTTGTTATTTTCGAGTACCAGGCGAATATAAAGTCCCTTGTTAAAATTCGAGAAGGTCAGCCTTGTAATATAATATGGCGCCTCGTTGCACATGTGGAAAAAAAAATCCCACCTGCAGATGTATGCAAGGAACGCATAGAGCTGCACATCGACCTGTGGTGAGCTCGTGAGCGCGGGCAGTATGTCTTCCAACGGCGTCGAGGGCGAGGACTGTGGCCGTAAAATCCGCCGTATGAGGGCCAATGTCTGCTGGTGCTCAATGATGGCTTGAGGCGGTAGAGGCGGCGGCGGTGGTGGTGGAGGTGCCGTTGCTGTTGCTGGAGGAGGAGGAGGGAGAGTGGGCGCTGGCGTCGCTGCAGATGGCGGGGCGAGATCGCTCATTGTCGGTGGTTGCGGCACACTCGGGCTAGTGCTCGTAGGAGGGAGCGGGCGAGGGAGGGGTGGGCCCTGAGCCTTTTGGAGAAGCGGGGACGAGATCACAAGGACGGGCGACCGAGGAGGGGTGGGCGACTATAGTTGGGTTGCTGGAGATTATATGCGATGTGCAGCGTGATGTGGGCGGATGATATCGCCGTGTTGTATCTAAGGAAGAGGATAGGAGGAGTGGGGCTGTCTGCAATGGCCACCGGAGGCGGGGCGTGATATTCGTTATATGCCGCGATGTCGAGTGGAGGGGCGCAATGTCTCGATGTCTCTAATCAAGTGAAGTGGTGAAGTGGGCTTTTTCTCGCGGCAGCCACGCAGGTCCGCACGCACGCACGCACGCACGCACGCAGCACCCACCGCAGTGCTCTAGCAGCTCGTGTGCGCGGGGCGGAATATCTCTCCTCATGCGCCCTGCGCGGCGACAGCTCTCCGCCGGCGCGCTACTCGGCCGGGCACCCTGCGGTGCTGGACACCCGCAAGGTGCAGGCGAAAGCCACCAGCAGGGAGGTTCTCCAAGCACTACAGTCTGCGTAACTCTGTCTTGGCGCCCGATAGCTGCCGATAGCTCTGGCGGATGATCTCATTGCGTGGGGAAGCTCCTTATCGCCTCACCGCTGCGGGTGACATCCGCCCCGCACGGCCAGAGGTACCAGCTACCAGCACATCAGCAGACTTCTTTGCAACACCTGGGCGCATGAATGTGATATCTATCTCTAGATCGAGTGTTTAGCAGTTGCACCGGCCGTGCTCGACAGGATTGTCGCGGCATTTAGCATGTATGTATGTACTCGAGTGCAATAAGCTTGGTTGAGCTATGCCGGGCTGTATGCAGGGCAAATATAGTCTACGGAAGGGCGGAATATAGCACCAAGCCAGGGCAAAAGAAGGTGGGTGATCTCGAGGTTATTGAAATGGGCAAATGGGCCATGAGTATATTCCTTGATAGCCAAAATAGATTGTGGCCAGCTAGTTTAAGCTCTGTGCCTCCATTGCGCTGCTCACATGATTGAAGGACGCACAAGGTGGATCGAGACAGAGCGCCACTGCCTCATACTGGCAGCCACCGCCCAACCCCACCCACACTCTCTGCGGCCTCGCTCACCCCACTCCTCCGATCGCATCCCCCTGTTGCAGCAGTCTGCATACCTCGAATCCTCGCCCCACCCCCCCGGTACTGCCGTTGCAGCTCTGGACAAAAAAGTAAAAGATCCCTTGCATCAGATATTGTGCGGTTGGTCTCGCACAGAGTGCCTGAAATACCTCCCGATCCCCGTCCGCTGGCCGCACTTTCCTCCCATTCCCGTCCCATCAAAAAACATCTTCAAAAAAGACACTCGCTGGCCTCGTCTGGTGTTTCTGTGGCCAGCAGCAGCAGCGGTACCGGTAAGCAGGTCATTCGCCAATAGCTCGGTGTGAGTCGTCTGTTGTTGCGGTCTGACCCATAGCTGATGCCAATGTACTCATCCGTCATGTAGGCAAGCTCGACCTTTTTCTCGAATTGATCAGTCTAAATCTGGTTGATTCCCGAAAGGAAGGCTGAAAGATAGTCAGACCAAACAGGTGGAACAACTACAGCTCCGTGACATCACTGGTCACTTTTCACAGTACAAATCATGTCCGGTGTCGTGAGTCCCATGGGGGATGAAGTGGAAGCTGGTTCTTTATCCCGGATACAATTAAAAATGTCCCGCCGCAGAAGGCGCAGATTCATCACCACACTCTGGAGGATGTCCTCCACATCCCACCTCAACAAGTCTGACGAAGAACAGGCTCCGGAACTTGAAACGGCCACGAGGGTATTAATTCGTTCGGCATCGTGTGGGGAGTTGGGAGCTCTTGGGCCTTTCCAGCTCAGAATGAATGGATTCTCACAGACTGAATCTGTTACCTCAGAGTTACAAACTGAAGAATGTACGACGATAACTATGGCGCCGGTTCAGGAATCGCCAAAGAACATTGATTATTTCAGCGGCTTGCCAGATGAGATTAAAATCAAAATATTCCAGCAGCTGCCGCCAAAGCAGCTGGCTCGGGTATCGATCGTAAGCGTCTCATCCCACCGCTACGCTGCAGTCTGTGAAATCGGGCCAATTGCTCAACTAATGTCTTTTATGTACAGGTTTCAAAACGGTGGTACGAGCTTTGCCATGACGGCCAACTTTGGGGGACTTTCGATGCGACCGATTTCTACAGGGACATTCCAGCAGAGAGTTTGGCCAAAATCATTCAAGATGCTGGCCCATTCGTGCGTCACTTGAATCTTCGGTAAGTTGAACTGGGCGTCTTTGGGTGGTTGCTTGGCTAACCTTGGTAGTGGCTGCATCAACCTTCAGCACGACCCACGAATCATGGCGATAGCAACATCTTGCAAAAATTTGTTGACTGCCAATTTTGAGGGATGTAATTTCACAAGGGAGGTTATACACACTTTTGCCGCTGCAAACCCTGGGCTTCTCCAGCTCAACATTTCAGGCCAAACGTCCGTTACAAACACCACCTGCCGATTGCTGGCGCTAAAATGCACCCGATTAGAATCTCTGGATATCTCGTGGTGTCCAAGTGTAGACAGTCGGGGAATCAAAAAGATTGTGGAAGCATGTCCCGGGCTTCGGGAGCTTCGTGTTTCAGAGGTCAGAAGAATTGACGAGGGTTCCGTCATGCAGGCAATATTCAACGCCAATACTTTGGAAAGATTATACCTCAGCTGCTGCAGTGCCATAACAGATGATACGATACGATTATTAGTTGAAGGAAGGCATTCAGAGATCGACCCCTTGACGAACCGCACATCAGCCCCACCAAGGAGATTGAAGCATTTGGACCTGAGTCAATGCTCACAGCTCACCAGCGACGCTTTGAGACACCTAGCTTTCAATGTCCCACACTTGGAAGGCCTTTTACTCTCTGGTTGTGATGGCTTGACTGATGATGGATTTGAAATCCTGTTTCCCACTGTTCCTAAACTTTCGCACCTCGATCTGGAAGAATGCGGCCAATTGACCAATGACACCTTGTTGGCACTGTCTAAAGCACCCTGTGCAGCTACCCTTAGGCACCTTCAACTGTCGTATTGCGAGCAGATTGGAGACGCTGGGTTGATTCCACTTGTCCGAGCTTGCCCTAATCTCATGAATCTCGAGATGGACAATAGTAAGTCTTTTCTGCTATTCTTTGTCCATCATATACTAATGACATGTGAATGTAGCACGGGTCGGGGACGCTACTCTACTAGAAATTTCACTTCAAGTGCGAATCCGCAAGGAGGTTCCAATTCTTCCCAAAGCATCAGTAGGGATGCGAATCGTAATATACGACACCCCAGGCGTCACCTGGCGCGGAGTTCGTGATGTCCTTGCCAAAAACACAACACCAGTGAGCAATAGACTTGGCCACGGGCAAGTCGTTCAAATGAAGTGCTATTATGGCTGGCAGATGACGGTGGATGAACACTTGAAGCGGGTCCTCCGGGACGATCTCCGGAGTGCTAAGCGGCTGGAAAACAAATGGGCAGATTTCAACACAGAACCCGAGGCTGAGCGTAGTACCAGAAGGAGGAGAAGAAGGGACAGGGTGGTGCTATTCATGAATGATGGTGGCCCAGGAGGGAATGCTCCACTGCCCCCAGGCACGTTTGAGGATGAAGATATGGAAGGTATTGCAAATGAGATTTTGGGAAGGCCGGCTCTGGCGAGGAGGAGGAGGGGGGCAAGTTGTATGATTATGTGATTTTGTGTTTCTTACATTTTCGATGTAAACACGATTGCTGTTCCTCCCACATGAATCAAGGTCAGTCGTATATTTCTTTCTCTCTCTTTGGTTTGCCTTCTAGGGTCTTCTCTCCCTCTACATCTCTCTCCTCTTATCCCACTTTGGCTTTTGGCAGATCTCAATTGCTCTCTTTCCACCGTTGGTTGGTTCCGTGGCCTTCCTTTGTCTATGCATACATACATACATACTACATAAGTTTCACGAATCCCATTTCCCCTTTTCTTTTCTTTGCCTTTTCTTCAACTCTTACCTTTCTTTCTTCATATCTTTTCTTTTTCTATCATTTTGTTTTACGGAGGCTATCTGGGTTTACTTTTTCTTCTTCTTCTTTTTCGTTCTATGCCGGCTATATATACGTGGGTGGGCGGGATTTAGTCTTTTTCTTTTTCTATTTCTTTCCCTTACGTGATTTTCTTTTTCTTTTTGCTTTCATGGGAATTTTATTTGGTGTGGCGTTGGTTTGGGGGGTAACTATCGTTCGGTTGGTTTGGTTTTTTTCTTTTTTCTTTCTTTCTATGGTACCGGTGGGTATTTTACTTAATTGGGGTGGGGGGGGGAGGTTAATTGGGTGCATGGCTTGTCTTGTGAGAGGTACCGGTGGAGATGACGATGGGAAACTGATGGTTGGGAAGCGTAAATACATACATATGACATACTAAGTTTATAAGGGATGCCACCTTGGAAGGTATCAGGACTTGTACTGTGGGCTAAGCCTTAGGTATAATCAATACATAAGTACCTATGTGAGGGGATGAATTTATGTTCGAATTCGAATTCGTGATGGGTGAGTTTTTTTTAGCTATAGGCTATATAGGTAGGTAGGTTAGGTAGCTACAGTAATAATTTTATAGGGGGCTTGTTTATAAATTACATTACAGATAGTTGGGACGTCTGCTCTGTATTTAAGTAAGTAGGTAGCTCGTGCTTTCCCTGTATGCCCCCGTACGCGTCTTAATATGTTCTCTCTCTCTTTTTTTTTGGGGGGGGGGAGGGAGGGAGGGAGGGAGGGAAGCTAATTATCATGATCACGCCCTCGCTCGATCGGCAATTGCAATTGCGATATTATGGCCTGTATACTTAGGATCCCACGGCCACTCAAGGGCGTTAGACTCCGGATCCCTCGAGCTCCCTCCCTAACTTTTTATTCTAAAATTTCTAACCGCGCTCATGATCAGCTCACCATCGATATCTACCTATCTGATGATCATGATCATGATCAATTGATGTAATTATAACTAGTACTCATAATGGCGATGTTCTAAAACTAGTCTCATGAAGCCTGCCGCAGGGCAGGGCCCTCATACCAAGTATGTATATATAGAGCTCGAGTATATATAATAAAGTATGTATAATGTATAATGTAGTAAGCTCTATAGTTATTCATTCAGTAATGATAATAATAGATCTAGAACAAACAACAAGAGGCAGAAATTCAAAGAGACACAGTCCAGTAGGTAACTGTCGGAACCTCATGATCATACGGATATACCTAATATATATATGATACGTAACGGCCGGACGTTTAAATTTAGTGCAATAATTAAAACTCGACACATGTACATAAAAAAAAAAAAAAAAGAAAAGAAAAAAAGGAAAAAGAGAAGAAAAGAAAAGAAAACGGCTTAAACGTCAACTATAAAACACAAACATTCAAAATAAAACCCCAACCAACCAACCAAAACAACGACTCACTCACTCAAGACAGCGATCATATACAACAGAAACACGCACGCACACGACAAAAAAACAAGGTAGCTAGCTGGCAAGCAAAATCAAAGTGGAAAAAAAAAAAAAAAAAAAAAAAAAAAAAAAAAAAAAAGCAATAATAAGCGATAATGAACAACAACGATAGTAACAACAAACTGCTACATGTTCATCCAATATTGATATTCACCAACTCATCCTCGAGCTCATCAAAACACGAGCCACCTTCTAGATCTCGTGCCACACCTCCCCCTCCCCCAATCCCAACCCCAACCCCATGAGATGCCGCATAAGCACCCTCCTAAATATGCTCTACGGGTGTCTCCTGCAACAGCCCCCTATTATTCTCCTCCCTCTCCTCCCTCTCCCTCTGCTTCCCAGCCCTATCGCTCAGCCAGCAGCTCCGGAGAGGCTCATTGATGAGATCGTTAAACAAAAAGGTTCCGTAGACGAGGAGGATGAATCCCGCGACCTGGAGCCACTTGAAGGATTCCCATCCGAGGCCGACCGAGACGATCCAGATGAAAAGGGTGCGGCAGGTGTCTATGACTGAGCGGGCGGTGGCGGAGATGGAGCGCGTGACTGAGATGCCAAAGTAGTTGAAGCATCTATCGGGAATTTAAAATAAAAAACATGTTAGTTATTTAGTAATTGAAGGGATGGGTCAGAAAGTGGAGGATTTTCGTTTTTTGGGGGGACATACCCTATGGAAATCATAATCAAGACACTAGTCTGTGCGACGAGAGGATACTGCGAAACCTCTCTCCAGCCTTCCGCGGCATCAAAGTATCCCCCACGGCCGGCATCAGTGACACCAACCATAAAGTGCAGCACAAACATTCCGACGGTGGTGACCAGGAACCCGAACACGCCCTCCCAGCCAACAACCTTCAGGGGCTCGAGCGCATACTTCTCGAGGATAAACTCCTCCAAGACGAATTGTGTTGCGGTAAAGATTTGGGCGCCGGCAATGAGAAGGACACCGATGATGGTGCGGACGGCAGGGTTGACTTCGGCCACAGAGGACATTTGGGGCGGGACGGGGGTGGATGGCTCGGGTTCAGTGCGGGCGGGTTCATTGTAGAGTGCACCTGCGAGGCCGACGACGGCGACTCCGAGGACGACGATGGCGAGAGCAAGCCATTGGTATGCGCGAAGGCGGCGTTTGAGGAAGATAACACTGAAGATTCCGACAAACAAGACCAATGCACCACGGGTCATTTGGTAGACTTTATTCCAACCATGTTAGCCACGTCATGTTTATTGAAGGGGAGCTCTGGGGGGGGGGGGGGGAAGGGGAACATACTACTTGCAACGACAAAGAATAATCCAACATTCATCAAAGTCGTTCCAGCGATATCGCAGCAAGCTGGCAACGCCAATAGAAACACTCTCCTTCCGCTCAAATGTAGTCTATGCTCGCTATTTGGCACCAAAGCCTTGACAGCGGGATTTAACCCCCGGCTACTCTCTGCCTCCTCTAGCCCAGCGCCAACGGGTTCGTATCCCTTGAGTCCATTCTTCCTCTCGAGGTACTGCTGGTGGAGGTAAAAGAGCCCCACGACGAGCCAGCAGCCCATCTCACCGATAAACATCTGCAGCGTCTGAATCACGGGCTGCTCAAAATAATGACGCTTTGTTGGGTCGGGGCTCTCGCAGTTTCCGACACAGACTTGGTCCTGGAGTTTAGTGAGGAGTGTATTTGCAGCTATAGAACGCGACCGGGGGACAAAGATTAGCTATCGGAGGTGATGGTGGATATTGGAGTCAGAGCTTTCGTGAGAACGTACTTCCAGTGGCCAACATGCCCGCCACGAGCAGCGGGATGATTAACCGGTCAATCATTGTTGCGATAGTCGTCGTGTGTTTGAAAAGTAGATTTGTTTGAATAAAGGGTTATTGTTGTTGTTGGTGCACGTCGCTGGGTGTGTGTGTAGCTGTAGCTAAGAAGCTTCCGGAGCTGTGGATAGCTACCCGGCAAGTCGATCTAAGCTATCTTTCCTGCGATGAGCTTCGCTGGATCTCAACGCTTGTGGGTAAACAGCCAGCTCAAACGATGTTGAAGCTGTACTGAAGTCTCCTTGGGCAGATATGGCGATACTCGGTGGTTGGTAGCTTGCTGGTCGACCGCGATGAGCTGCGGATGATGGCGCGAGGAGGAGGAGGCTTGGAGGAGGGAAGCTGGGAGGTCGCTTTAACGGGGCAGGGAAGCCAGGGGGGGTCTCAGGTCACACAGAGATCGATCTGATTAGATCTTCTTAGATCTCATTGGCGGGATGTGGAGCAGCAGCCCAGACACCACTGCGGGTGACACGGCCTGTGCGCATGCCATCATCCCCCCATCCCACAAAACGTCAACCCAACTGAATTAAACACCCTTAAATAAAACAAAAGTACGCCCAGCTCAATAGGAAAAAACATGCCGCCCAAAGACGCCAAAGGCAAAGGAAAAGCGGCAAAGGACACCTCCAAAGACAGCAGCAACAAATCCAAAGACTCCAAATCCAAAGACACAAAGGGCAAGGACAGCACCACCTCCGGCGGCGGCGCCTCGGACAAGCTTAAACCCGCCACATCCATCAACGTGCGCCACATCCTGTGCGAGAAGCACGCAAAAATCACCGAAGCCCTCACACGCATCCAGAATGGGGAGAAGTTTGACGCGGTCGCGAGGGAGATGAGTGAGGATAAAGCCCGGCAGGGCGGCTCACTTGGGTGGAAGATTAGAGGGTCTCTGGTCGGTGCGTTTGAGACGGCGGCATTCCAGTTGCAGCCGTCGACGGTGGATAAGCCGGCGATTGCGCAGGTCAAGACGGAGCATGGGTATCATTGTATGTGTTTTTTCTCCTTTCTTTTACGAATATGAAGATGTGTGGTGCACGGGAAGGCCCGAGTTGGAATTGGCAGATTTGCTTACAGAACGTTATCCCCCCCACAGTGATCATGGTCGAGGGACGGAAGTGAGGGCCGGACCCATTCAAAAGCAACTAATTGGAGTGCAACATGTACAAAATTCCTCATGATGCGTAGTCTTCCTATTTCCAGCATTAGCATTAGCGTTCGTTAGTTTGTAGATTTGTGATGCTTGTTGGTTTCAATCCAGCCGTTTTCTTAACATCCCACATCATCGCAGAAACAAAAAGTCACCAACCCCACTTGGTGCACCTTGCCCATTTCGAGCCTGAGCTTCAACCCAATTCAAGGCTACCTCCAAATCAGACAGGCCTACCTCCACTTACCCACATTGACTCGAGCGTGGGACCACGCTTGGCAGAATATGCCCAATCAGGCAGTATATCTCCTTTTGGCCTGGTAAACCTTGGAACTTCAGCGATTGTTTAGTATAAGGTATTTACTTGAAGTAGGTATGTATAATGAGTGTGTTCTCGTGCTAATGAGTGCAGTTTAAAACCGAGACCCCCGAGATCAATGCATCTTAAACCGTAAATATCCAATTATTTGATTCCCGTTTAACTTATAATTACCCCTAGGTACTCGACCTCGGAAACATATGCATTGCCAGGTAGTTTCACTATTGCCTATAAATTAAAGTATATAAGTAATCAATCGATTCAAGGTGCTGCGCTGCATGGCCACGGCGCCACTGTGGTACAGCAGAAAAGAAAAAAAAAAGTACAGGAGCCGGTAACAAGAGGCCGGAAATAGCTACACTGACCATGACCTACCTACTACTTTATATAGCATGCCTAAGCTTCTTAATCGCGCATCGCATTCAATCACCTTCAATTTGGCGACGAATTGAGTTTGAAAGTCGGATCATGGGCAAACTTCTTGTCAAATCTGATCAAACTGCTAAAAACAAAAAAAAAAAAAAATTTGTGTGTGCCAGCTCAAAAGTACAAAGTAATCCCACAAAGGTGCTCAGGCCTAGGGCCGGTTATGTAGGAGGTAGTTAGTTCCTGGAGAAGGCAGAGAGGGTGAGTCCACAGTCTTCTCGTGCCCAAACTTAACCTACAGAGAGGATGCGGCAATTCATGTAGATTAGTATGGAAACCGACTGCAATTATTCAACTTGAGAAGGCCGAGGGCTCTAGACCCACGCTCTTGGACTGTCTAATCTGCAAATCCAAAAAGGCACCTCTTGTATTTGTACCTTAGGACAAACAATAATCCGCTTGAAAATAAAATCTTGAATGAAGGTATATGATGACCAAAAGTAATGAAATAAAAATAAAACCATCAAACGCCAAAATGTCCCATGGTGCTATCCCAAGCCCCATCAACCCCCCCAAAATGCCAGCCTTGACCCCAGCAGAACCCAAAACATCCATCCACCTCGATACGTCTCATCCATCTCGACACATCTGGCATCCTACACGCACACTTGGTCCGGATTTGAAAGTGTACAGCTCTGGCTCATGTCCTGCAAGGCCCCGTCGTTCCATTTCCTCCGTCGCAACCAAAAACCACGTTTCCTTCACTTTCGGCCTGTACCCACCCCCGCCAAATGATATTGGACTTTTTGATTCGGCCTCTTCTCTATCCCTCTGCATACTCTGCATGAAAGCCCTCCGCAGCTGTCGGCCTCCATTGCGTGTACCAACACTGTCTGCTTGAAAATATGCAAGTATTCTCTCTAGGCCAGCATGTGACCGGAGCAAAGTCGTAACCAAAATGTCGTTCTGATTGTGAGGCGGCTCTGGAGAGAGGGATAATCGGATGGAATTGACGAGAAACGTCATGCAATGATGGGTAGCGATCAAATCGGCCGATGATAGGTTGGTAAAAATTGTACGTTGAATTGAGATGTATTCTTGCAGCAGTGCATCTTGCCCACCTGGGCGCATATGAGGAGGATTATTCAAGATCATTGTAGCGCGGGCAGCATCTAAGCGGATGTAAGTGTAGTGGATGAATGCATAGGCAAGATAACTGTGAAAAACCTTTAGCTTCAGCTTGTCATATAACGACTGGGATAAACGTACAGCTGAGGTGTTAGGAAAGCTTGAATGGATTGAATTGCGAGCCTCTTTTCCCGCTTCTGAAACTTTTCAATGATTGGGTTAACTGCATTCTCTGCAAGGAACCAGGCCAACTCGTGGCACGTGATATGCCGGGTCAATAGAAAGTGAATATATCGAAGGCAATATTGAGGTTTGTCCAGTTGTGGTACCCGTGGTGGGGGGAAATGCCGGCTTAGCTCTGCGTAATCTTGTAAGGGCAGCATCTCTCGCGCTATGACAGACTCGTTGACGTCGATGATGTTTTTAAAGGCATGAGAGGTTAACCTCAGGTTGAGCAGATCATTGTAACTGCAATACCGGAATATGCCGACTTGTAACTCTGCGGGGAGAATGTCAAAATACGTGGAAGTAATCGAGGGCGGTTGGTTGGGTGAACTGTATATCAATGGGGCAGAAGGGGCACCATGTTAGTCGGCTGATGGACAGGGTCTGTACAGAAGGTTTACAATAGCTTGCATCGAACTGGGTTTGAGATAGCTAGAAAGCTGAAGGTACCTAGAAAGACGAAATGTCTTTTGCTGGATAGCCGATCGCGCCTTGTCAACGACCGTGTCAACCACCTTGAAAAGCCTATGGGCCTTCTTCTCGAGTGCGGCCGCCGTCCGTAGACTGGTGATTGTTGCCATTCGTCGGGGCAGCCGGTGGAGAGAGGACGTCGTCAGAATTGCTGTTCAGCTGCCTGGGCTGAACCAGGTCCAAGGAATGAAGTGGCGTGCGTTGGGTGCTACTTGGAGGGCTGGTGAATTCGGCACCACACTGGGCTTGATCCAAGTTTACGGAGAGAGATGAGAGCGAGCTGTGGTTGAGTGGAAGCTGTATGTGTCAGCCGCCGGGGCAGTTGATGGAAATTGAAAAGTAGAAGGTATGTCGAGGAAATAGACGACGACCATGGAGCTTGAATTCAGGGATGTGTGCGGTGAGTGTGAGCAGGTACCAGCTAAGGGTACTGGGTGCAAGCAGCAGCATTAGTGGTGTCTGTGGCCGCATGGGTTTTGCGACGCTGGCGCTGTTTCGCATTCTCTCCGACTGATGTACTCGAGTAGACCGACCACCATCCTTGGTCGGTGAGCTGAAGCCAGGCCTGGAGGATTAGGACACCATGCCGAGGGTAGTGTATCCATATCCACACATATGCATCGAGACTCGGGGCGGGGCTACGAGGGGAGTCGGGCAATGCGAGGAGCTGCTGGAGACGGCCTGTGATTGGCCGCAGGGCTGGAGGTTGGTTTCCTTGCATACTTGTGTAGGCTTGCCGCTGCGGCAGCTCGCTCATCCTTCATCCTCCACGTTGGCAAGGGCGAGGCGGACGTCCGACAGTCCTTACCTCTGGATCCATCTCGTCTCGGCGCTTACCTTCAAGCGGGTGAATGAAGAAAGGGAATGAAGACGCTCTTCTGAGGCAGCATCAGTGAACCTGGAACTTGGAACTTGAGGTGATTGAGTACCGGAGAAAACCATGGGGGAAGTTGCAGAGCATCAAGTAGCGGCTGGGGCTGGGTGGACGGAGTTTCGAGAATGAGCCTACCTTTCATGCATGTTCATTCGAATGCATTCAGGAAAAGTATTCGTTCTACCGTATACCTCCCGAGGCCACGACCGATCACGGCCAGCCTGCCAATATTTATCCGCACCCGACCCTGAATTCGACCAGAAAACGTAGACCGGACTGAACCCGGACGAGACCGAATCCGCAAAGTACTGCGTTATCTCGGTCCTATCCCTTACTCCGTACTCGATACTGCGAGGAGGGGTATCGTCTGCGCGCGGTCTATAGTTACGCCAGAGCTACGAGAGAGTGTGCGAGGCTAGGCCGGGAAGGCGTCAGAGATAGTCAGAGGGGTCATCGTGAAGTGTGCGTCTGCTCGTCATGTTCTCCGATGCAATGGTCATATCTTTCGACCTCCCTTTCCTTCATTGCATCCACCTCTCCCTGTCGTCACAACAGACTTCCTATACATATATGTTACAGCACAATGTTTAGTCTCATGCCCAGACCCTCGGAGAGGCACAATGCTCATGAATCTCAAATATCGGATGCAGTAGTGTTGGCTTGAGGTGCTACTTCTAATTAGACATCATCGATTCTCGTAAACATTGGTTCTGAAGCATGCATGCATGCTTATAACCTTTTGCGCTTTTTCAAAATGGCAGAAGTTTACGATGGTTATAATTTAACCTGCAAGGTCCCTATTTAGATACATTCTTCTAAGCCTGTATTCGAAATCGCATGACATTGCTATATATGTGGAGAAATCTGCAGAAACGCAAGACCAATGCTTAAGCTTAATAAAGTATATATATTGTCAAACAACAAAAAAAAAAAAAAAGAAAAAAAAAAAAAAAGAACAATTCAAGTGGTCACGGTTTCTCCATCCGAAGATTCGCCTCCACCGGATTCGCCGTAGTCGGTGGGATCGCGTTCTGTTAGTTGTTCAGGAACAATAGCCTGCACAGCATCCTTTATCATGATCAATTCATTTTTGAAGTCGCGCACAACGCCCTCCAGCCTTGACACTTCCTCTTGCAAACTGGAGATGTGCTGCAGAGCGCGTTGTAGAGCGTAATTATCGACAATAGGAATTTCAGGGAAATTTTGAACAATTGGGCGGGGCCGTGGGGGTTTGGACTGCTTCCAAATTAGTTTGTTGTAGCCTAACCAAGTTAATTACATACATCTATCCTTCGACGTTTGGGCCTGCAGTCCTGCCCGCTCGCGAGCTCATTGACCGTGTCATTCAAGCGTAAGTTGTTGTCAATGATGTGCGTTGCCTATGTGTTGTTAGAGTAGAAGAGTGGAACTGGCAGTCTCGAACCTGGAACTGCAACAAAAGCACCCCAGATCACCCCAGCGGTAGGCGAGTGAGAAAAACCAAGCACTTCACAAAGTTATCGTACGCGTACACGGACTTGCCCAAAAACAATGTGAAATCACAAAGTTATCGGACAATGACACGGACTCGCTTAAAAACAATGTAAATGTAGCAAGAGATCATCCCACCAAGTTGGCAAAATACGCGTGAAGAAACTCAGAGATCTTTGCTAGAACATCGGACAATGTCACGCCTACGCGGACTTGTGCAAAGACCATCAAAGAAACACCTCGAGACCGCACTGCGTTAATCTGAACATACCTGGCCCTCTGCTTGCTTCTTCTCCAACTCTTTCTCCCTCTTGGTGAGAGAGGCGTCTTTCGAGGAATCCTTCTCGCTTTCTGAGCCTAGGTATTGTGTTGAGGAGCCTGGATTTGGTATCAACGAATCGAGCTCGGCAAAGTAATTTTCGTCCACTGTTGCAGGCTGATGCGCAGGATCCCCTTCAGCCTGGTCGGTGGGGAGAGCCTTTGCCGAGACTATGGAATCCTTCTCGGCAGCTTTAGCTGGGGACGAGGCTACAGCTTTAGCACCATTTGGAGTTTTCGCTGGAGTTTTCTGGGCTGGCGGGAGTTTCTGAATCCTAAAAGTTGTTGTGAGCAATACACGTACGTCACTGTCAACTCTTGCCTGCAGAGGATCAACTCATACAGACAAGAGGAAAGCAGAGGCTCAACTCGTGCAAAAAACCAGGATAAAATGTCAACTCTTGCCAGCAGAGGTAATCAACTCATGCTGGCAAGAGGATGGGACGGAGTGCTCACAACAACGTACCTTCGCAACCAATACTGCTTTTGTCGCTTTCTCGTCACGTGATGCTCACGCGCCCACTGGTCAAATTCGGCATCATTTAGTCGGCAAGGGGGTAAATTTATTTTAAATGGGGGTTGTTTTCTTGAGAGTCGATATGAAGGAGGATCCATGGTGAATCGTTGAGATGCGAAAACATACTGGAGGATGCGTTGGGTTTTAAGGACGAAGAAGGCGGAGATGGGTCATATGGGCATTGTGGCACCGCCAAGGCAAGATAACATTACAATTCAGCCAATTACAGTCCTTCGGTGTGCCGATCCGTCGCACCAAGTTCTCGGAGTGCGTGCGAACATGCATGCAAGCAAAAGGATTGGGATAGGCAGGCAAGGATTAGTCTTGGCACAACCCTCCTACGACCTGAGTAGAGTACTCGAGTAGAGAACAGAGAATTGAAGTAAGACAGACACGGCGCTAAACAGAAAGAAGTGGATGGCCGATGGATGTAACGGGCACGAGACTGAGTGGCCCAAACTCAGTCTCGAAACTCACAAAAGGAATAGAAATACTCTGATTGTTCCTCAGAATACTATGCAATCCGCACTCTTGTCAAAATCGGCATCGAATTGACAACACTGAATCGGCCGCCAAAGGCATATTTTGCATGCCTTGCCCATGTATTTGAAGCGTAGCGTCTCCCGTGTTATTTATTGTGCAATTTTTATGTGCATCTGACGGACTAACATCATATGTTGGAATCCGAAATCACATCAGCGCTGCCAAGAACGGTGTTTGTCTTTAAGTTTCCCAAACTTAGCAAACATTATTACATAGGAAGTAGCTCTGAGCAAATTATTTACACGATCAATCAAACCCTTTCTTGTAAAACAACCACGAGACTGGCCGGTTGTGCAACGCCGCCCTCTACCCTCTACCGCAGGGCAGTGCAACGAAACGTAGACTAAGCTTAAGCGAAAAGCCACCGCGCGGGAGGGTCTTAGTCTCGAGGGTCTGGGCAAGAGACTACCGCGCGGGCGGCCGATATGCGTCGTGAGCTCGAACGCGATACCTACCTTTATGCTCTGCCAACCAATCCGCGATATGCTAGTCTCATGCCCAGACCCTCCTGTGGAGGAGGATATCAACCGCGGGACCTGTTCTCGCGGGACCAAGATCAACCTATTGAAATATAGCTAGTCTCTTGCCCAGACCCGAAATATACGCATAAAAGTGTTTTTAAAAAGCTTAAATGAGGCTATATATATATACATGGGCGATAAAAAGTATTGTATTTCATTTGACAAGCAAAACGACCCCCATGAAGCCTTCATATCGACGTTACCCTCAACTGAAGCCCTCTGTTGACCATCCAGGCAATCGAATCCCAGCTCGTTGAGTCTTGGGTCGTATGATCAGAATCGATGATATTGCCTTGGTCGTTATCCGTGATCAGATCGTGGCCTCTCAAAAGCAAAACAGGAATTTGCATGAAACGGGTTATTATTTCCACACTCATCCTGCCCAAAAACGCAAAGTAATTTTTGCGTATTTTGTCACTGAGTGGGCGTGAAGGCGATGCGAAATGTATGCGTGAAAGCAGCATGCGAGCGGTGGCCATTCGTTTGATAGAGTTTACCAAAAACACCTTGGTAAACTTCGAATTCTCTCTCAAACGAGGTGGTCCAATGCCTACTACTCTGCCAGATGCCATGAATACCTCCCAAATGTATTCCTCTGATGTGTTGTTGATTTTTTTCTCTGATATGATGTCTTGTTCCTGTTTCAAGGATTTTTTGTTGCTGGGTTCATCTTCGAATTATGAAGTTGATATTCCGAAATTGATGTTCGATCAGACGTCAGTTTGAAGTCTTTGAGCTTCTGCAACGAGGAGGGCGGAAGACTAAAGGCAGGCCGCGGACGTAGGAGAAGACAAAAAAGTCATTTATAATCAACTGTGAAGGAGATGGGCAACGATACTCCCTAGCCGTGCTAAAATGGCTGTGAAAGTAGATAGCACATGTACAATTGAATTTTATATACTCAGAAATTGCCTTTTCAATTAAGGCTCTTTTGACGATTTCAACAAGGTCACGCCAGGTGCTTTTCATTCATACTTTATCTTTTCTGTCCCATCCAAATCTTTCCAGCGCTCTGCATCTTTATCCAAGCAGGCCTTAATTTCATTTGAATACTCTGGTCGTAATTTCTCTAGGACGCTGATCATGAGCCACATCGATGGAGGAAAACTCTTCAGCGTTTGACGAAGTGAATCGCCCTGCATGCAGTTGGATTCTGGTCTCGCTCTCTATCAGGAGCGGGTGATATGCCTTGCTGGAAACCTCCATAAAGTCATTTAAATGCAGCTCATTGGGCTTAAACGATGAACTGGGTTTTGACGTGTCTTCGGATACATTCAGCGCGTGATTCGAAGGCGTGGGTGGTTGGGATTCCAAGATGAAAGGAAGGGAGTTGAGGTAGATAGAGGCTACACCCACCTAGACCCCGTGCCCACCCGCCATCAGCTATACTGCACCTGCGCGCGGCAAGGCCATCTCCTGGAGCTGGTCAGTCTCGGGAGCTGGTGCTCGTTGCAAGTCGATCTGGGGCGCACTGCATGCATGCAGCTGGTTACCGACCGTCGTATCTGGAGAACAAGAACCCCCTTCAATCATAAGTACCTACATGGTATGTAAGAACTCCCTTGAAATTTGGTGTGTACTCGAGTACGCTTTTACTGGCGTGTTGGTTGAGCTTGGGCTAGCTGTGGGCACAGTCCACCACTCGAGAATAAGAACCACGGTAGGCATTCATTCCGATTGTTACATTTTGCCCACGCCAAGACTTTGGACATTCAGCTGATCAGTGAGTCTTGGTTGAAGTTATTCGACTCCGTTCTCGACGTGCTCCTAGGCTTTAAACCCAGACTAAATAGAGGCACGAGAACTGTAAAATCTAAAGGTTATGATTCAGACTGAAATCCAAAGCCGGAGACAATGCAGAAACATCTCCGCACTTGATGAAAAGATAGTCTGTGAAAAGACTATATCGCGGTGCTACTGTTCTCGTCTACGTTGCTGCTGACTGACTGATGATACAACCCGCCATCCCCGGCCAAAGCCGCATTCCGCTTCCTTGGCTCTCTCTCTGCTGCTCCTGCGGCACAGCTCCGGCCCCGGTCCGCACGTTGCATTGCGCTTCCTGCACACGCACGCAACGGAAGGCCCACCCTGTAACATTGCGCCCTGGACGTTCTGGACGTTCCTCGCGATCCATCCCTCATCACGGCCAAAGAGACACCCATCCACCCTACCCCACTCCTCACAGAAGCACGTTCAGACTGGCGCTGCGGCTACACCACAACCACGCCACGCCGGACGGCCAGCCTTCTAACTAGACGTACTCACTTCCACGGGCTCTTAGCTTCACCATTACCGCCTCCTTCATCCAACCTCTCACCAACCCCCTGAGGGGCTGCCGAAAACACGCTCGACAGGCGGCCGGAAAGACCCCACATTCACAAGCCGCCATTTACCCTCTCCGCCGACTGAGCCCACCATGTCGGACGCCGAGACCATGATAAATGTGGTGCCGCCACTACCATCACCGGACCCCGATGCTGAAGCGACTGTTCTTGATTTCTTAGATTGTGAGTTTTGCTCAACAGTGTCTTTGCTGCACACGAATCTCTAATTTCCCCCGAAACCACTTAGATACCGAGCATCTTCACTGTGACCTTGCCCGTTCTTTACGCCTCATCGGAACCCTCGACAATGATTACCAGCGGTACACCACAACTCTCAATTCACTCGCAATCACCTACGGCGATTTGAGGCGAGACACGTCTCAACCACAAGCAAATGGCGGTGGTACCCAACCCTTAGACTCGTCCGCGATTAACCTCGAAGCACTCAAATTGCGGGTAGGGATGGCACGAAAGCTGAAGGGCGCCCTTAGAGCCCGAGATGAAGCTGCAACCGAGGCTACACGGCTGTTTGAAAATGTCAGTCTATCGCTGTGATTTCTTGCAGGTCATGTGGCCATATTGCTCACATTGGAGCTATTTAGGTCGATCGTCATTACAACAAGCTCTCTGGGACACTGAGTAAATTGCAGCAGATTCCGTTGCCTGATAGAGAGCCAACACCAAAACCTGTGCCTGAGGGCGAAGGTCCACCACGTATCACTCTTAGGGTAGCAGACCGTCATGGACACCATCCGTCACGGACGCCATTCGGATCTGCTGCAACCAGGCGGAGGCGGCTTGGTCAACCTGGGTCACATCGCCGGCGAGTGTTCTCAGGGGGCCACGGACGGGAAGATGACTGGGAAGATTTACCAGACGGTGACAAAAAGCGGCGTGGACGTCGTCCAGGAGTTGGATTCCAACCCAAGCCGCTCCCTCCACCGCCAATGACTGAAACTGGAGAACCAATAGACCCCAAGGACATGCCTTGGAATCGTCTTCTTCCACATGAATTGGCACGATTACGCAAGAGAATGAAGAAGAACACACAATGGACGCCATCCACGACAATGATTTTGCGAGAGCTGGAGAGTCTGGGGCGAGGGATTGCCAATAAAGAAAAATACATGCACCAGATTGAGTCTGATAATTTCCCACACTGCAGTCCCGAAGACGGTGGTATCGGTTCTCTTGCGACAGAGAGCAATCTTTTTACCACTGAAAACAGGGGGATGAAGCTGAATGCTGCAAAGCGGCGTCTCAAAGAGGCCCAGGCTATTGCGGCAAGTAAGGCTGCTGCTGAAGGTGGCCCAGACAGAGACACAAAGATGGAGGATTCTGTTGTGGTGGGCTCGCATAGAGCAATGTATGGGGGTAAAAGTGTTGGTTCGCATGTGCCTTTTTTATCGACATCTGTTCCGGTGAAAACGGAATCTAGGGCAAAGACGATAAGACCGCAGCCCCATTTTGCACGTGGCAAAGATCCCGAGGCCATGAATAATTTGATGATGCGGGCATCGATACCTCGCCTGGAAGATGAATCCCTCGAGGATCTCACGGCTGTTGCCCAGTCCTCACGACATTCAACCACTCCACCAACTGCACCGCTATCAGAAAGGTCTACTGCACCACCATCAGTTTCCCCAGAGCCAAGTGAACAGGAATCAAGCCCTTCACCGCCCCGTGCCGCATCTCCCATGATCTCACCGCCATCACCACCATTGCAAGCCAGCAAGCCGACGGAATCACCAGAAGGGCCAAAGTCTCCTTTACCAATCTCACCAGCAGCAGCCCAAGTCGACTCACCACTCTCGGATGTTGAATCCCCTATTCTACCGGATTCCGAATCTCCCGGGAAAACAGCATTACCCAGTCCACCAGCTGCAGTTGCAGGGCACAAGCGGAAGCGTTCCATTGCGTCCTCACAACCATCTCCTTCCGCTATAGCTGATAGCAAGTCGGAGGAATCAACAAAGTCTCCGCCACCTCCGGAAGTGACAGCAACTGGGAGTCGAAAACGAGGATCAGCATCTCGGAATTTAGCAGCTGGTCCCGCTTCAACAAGGGTTACCACATCCCCAAAGACGAAAGCAGAAACAATTGTTACTCCTGCACCAGAGACGAAACCACCTGCTAGGCGCGGGCGTCCCCCTGGTACATTTAAAGTTAATGCAGCGTCACGGAGAAAAAATGCACTTAAAAATGCACCCTTGCCAAAAGTTGAGGAGAAAGTGGCCAAAAGTGACGTGGGTGACAGAAAGTCATCACACGGAACAAGTCCCACTAAAAAGAGCGACGGAGACGAATGGGAGGAGGATGAAGATAAAGGCAACGAAGAGCCTCGGTATTGCTTTTGTAACGGGGTCAGCCACGGAATGATGCTTGGATGCGATAACGATGAGGTTCGTAATCCCGTTTCATTCAAAAACCTTCCTACGACATGAACACGCCCGCCCCCCTTTTTTTTCTTTTTTTCTGGCCTCTTGTATCTTGTACAGCCTTTATGTGATGTATCCAATCGGAAGGAAACTGCAGGTATTCGTTTGTCTATTGCTATTTTTGGTGTCAATTTTTTTGGTGTCAATTTTTTGGTATTTTTTGGTGGAGGGTTATAGGTTATTTGATTACATTTTTTTGGAATTAGGCGTATCTTTCTTTTCTACAATCTTTTCCTTTCTTATTGGGGCCGAAGCTCAACCGCCATTACATTTTTTCCTTCTCTTGCTGCATATACCAAACCTTTTACCTGACTTCTTCCCATTTCTTT
This sequence comes from Peziza echinospora, assembly GCA_024516245.1. Lineage (NCBI taxonomy): Eukaryota > Fungi > Ascomycota > Pezizomycetes > Pezizales > Pezizaceae > Peziza > Peziza echinospora. Next base: position 1,069,415 of record JAJLQT010000019.1, on the reverse strand, counting down.
TTTTTTTCTTATTCTATATCAATGGCACACATCCACAGATAACTTCTTATTCCCCATCACAGAGCCCCACCCACAATCTACTACCTACCACCTCATTGGTTGATAAGAAAAATTTAAAAACCTTTTTGTCCATCCCTCATCTCGTCTCGATTCGATAGAGAGAAAGAAACAGATTTGCTAATCATTGGACAACTGCGTGTGCGCCCTCGCCCATGCTGCATTCCCTCCTGGGTTATGAATAGTGCCAATTAGCATGGTTCCACCTCGAATGTTTGGGGCTGACAGCCCCGCCGCCCAAAAGAGTAAAGTGGTTCTGTCCGGATTGTAAGAAGAATGGAGGGGATCGGGGTGCTCCAGGTGCTGCTGGAGGTAGTGCTGGGAAGGGGACAGACGAGGAGACGGGAAAAGGCGTGATGAGGCGCGATGCTAGTAGGAAGAGGAGGAGGAGATTCAAGTGATTGAGAGAATGTCTATGTCTCCATGGTGAAGGTAGGTGCGTTCAAACCATGGACTGATTCTTGAGAAATTTGTCCCTGACTAGTAGTGATTGAGTAGGTGCCCATGCTCGCGAGTATCTAGCAATGGTGGGTATGTAGTTCTGTGGTGGTAAATTATCACCCATGTTTTCAGTTTGCCGTCACTAGTCGAGCACACTCATTCTCTCACACTTTCGGTCGTTTTACACAATTGTAACCTACACTTTCATACCTATTTTCTTTAGACATTCCACTCTCACGCCCCTCCCACCACATTCACATCGAAATTTCTTTGGTCAATTTACTGCCTTTTGGCATCCTTCAAGCACTTGCCGTTTGGACAAGTCGGGTCAGTCCATTTGTGACTCTTTCCATTTTCTCCCCTTTTCTCGGGTATTTTTGCAAATTGGTGTTGGTGTGCTTTTCAAATGTACGTGTGTTTTTTTTTTTAACCATGCATATAGTCCGGTATATGGTCTATCTTCCACCTTGCCCCTATTATTTTTATTTACATTTCTATCTCCATGCCATTTAATCTCTTTTTGTCTTATATATATCTTGTTACTGGGGCATAGTCTCAATTGCATGGGCACCACCGAGAGTATTTTTTGGTATCTTTGTATTACTACCTACATCCTGTTCTTGATCATGAATCGTCTTACATCCTCTTTAAATTTCTACCGGTTAGGGGTCATTTCTTCAGTTTTTCTTTAATTTGGGATATTCTCTATCTCGATTCTTTTTTTTGTTTTTGATGGCTTGGTAATAAATGGAGCTTCCTGGTATGCTTTTTCTTTTTTTTATCTTTTTTCTATTGCAATTGGAATGGAATGGAATGTGTTTCTTTTTTTTTGATTCAGCACTCGGTTTGATTCTTTTTTTCTGCATGGACGAATACTTAATTTTACCAGGCTACTTATAATCTTCCTTTGGACGTCGACGCATTTGCAATTGGATATTATGTCCGGATCCAAGTATCATTTGAAATACTGGAGCTAAATTGCAATTGCAATATTGGCAGCTGGGGGTCTCCCTTTTTTTTTTTTTAGTATACGTAGCGATACGTACTTCATATTGCACGTTTACAAGACATCACTGCATGCAGCAACTGTATTTTCAATTTTTTTTTTTTTTGTGGAGAGCGTTCTGCATTCTCCATTGAAATGCATTCATATATATATATGGTGTTGGAGTACCTAGATCTAGACTCTGGCCATAGGCATCCATACATACTTCTTTGTACTTCTGGGAATACGTGTTACTTCTGTTGATTTGATTACGTAGCTTGCTTCTGCATATACTTTGTGAACTCATTATAATCATGTATTTTACTTTCTCATATGTAATAATCACATTGTTTTTTCTCCTTTGCCTTTCTCAATCAAAATGATCCTGGACCAGGAATACAGCTGGTTTATAGATCTAAGGTATATACCTAAGTATGATTGATTTACACATGACTTTCGAGCTGCATCCCACATGTACATGTCGATGTCGATACCTAATCGATATCGATCAAATATATCACACATAATTTCGAAAATTCTTCTTGATTCTTTTTCTTGCACTTGCAAGGAATTCGAAAACATGAGTGAGCAAAATTCAAATTTTTTTTTAAACCAATTGAAGTGGAGATGTGACGGACATCACATGGACAGGATTTGGGTCGATATGCCTGCAGAGTTCTTGTGTGCCCGGTGCCCAATGCCCGGAGTAATAAACCATGGACATTGTCGACATGTCCGATATGGTAGATGACGACAATTGCAAGGGGGTTGATCAATTTGTTGTAAGTAACCACCAAGGTGCATGCGCGCATTAGGATGACTCAATGGCTTTGACTTTGACTGCATCTGCTTACGAAGGTACGTGGTACGTAACTTCCTGTTTGAGACTTTATTTTTTTTCATTTTTTGTCGGGGAGGATTGTCGTGGGGGTTACCTGTTTTGGGGGGGTGGTCGGAGGGGTGCGGAGGGTGCGGAGGTTAACCGGGGCGTTTTTGGTGCCGACTCCGGCTCCGGAGTACAGGGTAATGGCGGGGGTTGGTGGGTTGGTTGTATGGGTGCAAGGCGATGAGCGGAGGAAAGCTACTGTGTTTCCTCCGACTGAACCAGGGTTTGTCAAAAATGTGGAGATGTGGGGAAAGGGGACCGGGGGGCGAAAGGCGAGGCGTACTCTATGAGTCGATGTCATACCGGCGGCTTTTGCAATTGAGCTGGTTTCTAACGTTTGGGGAATAGTATCAGGGGGAAGCTTCTGTAGATGGATGAGTCTTGACACTGATCTCCGGGTTTCTATTTGTTTTTGTGGGGGGGTAATGTTGCGAGATTGAGCGCGCCGACATGATGCACCTGGTATATATACTTGGGTATGTTAGCAATTGTGATGCCAATCATACCTCCACAGAATATCACAGTTGCAACCGATTGGCAGTTATACACACCCACCCACAATACTTCCGCAATTGCAACGTTAACCGCTACAGCTCGTGATTCAACGACAACTTGAGAGCAAGATCTAGAGATTTGTACGCAGGAAGAACTCATACCAAAGCTCAGCAAGATGGCGACTCAAGACCACCACCATGCCCATGAAGCTGCAGAGAAGGCGGGAAAGACCTTTGCCGAGTTGAATAGAGACCACTTCAAGTAAATACACCCCCCCCCCCCCGCTCCTGACCCAGACGTCGTTCCGCTAGGTATCCACCATGACCGAATTTTAATCAATCTAACACTCTTCCTCTTCTCCGCCCCCCCCCAGCACCCTCTCCTCTAGAATCGACAAACCAGGCCCAGACAATTGGAAGCCCCTCCACGACAAAATCCTCGACCAGCTCCGTCTCCGCTCCTCATGGCTCGGCCTCCCACCTACCCCGCCTTCATCAGGCACATTCAAAGTCCTCGACTACGCCTGCGGAAACGGCATCTGCTCCAAAGCCCTCGCGCCATACTCCACCCACCTCATCGGCCTCGACGTCTCTGACGGGATGGTCTCCAGCTTCGGCAAGACCGCGGAGGCCCTAAAGACCGAGTTCCCGCATCTCAAGGCGGTGGAGGCGTCAGTAGGGAATTTGTTGGGGGATGATGTTGCGGAGAAGTATAGTGCGGAGGAGTGGAATGATTTTGATGTTGTGATTGTGGGCATGGCTGTCCACCATTTCGAGCATCAAGAGAAGGCGGTGAGGCAGTTGGCGAGTAGGTTGAAGAAGGGGGGGGTTTTGGTTGTCATTGATAGTGTCAATAGAGGGACTGCTGGTGGTGGTGCGGAGGAGGGTCATAGGCATGATCACTCTCACTCTCACTCCCACTCGCACTCCCACTCGCACTCACATGGCCACCACGATCACGGACATGGTCACTCCCATGGTGGTGAAGATCATCATCATGGTCACGAGCATGGCCATCATGAAGCTAAGGAGACGGCGACGGGTTTTGAACCCTCGGATGAGGCGTTGAAGACCATCCCCGGGAAACATAACTATACCAGAGAAGATGCGCTGGAATTGTTCACCCAGGCTGGCGCGGGGGTGGATTTTGATTTGGTGGAACTTGGAAAGGGGCCGGAGATTTTGAGAGGGGATGGGAAGACGATGGTTATGGATGTTTTCATTGCGAAGGGGAGGAAGGAATAGACGCAACCAAAAGGAAGCAGGATTGTCTGTCATGCGTTGAGATGAAGATGGAGGGAGGTATATATCACATTGATATAATGGGTACCTATGTTTGCAGGAGGCGGGAGTAGTATTAATTTTTTTTGGATGAGGGATTAGCTTGTGGTATTTCTGATCAGTGCGCGCCAGTATTTGCAATTTGCGGAGATGACTTTAAAGATTCTATTGAGCGAGCGAGCGAGTGTATCTAATTCCATAATATAGCACATAAATATATTGCAATTGATAGCAACAATATCGACGGGCGTTCATGAAAATGAATATTAATTGTACATGTTGTAACAGAGTGAATTGAAATTTGCACAAATATGTCAAGGGGCCTTCCACGTAGCTTCCGCTTAAAGATTGCTCCCGTTATAAGCATACCCAATACGAGCATTACTTAACAATTATTCAGAGCCCCGATTTGCGGCAACTGCGACTCCCGATATAAGCATAAGCTTGTTTTTTGTTAAAAGCCTACGCACGACTAGCTAAACTATGGGAATCATTATAATGAGTAGACAAAACAATTTAGATATGTACCTAGCTGGTTATATACAGAAAAAGTGTCAAAATGCAGGGAGGGCCATTACCCTGAGCTCGTGTCGCTACAGCGTTAGTCTACTCGGGACTATTCCGGGTCTAGTTTTTGTGCGCTGGTACTGCCACATTCAGTAGTTAAGTTGCCGTTTGCGTTAGTCTCGTACGCAAACCACACATTGTTACAAAGAGGTAGCCCGGTGACTCGGAACTGCCTTATGCTTGTCTGGCTGGGCACGAGAAACAACTCTAAGCTGGACCACGGAAGGGGATTTAATTCTCAAGGCTTACATTTCATGCTGGGAGTCATGGGAATATGCTGCTGTGGTGGGTGGGAATTTCCGGGCAGGTGAAGAACCTACATATATGCAATATATATATATCCAAAACCGTTGGGAAACAGCGCTGTATATATGTGGCGGAGGTGGTGCCGGAGTTGCGCGGGGGAGGGGGTGGAAGGAGGTTTAATGCGCAGGGTGTGATTGCGTGCGTGTGATACCGGGCCGGGCGCGGAGGCGAAGACAGAGACTGTGGGCGCTGTCTCGGGATATCATATGTTTTAGTCTGCTCTGCAAGCTTTCATCCCCACATATCGATGGATTTAAATATTGTAGGCGGGGGAATGGGGATAGGGATAGGGAGCAATTTGCTTTGACATGTGTTGCAATTGTGAAGTGTTATAATAGTCAAGCATTTTTTGGTCTTTCTTTCTACGGTACCGGTGGCTCAGGCTCGTCTGTACATACCTGTGCACCGTAGTATGGTTAATCAAACATATTTCCTAACATTCACGATCAGGTTCAATTTCGATAACAGAATGAAGAAACCGGAAACTAGGACGTAGATATTTGTGGCCTTTATGAGATCTTAGGTGCAGTAATCCTGCATGCCAACGTGAGTGAGTACTCAAGGCTATAACCTATAGCTATAACAAACAACTTGGCACGAGGTATATATACCATTATTGCATTGGAGCTGTGGAAGAAAGTACCTCGCTCGGTATTCATCCCAAAATCTTTTTCTCTAGATCCTCAGAAATACAAAAAAATTCTATTCCTTCCTTTCTCACACCAAGATCATGTGCACATCTCCCATCCCACGTCGATGTCGAATCAAACATACTCAAGCATTTAGGTATGTCCTACATTGCCCCAAGCCATCGACACCAGTTCCCGTACCTACTGTATAGCATTACTATATAATCCGACTTTCGTATGGACATGCATGATGCCCTTAGAGCAGGAGTTCCACTTCAATTGATTTCTTACTTTCAACATCCACCCATGGCCATCCAGCCACGTATATCCTCCGCCGAGACACACTACATTATGTAGGTAAGTACCTCCTTAAAGACTCCAATGACGCCCCTTTTCGAACAAACAAAAAGAAAAAAGAAATAAAAACACATCTGATGAATTTTACATATTTCGAGAGCCAAACAACACACACACACACACACACACAGCCAACTTGCCCTCACCCCCCACCCCTTCCCACAACTCCATTTGCCGTGAAACTGTAAAAAAGAACCGGAAACCCGGGGCTCAGAGCCAGTTTCGTTCTCACGTCCCACCGCTCTAGTGCTATATATAAGAAGCCCAGCTAGGACGGAAAGAAAAAAAAGGGAAATAGGAAAGAAAAGAAAAACAAGTTCATTAAAATAAAACCCTGTAATAATTATCTCGTATAGGTAAATAAAAGGGCATGCATACATGAGGGGCAGGAGCGTGAAGTATAACACGCGGGGAAGGGGGGGGGGGGGGTGTGGATGAAAGGTAAACCATCCCTACTATGAATACAAGAAAAGCGTAAAGCTTACCCACTGGCTGGCACATGAGTACAAGCGACGGGAATATAAAAGAAGACATACCTCTTATATAATTATAAAAATCAAAAAAAACGGAATAGAATAAGGTAACAATGAATCAAGCAATTTGGTATATATAAGTTCCCGTTTGAATAAAAGAAGAGATTGCAAAAGCAGAAAGTATTTGTGCATATAGAAGGGTAAGAAAATATAAGAAAAAAAAATATGACATAGGAATGAAGCAATAAATGTAAACATCATGATCGTTTCGTTAAAACAATATTAATGGAAATGCCAACCCATCTCTGAGAGTTGGAACGCATGCCGAGGTTGCGGTTTCGGACATTTTGTGGAATATTTCCTGAATTGAAGGGTTAAGGTGGAGGGTGTGTTGATCAGTCGTCGTCAAGATCGGTAAGCTGTTCGACCAATTGCATGGAAAGAATCCTATGAGACAGGTCAGTATATCCTTTCGTGTATTATGTAGATCCTCGAACATGAACCACAGGAATTGAGGGGATGCATACATGACCAATAACCCAATTGTCACTATTATCAGTAACGCAAAACCAAACCACCCTAACACCATCGACGTTACTCCAACTCCCGTTTCTACCGAACCATTCCCAAAGTTCTCCGCTATAGTAGCCGCTGCAACACTTGCGGTATGCTATTCGCCCAATCATCTATTCGTTAGCAATTGTACATCAAGATATACGCATGCCTGGAAAAGCATGCAATTTTATGTAGGAATTGAGGTCAACTCACCTGCCAAAGTACAGAAACAAGCACGAATATAGCCGCCACAAATATGATAGCCAAACAAATTTGACTGATAAAAGTGCTGGGTAATCTTTTCCTTGCTGGGCCATCCGCTGACTCTTGTTCGTAGACTGGGAATGACGCCAGAAGAATGAGCACGATAGTGGCCATGATGATTGCAATGATCCTGTATTATTTAATTAGCCTCTTTCCTCCATAACCGATGATAATTTTAGATGCACATACAATAACCATGGAAACACGATGCTTCCTTTGAATGTATCTGCTACCCAAATCAAATTCAATGGATCCTGATCTGCAGGCACCTGAGCAGCAAGCGAAGACGCATTTGCACTGCACAGCCAAGATCCACCATCTGCGTTGATACATATCCCAAAATAACTACCCCACGATATTAGCTAGCTTCCCGCTAGGTAGATTGATCATTAGACGTACCCGACTCGAGCCTCCATTTCGGCATCCCCGGCGATATTTGCGATTGCTCTGGACGTAGACGGGTCGACTTGAGCGCCGTTGTATTCAGGCGAGGTCTTGTCGTACCAGAGAGACATGAGGAATATTGAGGGCATCATTGGACTGGATGAGGAACATCCGGCCAGAAGTAGTGCTGTATCCACAAGCTCATTAGCAAGTATTTATTGACGCCAAAGGGCTATAATTGGTCCCAAAGCAGCTGTCGCAGAGAGATAAATGGATGGTTGGAGGTGGACCTACATAATATTACAATGGCCGTTATAATAAGAATCATCAAAACATGGTGGTATCCCAAAAACGGTATAAGTCCTGTCAGAGCCCCACCATGCGCCTATTAGCCCACCATTCCCAATGAGAGATTCCCCAAAGTCGCAGCTCCTAGCCATTCGCTCAATCCTAGGGTGGTGCAAAAATCCATTGCAAAAATCCACCTACTTTGGAACCCAAACACAAATCGTATATTTCTCCCCGACATCTTCAATCACGCTCGGCCTCCTCGGCTCTCGGGACTGATACGCTCGCTCCTACACCAAAGGGGGGTCCGGGCTGGAGATCTAGTTTCGGGAACGAGGCAAATCGACGCTATCCGATATGTGGAGCTCGCTTGAGTTCGGTGACAGTCGGAGGGTGTAGCAATGTTTTGGCTTGTCAAGCTTGCTGTCTGATCGTTCGGGCCGGCGAAATGTATATCCTTCCTCCTTGCTCGTCGGCGGTTGGCTGGGATTGTTCTTTCCGCGTGCGACGCTGTGCGTTGTCCCTGTTGGCTGGTGCCTTGCGGTCGTTCGCTTGTGTCGCTCGCTACTGGTGGGGCAATGAATGGCTGATTGTGGAACGGGATGCCTGGCGATGCGTGATGATGATGTTGTTGAAGGTGATACCTTCTATTGTGGCCGAGGTCGCGTCCGAGTAGTGTCAACGATGTGAGATGCGTTGCAGGTGGGTGCGGTGCGGCGGTCCAGCGAGCGAGGGGGGGTGTGGGGGAGGCGGCAGGAGGGCGGCAGGCAGGCAGGGCTGGTGTTGTGTGGGTGCGGGCGTGCGGCGTGTGTGTCCCTGGAAAGTGCTGCTGGAAGGCTGAGCGCAAATTACCCACCAATCCCCCCCATAAAACATTTCAATTGTTGCCAGCTCGGGCTAGAGCGGTTGCCATATGGAAACCATCAGGCTGCGACGCAACAAAGATCTACCGTTCGAGCTGTGAGAAGCATCCCCATGAGACTCGGCAAGGGTCGACATGCGAGACATGGGAGCAAGTGTCTACATTTAGACTGCAGGGATCTGATCTGAAGGGCCTTGTTTTGGAGACGTGATGATCCAAGGTCACTGTTCTTAAGACGGTTCTCAAATATTACTTTACAAAGGTATCATGATGCTACGCAAAATCGAAACTTAATGATATGAAATGAAAACGAAAACTAATTCATGATATTTAAACTGACGGGTGGTATATCAACTAAACGCAAATGCAACCTCAATCAAACGCCGTGTCTGTGTCTGTGGAATAACAAAAATGCATCATCGCATGAAATGCAACACTTCTTCATAACAATAACTATTACATCACCTACCTGAAGGGGCATACCGAAACTTATCAAGTGCTATTGCAGCCTTCGGCCCTACAGAAAAGGCTTGGTCGGCTATTGACAAAGGCCTAGGGATCTTGAGCGGAGAGTCTGCAATTAGCCTGTGAGCTGATGGCGATGTCGCTGGCACAGCACGCTGAACCGAACGCAAAAGTGGGGGTGCAGTTGATGTTTTGCTTCGATTCATTGCATTGCTTCCAATCCGCTGCAAAGGTGTAAGTTTGGGTGTCGAGCTGGTGTTCCCACTTCGAGACGGGGCCTTCTCAAGCGCGCAAGGTGGTTTTGAACTCGCTGCAGGTGAAACAAACGCATAACGTTCCCTCCATCCTTGGGCAATCTTTTGCATAATTCCATCACTTTGACCCAGTTTCTCCTCGTCGTGCTTAACATCCACATCCTCCGCGAAATCCACAGTCACGTTGATAGTATTTGCGTCAATTTTTGAGGGTGTCGTGCTCTCGGAAACCACTTTTTCAAATGTTTCCAACGCTTTAACGACTGTAGAGGAAGATTGCGGAGGTAGGTTCTCTTTCCCGGGGCTCGGAACATTCCGAGCTGTAGGAGAGGGCTTTTGGACGCCCATATTCTGTTTCGGTGGGGATTTTGGCACTGGTCTTTTGGCCGATGATTTCGGGTCTGTATCCAGACCACGACGAGCTTGTCGGTGCTTTGGTGTTGTAAAGAATTTGCTCCTTTCCTCAAGCTCTGGCTTTGGCGGAGATGCATCCGAACCATTCGTCAACTTTGCCTTTTTAACTGGCTGAACTTCCTCATTTGCGATCTCTGATGTTCGTTTCATCTGCATCATAGCCTGTGGGATTATTGCATCACTCAAGAGGGCCTCAAATTCCTGTGTGCAACCTGTTGATGATGAAGCATTTGAGATCACCTTGTTTTGTTCCCTTTCTTCCAATGGGGCACGGGTTTCTCTATTTGGAGGTTGAGGTTCTGGGGTCGGGTTAGTGAGAGGCAGAAAAAATATCGCACGTGAAACTTACTGAAAAATCTCTGGATGCTGTGTGATGGCTTCACGGGTGTCTGAGGAAGTGCGTAAGATGGAGCAAAGAATGAAGGGTTTTTGACCTAGTCACACACATTAATTTCTGCAATCACCTTTAAAATTAAGCAATACGAACATTTGAAGTTATTTCAGGAAGAGAACCTCTCAAGGGCTGCTTAGACATGGGGTCCAGGTCACCATTTGCAACTCCTTGGGCAAGCTTCTCATCGATCTCGCTATAAAGCCTTGTCAGCAACTTCCGATGATGAAAGATATGTTGGATAACATACGGCCCGATGAATATGAGGTCTTCGTCGGTGAGTTCTTTCTCCGGCGGTGTGCACATGACCATTTTTTGCAATATTGGGCAAAATACTCTCTGATGCAAAAACGTCAAATCTGCTTGACGAAAACCGTCCATATACGTTGCTGGGATACTAAAGTTTCCATCAAACCGCAGTATGCGCAGGATCTAAGAACCATATGACATTGTCAGCTTACACTTCCTTTGGTGAAGGTTGATCGTCCATACCTTGTTGATATCCTTATGCTTGCGAACCAGGCGATGGGCAGTCTTCAAGCCCATTCGTGGTATGCTCTCCAGATAATCGCATCCACTCAATATGGCCATACACCTAAACTCCATATCCGTCCATCCTGCCAAACTCAACTCTCTGCATCTAGGAAAATCATCTCTGCAGATGTGAACACACTCCCCAAACTGACCCAACTTGGTAATCAAGTTCTTGCAACCAAAAACCAAAAGATCAGAGTCCTCTGATATAATAGCGTCGACAATTTCTTTATGCTCAAGATAGTACATTTGGGCATCTGCTTCATAAGGCGCCACAACATACTTGACTCCAGCCAATTTCAATGCATCGATAAAGTGGCGGGCCATTTGAGGGGTGACATCCACAGCTTTCTGTAATTCGAGATGGGCCTGCGAGGCATTTCCTTGCCTTAGAAGCTTCAGTCCAGCCTCTCGACTTGCTTCACGGCGTCTGTATTCTCCGTCAGCACTATTCCAGAAAACAGAAGTCAGGGAGAGACTGACTTTGCTCGACCTGCCTCCTCACCAGCCTTGCTAGGAAGAAAGTCGCCATCGAAGACAATGTATGGTATCACGCCATAATGCATCAGCATTCGAACTCGACCCATTGCGAATTCGACATATCTATACAAACATATTGTCAGCAGGGTTTGAGATATTTGGACGTGAGCTTCGGACTTTGTAGTTGGCTTTCCCAGGGCCAAATCGATGGCGCAGGACACTGTCCCACGATGTAGCCATCCATAAGCATCGACAGCTACGGTTCTTCCTGCCCAGTGTTTAACATGCTGGTTCCGATGTATTGACTTGAGAGCGGGTAAAAGTCCTAGAGCAGGAGACGGGTTGTTAGTACTGAGCCAGTCTGTGGAAGGGGCCTAGCACGCTCCACCGCGCATTAGACGACATACCTGAGATACCCATCTTTCAGCTCAAAGGTAGGTGGAGAGGCCTGGTTGGTGGGGTTATTGGAAAAGACGACCAGCAGCTCTTGATCTGAGCTTCGATCTGGTACCTGGGTTGAAGTCTCTGCTCTCGCCGAGGATCCGCGTTAAGTGCTGTGCTACGCGTCGGGGCTTTGATGCACCTCTCTGGTCGTTTCGCGTTGCGTACTTTGCTGTGTGCCGGCGCCCGCGGTCCGACCCTGTGCCAGGGATCGATCCCCACTTCTTTAGTCCGGATCCCGTGCTGAGCTGTCTCAGGTCGAAATGCTCCTAATTACAGGTCAGGACAATTGCCAATGAATGAGCTTTGTATATATCTTGGCGTCAAACGGTCATGTAAGAAAGTGCTGTGTGAGAATAATGGCCTGGGGTAGGACGAAGCCAGTCTCGAGCCAGGGACGAAGCCAGTCTCGAGCCAGGGACGAAGCCCTCTGAGTCGTATGGTGATAATAGCTAGGGACGAGGCTAATACTCGAGTAATAGCTACCTTAGGTAGTAAGTTTCCTTTAACTGTGGAGTGGAAATATGGCCCTAGTTGCAACATCCATCCAGCCCATATATGCATAGTGGAATTTTTCTTGAGAATCGATCAACGAAATCAATTGTCAAGGCAACCTCTCGTACTTGAAAATTCGATATCGTTCCCCATTTCTGTTCTCTTCTCCCTCAAACCTCATCGCCATGCATCACACGGATTCTGGTCGCCCCTCTGGAGCTTGCAGTGCATGTCCATACAGCTCTGCAGAGCTGCACAGTGCTATCCGTGGTGGCGCTAGCCAAACCACATGGGCTGACCAGTGACCCGAAATCTTGGCATCTGAGCTTTTTCAAAGTGCTTGTTATTGTCAACTCAACTTGCGATCTGGAGCAGCTTCAGGAACCCCCCGAACTGGCTCACCACTCCCACACGACACCCCTCAAAAAAGCAACAAAATGCCAAAGGCACTGTCCAAGGTCGCAAAGAGCGTCAAAGCAAAGCGTGATGGCAAAGGCCTTGCCCACGTCCACCCAGGCAGCCGTGACCACAAGCGCCTAGGGAAAGCCACAATCAGGGAGGAGCGGATGCAGAAGCTACACTCTGCGCAGAACAAGACGAAACAGGCCGAATGTAATTCCCACTTGCTCCGTGAAGCTTCACCCAAGCTAATATTCGGCGTACACAGTGGCCCGCCTCTACTTTTTCCAGGATGCGCTCAAGGAGAGCCAGCTGACAAACCTGACGGAGGATGATGTGCGCAAAATGATTCACGAGTATGCTCAACTGCCCTTTCAACTATAAACAGCTACAGGACTTTGCTCACAATCTATCACAGCTACATACACCGTGATGACGAAGAGCGAGCAAAGGTCATTGCTGAGCGCCGTCCTGGACGGCCGCCGTCCACCAAGGAGGACCAGTATCGGTTTAGATTTGAGCGGGAGGAGGAGGAGTTCCGATCGGGATTCCGAATTCCAGACTTCTTGGACCCGGAAAATTTGCTAAAATTTGTGTCGTGGGATGGATCGCTGGGCGCACTTCCCCTTGTCAAATTCACCAGAGTGACAAGCAATTGAATTCAATGTTGAGAGAGGAACCACGTGAATATGAATTAACGAGTGTTGGTTGCATAGCTTTGGCTTATATATTTTCTTGAATGAAACTCGGAATACCTAATGTATGAGGTCTCGAGAACTCATTGTGCACTCATGCTATGCAATGCATGGAAAACTCCCTGCGTTTCATTCTGCACCCACTCCATGCACTCGAATGCTTGCTCTATCGCAGTCACGTGCTCCACGATAAGGTCGAATGAAGCCTTGGCAGGCACACTAGCCCCATCTTGCTTGCATTCGGAGCCCAGTGAACATTTTCCATGAAATTTTGATTTGCCCTCCGTTGCCTTTCATCGAAAATCACCCCACCCCTCCACAAGAAAAACCAACCCCACACTCGGTATCATCAAGCTTACCGTACCGCATCCTTATCCACTCACCATGCTCGCTCTCCGCACCTTCTCCCGCCTCGCGGCCCCAATTAGCCGTGTCTCCGCACGGTCCATGGTCACTAAGGCACCCCGCCTGACCGCACTTTCCGTCCCAAAATTCAGCAATGCGGTCCTAAGACAGCCATTGCTTGCCTCAAGATTCTCCACCGCCACTGTTTTCAGGGCTGCGGAGGATTCCGGTAAGCAAGCCAGACTCCCCGACCTAGCAATGGCACTGACATGAGATAGTTGATGCCGAGCTTGCCGCCAAGTTGACCTCGGAGCTCGAGCTGGAGAAGGAGATGAAGGGATTCGATGACATGCCAGATGCCATCAAGTCCTTCTTGGAGACCGGAACATTCCAGGTAAATATTCATCCAATTGAGACGATTGGAATTGTGCCGCTGACAAAGTGATGCTAGGTCAATGATACACCTGGACACGAAGAGGTTGAGCTTGTGCGAAAGTACGGAAATGAGACGTATGTGCAAGAATTCCATACCCCTCGGGTTTAACCAGAGCTAACATTATCATATAGCATTCGCGTTGAATTCTCCATCTCAGACCTAAACCTTATGGGACAAAATGACCAGCTCGATGACGACAGTGCACTTTACGATGAGGAGGATGCGGACGTTCCTGAATCCGCCCAGTCTGGCGGCGCTCAGTCTAAGAATGCCAAGGAAAGCCGTGCGGCCACAAACAACGAAATCGAGGAGGATGATGAGGTCTTCGACGAAAGCGACCTTGAGCCATCTTTCCCAGCACACTTGAACATCATCATTGAGAAGGTATGTTTCACCAGCCCTTCAAAATTTCTCACATACTTACATACCGTTTCAGCCAAATGGTGCCCTCAAGATCTCTGGTCTTGCCCAGGATGGAATGATCGTTCTCCAGAATGTCATCTACCACAGCTCATCGGATCTATTGAAGACAAAGTCCGCAGAGTCTGACTACCAGAGCGAGGGTCTCTATGCTGGGCCTGAGTTTGGCAACCTTGATGAGGACCTCCAGGTTCTATTCGAGAGGTATCTAGATGAGCGAGGAATCAACACAGCCCTTGCACTTTTCGTACCCGATTACATTGAGTTCAAGGAGCAAAGGGAATACCTTACATGGTTGGAGAGTACGAAACCCCCATCTGGCTACCCCCAATTCTTCTTGCATACAGAAACTAACTGGAATCACAGACGTCAAGAACTTTGTTCAGTCATAAATGCCGATATTGTACATTTTGCATGCACCCGAAATAAAAAAATATTTCACCATTCGGAGCTGGACACCTAAAAATGGGGTTTTGATGTTATGATTCCGCCAATTTGCCATTTCCTGGGATGCATTCTTTTCGCTATTGCATTTAACCATCGTTTTCACTTTAATTGAAGCCGCTTCAAAACTCTACCCTGCCTTGTATATTGGCTCACTCCACTCTACCTTATTCCTCGTCTGCGCATATCTCCCATTGGCCTCAAGAAACACTTTATGGCATCTACACATATGTTGGTTCCCCCTTTTGACTTTATCCATTTCCTTGCATTGTTTTTTTTCGCGATCTTAAAATTAGAACACTGCAGCACGGCCGGCTTAATGTAATGACTGATAGGCAATGAAAAAAGCACTATTTCAAACTAATACTCTTATCTACCCCCAGGTTTTGTCTTATGAATGTGATGTCACTGGCAATTCAAAGATACTTCCCAAGTAAACATACCCATATTGTGTAATGAGGGAACTTGTAATATTTCTATGCAAACGTGCTACTTCAAATGTCATTATGTATATTTATCATGCAAGCATTACCGTGGTATACCAATCAATATATATCCAACCCTCAAATCTCGGCGACCGTCCTCTGCCCCATCCCCAACTCCACCCCCCGCTTCAAATCCACCCAACTTACGCCCGCAACCTTGGCCTCCGCCTCATGCCCAACCCCCGCCGCACCCTCCGCAACCTCCTTCAAACAACCCATATGTGCCTGCTTGACCAACAACGTATCCTTTGCAATCGCCGAATTACTCTTGCGCACCCACTCCTCGAAAACCTCCTCCTCCTCCCGCGTCATTGGCAGATTGATCAACGTCATGGCATTCACCTCCCTCCGCACCGTCAGGCAGTGCTCGATCAGCGCCCGTAGCAGCTCGTGGCGGAGATGCACCGGCGCACTGCGCTGGTAGAGGAATGCCTGCGAGGGGGATACGTCGAGGAGCGCCGAGAAGTAGCTTCGACGGGAAGCGTCGCTCAGGACTGGCGAGTCGGAGCAGTCGACGAACGTGAGCGCGAGGTGCGGGGATGGCGCATGCTGGAGGAGTGCCGAGAGGACCTTATCTGGGTACGAGAGCGTGACCGCGGGGTGAGTGATGCACGGGAGTGCTTCCTAAATAATGTAGATATTTCATCTTAGTCCCCCATGGCCAATTCCTCCTTCAAATTTCCTCTAGATTCCACCCCCCCCCGCCCATCCCCAAGGGACGATGATGATGATGATGATGATCCGCAGTGCGGAGGGAGGGAGGGAGGTAAGAACCCCCCCCACCCCCCCTCCCAACGCAAAAAAAAACTCACCTCAAACTCAAAATTATCCAAACACCACACGCCATCCATCATCAAGCAGAAATGACTCGGTATGCCCGCGCGCTTCGCATAGCTCTGCGCATACTCCAGCCCATAGTCCCGCAGGAGGTAGTACACAAACACCTGCTGCTTCAACCGATCCGCCGTCTCGCTGCCCGTGATTTTCTCAAAGAGATGGCGCAGCGATGATGTTGATTTCGGGGGGTATGAGTCCGTTACTGTACACACACCATTAGAAAAAAAATCCAGCCCCAGCCAAAATTGAACCCCATCCATCCATCTATCCATCTATCCACCCCCGAAATGTGTGTGCGGAGGTATGAGGTATGAGGTTTAGGCAGGTATACTCACTACTCTCAATCTCCCTCACATGCTCCCCAATCAGCAAATCAAAAAACAGACTCTTGTCAAGCAGCGCCCGATGCTTCGCAATCCGTGCGCTCCGCGTCTTTGTGTACGGGAACTTTGACACCTCCTGCGGGAAGACCTGGCGAAAGTCGTTGAGGGCATCTTCCTCGCCGCCGTTGGGGAAGCTATTCGTTCGAGGCACCGACATTGTTTTTTTTTGTGGAGGTGATGTATGTATGTGTCTGTGTCGGGTTTGAGGGGGGGTGTAATGAGGCGTGGCTTCGGAGGAGGGGCGTGGGTGGTGATTCGGTCGGAGTGAAGCCCGGCGGTTCTCTTGGATACAAAAGTTCTGGAAGACGCGCTGATGCTGATGGCGACTGGGGTGCACTGGGGGTTTGTCGATAATGCAACGCGAGCAAGGGTGCTCTCAGGCTATGCAATAGGATGCGAGCTGCTGTGGGATGGTTGCATTGATGATTGCCAAGACATGTATCATCTTGAAGGTTTAGGTATCACTTCACAAGAGGCTACAGCTTCACGTGCTTTTTCAAGATGCTCCACGGAATTATATCATGGACATTGCCTATCCGAAGCTGTAGACGGAGAATCACTCTAAGCTTTTCCATCTCTCAAGCACTGGCAATTATCTGGGGACGATGCTAGGCAATTATAAAACAATGTAGATTCTGACTACAGATACTTGCAATGACGCCGACGAGAGGTAGTGGATACATGAGTTGAATAAATAAACTTACCCTGAACGAGAACCGACTTTTAAATGAACTATTACGCAATCCAAGTCACTGAAGATTTTGATACAGGATGGTTCCACGGTTTTCACATATTGATTGCAATTGGCCAGCGAAGATTTTTTGGAGTATTTTTGATATATTTTTTCGCAGTACATCCAAATGTTTAAGACTATATTCCATGTCAAAAACTTCTATATATCCCCCGAAACGCCGTAGAAAAACCCCCCTGAACGAACCCAAATGACCCAGAAGTGATACACTTTCAAAAAAGAATGAAAAAGTACCATTTCTCGCCAGCGAAATCACCAGCATGAAAATCCTCCCAGAGCCCAGCCGCAAAAAAGTGAAATTCCAACAGACGTTATGATCGAAGGTTTGTAGAATTGTGTGTGTTTTGCTCCGTCCCGTCCGTGTTTTTTCGTGATTACCGGCTACATTTATGCGGCGATGGTAACCTCAACCTCAACACCAGCCTCGATGTTGATGATGATTTGCTTAACAACTTCGGTTGGTGCGTTGAGACTATTGATTTTCGGCTGTTAGAATCGTGTGCGCGAGTGAAATTGAGGAATGCTGTTTCGGTTAGGACTCACTCGATCAAACGCTTGTGGATCCTCATCTCCAAGTGGTCCCAGGTCTTGGAACCCTCACCACAAGGGGTCTTGCGGGTAGCGATCTTAAGGACCTTGGTTGGGAGACGGACTGGTCCCTTGATGCGGAGGTCTAGAAGCAACAAAACACATCAGCGGGCCGATTCGACAATATATATATATTTCCTGCGTATCCGGGACCCGTTCATAAAGAGAACATACTCTTGGACTTGGCACGCTCAATCAAGTCGGTGGTGACCTTCTCGAGGGCCTGGACGTTCCTGCTGGTGAGGGTGATTCTGATCTTGTGGATCTTTGGGCCTTCGCCCAAATCGGCCTTATCCTTGTTGTACGACATCGCAGATGTTGATAGTTTTTGTTGGTTCTGGAGCGGTGATACTCAAAGGTTGCTGATTGCGGATATGTTGCAAGGGAATTCGAGATTCGGGCCGTTTTCGCTTCACAGTATACCAAACCCAGCAGCTGTGTGTATATTGCCAAGACTTTCGGTTGGGGTTTGCCCTAGTTACTTGCAGTTGCAATTCGTGAAAGTATGAAGTTAGACTAGCGCGCGACAAATGGGGTAGTTACAATCCTTGTGGAATTTGACCAACGAGACTAGAATTTTGGTAGTCTCCTGAATTTTGGTGGACAATGTGCTTTCTCAGAGCAGCGCTGCTCTGAAGCTGTGATACGGAATTCCCATTACATCATGTGATGGGCCGGTAGATCAGCATCACACGTTCTCGAGTACGGAGTAGTCTCCATCTGAATTCTTACTTACCCATGCGATGTCAGCGATTTATCGCACATGAGACTAAACTATCGAGGCCATGACATCTCTCGGTAGAGAACCCGCCCTAGTCTAGTCGATATGTACATTACAAGCCTAAAAACTACATAGGTATACTCAATCTGGAGGCTAATACTCTACTCTACATTCGTTCAATTAGCAGATAAGTATAAGGCACACATGGTACCTTCATGCCAAACCCGAGCACTCCAAAAGGCTGGCCAGCTGAAACAAATAATATTGCTTTCATGATGAAAATACGAGCCTCCCTAATTCGCTATGTTGGTAATGCTTCACTCGTAATCTTCAGCCTGGCATAATCTTTATTTTCGGCGTAGAAGCATCGATACAGTAGCTGGTATCCATGACAGCGAGTGATTGATTATTTCGCTTGCCTTCAATTTGATATGATCAAAAGCCCGGGTCCAATTGCATAGGAGCTGCCTAGTACATTGATATGGATAGCCTCATTCTCAGACAGGGAACGAGACTACGTAGAGGGATAAGCATTGATTTACCTATGAGGTAAAATTTGCAATAGCTTCAACGTAAGTAGCTAAAATATCAACCTCGATTGGAAATCTCAGAAGTCTCCTACCCTATTCCTCGAGTTGCGATTGACGCTAAAAATATATGCTCAAATGTGTCTAATAATTAATAAAATTATGCCATAGACTAATTTAAATTCAATGGAGATACATGATGCCTGGGTAGTTAACCAATTTCTTCCGTATGCTAGGCCTGGTATAACAGTTTCCACTCGTATACAATACATATCATTATAACAAAATACATGCCTCCAGTATTTAAGCCATGGCGTTTAACGCTATCTCAAAGACCTTTAGGAGTTCCGCAGTCTCTTCGACCCCAACGCTGACTCTAACAAGTGCAGTATCCACTCCATATTGCGCGGCCTATAAATCTATGTTAGTTAAATATACTTGAAAAGGATATAGTAGTTACTTACCCAGTCCAACTCTGTGTAGTGTGCAAGTAATGTATATGGAGAACTAAAATACACAGATTATTAGAATAACCTCGAACAAAACATGGGATAATTACGGACCTCAGCGTAAAGTTTGTCCCCAAACTCGGTCCCTTGGCCGTTTCAAGAGCATCAAAAAAGGAGATTGCGTCTTGAAGGGTATGGAAGGTTGCAGAAAAGAGACCGCCATATCCTCCATTTGGACAACGACAAGCATCGTAGAATTGTTTTGTTGCACTGTATTTTGGGTAGTGCACCGCCTTGACTGTGTGGGGGTCAGCATGGTTCAGAATAGAAGATTCAATGGGTTGAAAAAACCTTTTGGATGAGATCTTAAAAGATCACATACAGTTTCCGCGTTTTTATTCATTTTTTCAATGCGAGGTATGAAATCCCGACTGTTTCGTTCCAGGAAAATTGAATCCTCGGCCCAATAGGCATCTTCATAATCAGTCTTTAAATACTCCTTGAAGCGAGAGTAGAAACGACTTTGCGAGTTTAATATAGAGCTATGCAGTGTTAGAATGTGATACCCTTTTACAATATATAGATCACTTACCATCCGCCCATGACATTACTTGCGCCGCTGAAGACCTTTGTTAAGCTGCTGACAACTACATCAACGTGGGGCAACACATTGACGTTGATGAAATTCCCAATGGTTTCATCCACCACAATTGCAAAGTCAAATCTGTCAGCCAAGGCCCGAAGGGTGAGCAAGTCTGGCGCCCTCAACAGAGGGTTTGAGGGAAATTCGCAAAATAGGGCTTGTATGGTCTCTCCCCCCTCAAGCATAGTCTCTAGAGTCTTGATATCTTCAGCTGAGCCATTTCCATAAAAGTAACACCCTGGGCCCCACTTTTGTAGACATTTTAGAGTGTCGACATAAGGAAATCTTGAAAATATCAGTAAATGCATGAACATATGGGGAAGATGAAACAAACCCGTAAGAAACGCTCTTCTTTGGCCCTAATACCGAAAGCATCATTCGGTGAGTGTTAAAAATGGCACTCATGCCGCAAGGATAGAGATATACATCCTCCGAAGTTAGGCCTTCAACGCCTCGGTCACTGTGCTCTTGGGCATGCTTCAACGCATCCTCTAGGCATAGGTTCGCCTTGAGAGTTCCAGATATTCTCTTTCGAATCGCAAGCTTGGCGGATTGCACGAATGGTGCGGCAAGGTTTCGTCCGAATCTCTCCTCGACAAACTCGGCGTATTCATCGCCTTCTCCCATGCAATTTGGCTTGGCAGTTTTCCGAGCTGTTTCTTCGACCGAGCCTCGTTGATATCTTCGGGGTCCCTTCACAGGCTTTTCCGGGTCGCTTCGAGTGTTTTTCAATGGCTTCTTCAAAACCAGCACCCCGGCGTCAAGTTGGCGTTGACAGAACTCGGCTCGTCGGCTGGAAATCCCTTCGCCAGTGTGTTGCCAATACGCTTTCGCATGTGGTTGGCATTCTTTTGGGTACAAGATGGCATATAAATCGGACCATATATCAGTGGCAGAAGACATGTTTTTGGTCTCCTCACGGCCGAATTCGGCGATGCGGACAGCCTTATTTCCAGAGTTCTCGACAATGAATGCCTTGCATCTCTCTGCTGTGCGTAGAGTTGGGACCAAGATGGCATTTTCTCCAGGCTGCCCTGCAAGCTGCAGGACTGAACTGGCCAGCTTCTGAATGCTTTTATGTATGAAGAACCTAGATCATATGAGTACAAGGCCCCATGAAAAAATCGGCATGTTGCGTACCTCGGATAACCAGTTTTCATCTTGCCAATGACCCATTCTTCACCCTCTTCATATCCCACGTTTGCTTTCCATGTCGGCAGCGAGACACTGACCGCCTGAGCTGAGTACACGAGTAGTTAGGGCACAATTCCAAATGATGAAAGAGCTGCATTTGCGTGTAGATATTCCAGGGGGACAGGACATGTCGAAACAACAAGGGAAAAAGGAACGACGCACATGTGAGGAATCTTCTGGGATTGGGCAACCGAGTGTCTCCATGGTTGAGGAATGCTAGGCAGCTGTAAGAGTGTATCGTATGAGATGACGATATTTGATGAATTGACGGGGCGAGTAGTTGCTTGGTGTGGTTGCTTTGGTCTAGCGAATGCTCGGGGTCTTTAGATGGAGGGTTGCGGGAGTTGATACTTTATTCTACAAGGCTTCGAGAGGGTCCTGGGGTCTCGGTCGTCGGGGGGGGGGGGGGGCAGTAGTGACTCGGCTGGGTATATGACTCGTAGGGGGGTGGATGCGGTTGCAGCGGAGCGGAAGCGAGCGGGCCCCAACAGGTACTGGAGGTGAGGAAGGTAAGGTAGCTCGTTCCGTACTGGCATGGGCTCCCATTGGGAAACCTTAACATGGCCAGCCAGCCAACCAGCCAACCGCACGGCACGCACTAAGCAGCCATCCAGCACTCGACAGCCCGCCGCCCGTCCGCTATGCTACCTGCTATCCTTCACCTCCACCTCTCTCTAACCACGTTTCCCCGCTGTCCCACGGCCGGCGCGCGGGGGCACGGGCGGGAGGCACTGGCTTGCTGGCACGCTGCGCCCTCGGCCACCACCGCAGATGGACAAGAGAGCTCCTGGCTTGCACAGCAGCTCCTTGCAAGGCCTCTGGGCGGAATTGAGGCCACTCGGCAGTGACAGCAGCCAGAGGAGGATTCCCGATACTGGGCGTCCGTCCATTGGGCCCCGGGAGACGACGGGCGATGCGCTGGGCGGACGATGGCCAGTGTGTTACCTCGCCCACGCGGCAGCGGGCTACAGAGGGCGCACCGCAATCTCTCTAGGGACTTGGCCGATCCAGCCTGGGATTTTCTCTTTTTCCTCCGCCTGGCGGCCAGGCGCAAGGCAGTCCGTCTCCGCGCGCTGAAGAGGGACGGACAGGTGCATGTGGCCGTGAGAGAGCAGCGGGCACGCCCGCCGGAAGTTCGAAGTGCAAGGAGGCAAGATGGAAATGTGTGCGTGGTGCATCACCGGAGATGGCCCTGGAGGGTCGCGCGCACCAGACAAACAGCCTCTTTGCGCCTAGCATGCTGCTGCCTCTGATGCTGCTGCTGCGACTGGTACGCAACGGCGCTGTTGCTCGCTTCCCTTTTTTTTTTTTAGGCGGACCCGAAATCTTGGCGCCCGCCGTCGGCCTGTCGCATCGCTGCAGCAGCGCAGAAGTACCACCACAGCAGGACCTTCAGTGCTCGACGCTGGACAGAGGCTTCTCCACGAATTCGGACCGACACCACGACCCAGTGCCAGCAAGCAGCAGCCAGACCCTCCGGCGCCCCCCCTCCCGCAAGCATGGCCCCCACGAGCCCCCTCAAGAAGCGCAAGACGGACGCCGCAGCCGAGCTCGTCAGGCCCACAGACGCCATGCACATCGACGGCCCCGACGACGGCCAGCAGAGGCAGCAGAAGCACGCCCCGGGCTCCTCCTCCTCCTCCTCCAAGCCGAACCAGCAGCCCCGGCACAAGCAGGCCGACGGCAATGCCGTGGCCGACGCCCAGCACAAGCTCGCGGACATGCACGAGTACAAGTCCAACGTCTTCCGCATGCAGACCGACGAGCTGCTGGCCGAGGCCCAGGTCGACTACCACAAGCGGATGGGCCCGGTCGAGAAGGCGCTGCACAAGCTCAAGGCCATCATCGACAGCATCCCAGAGAGACCCGCCGCACTGGTGAGTGGCCCCGCCGCCCTTCCCCACCCTCTCACCGAGCCCAGCCTCCATCCAATTGCGCTCAGCTGACCGGGCTCCCGTGTGTGCGTGTGGTAGATTGCAGATGCAGAGAAAGAACTGTCAAAGAAAAGCAAGATTACTATCCCGTTCCCCAATCCGCGGCCGCCAAAGGATGCAATGTACAAGTTTGCATACGAGAAGCCCGCATATGTCAATGTGGTGGGCAGCTTCGCCCTCAAGACCATGGTCAAGGGGCCCGTCGGTGTGCCCATCGATTTGGTCTTGCAGATGCCCTCGGTATGCGATTCTCCCTGGATTGGAGTTTATTCCATCTGCTGACGCCCAATTCCTCCATTCTAGACCCTCTTCCAGGACAAGGACTACCTGAATTACCGTTACATCCACAAAAGAGCATACTACCTTGCTTGTGTTGCTGCCGGTATCCAGGAATCCGAAGGATTCAATGGAGCCCTTCACTTCACTCTTCTCAATGGCGATGCCCTGAGGCCCGCATTGATTGTTGCTCCCAGCACTGGTATATCATTCCCGCCACATTTCTTCCCAGCAAAGAGAGCAGAAACTAATGCAGTATGGCAATAATCCTAGATGGAGGCGATTTCGATTTCTCAAAATCCAAATGCACCATCCGTATTATACCCTGTATCACCCCCGGTACATTCTCTCTCTCAAAACTCGCACCCAATAGAAACTGCGTTCGACCCTCCGGCCAAGCAGACTCAACTTCGACAGACACAGCTTCGGCCGATATCT
This sequence comes from Peziza echinospora, assembly GCA_024516245.1. Classification (NCBI taxonomy): domain Eukaryota; kingdom Fungi; phylum Ascomycota; class Pezizomycetes; order Pezizales; family Pezizaceae; genus Peziza; species Peziza echinospora. The sequence goes on along the minus strand of JAJLQT010000019.1, from coordinate 1,045,147 downwards.
TGCCACCCACACCCTCGTACAACTCCTCTATCCTGGCTGATAGCACATATCTGGTTCATCTCAAGCTCTTATATTCCTCCGCATCCCAATGCAATGCGTTCAGAGATGCATGTATCCTTGGAAGGACATGGCTCCGTCAGCGTGGATTTACCTCCGATATTGCCTTTGGTGGATTTGGTAACTTTGAGTGGTCCATATTGATGTCTTATCTGATGAAGGCCGGCGGTGTAAAGAGTGCAAATGTCCTAGCTGCGGGGTTCAGCAATTACCAGCTGTTCAAAGCCACCTTGCAATTCATTTCGTCCAGAGATCTCAGAAAAGACCCTCTGATCTTCAATTCAAACAGCAATAGTTTAGCGCCCTCTGATCTGCCCATCCTCATGGATGCGGAGCATGGGGTCAACTTATTGTTCAAAATGACTCCCTGGTCTTACAATATGGTACATCCAATTATAAGCCCTCCTTTTTAGATTCTTGATGGCTAACATTTAAACCGCAGCTGAGACATGAAGCTAGGATGACCATCAAGGCTTTGAATTCGTCCACGCAAGATCAGTTCGATGCCATCTTTCTTGATCGTGTTGAGCAACCTTGCCTCAAGTATGACTTGATTGCCAAAGTACCAATCCCGGCAGAAGCTGGAAATGCAGACCTGGACAGCGTTGATATCAGGCTCAGTTTTGCACGGAAACTCTATGGCGTTCTTAATCACGGTTTGACCGACAGGGTGACCCTTATGAACCTCACCCTCCCAACTATTGAAGATTGGGACACAAAAAAACGAGGCGGGGAGGCCCCTGGTTCGAAAGTTATCACTCTTGGGTTCCTTCTCGATGGCGAAAAATGCACTCGGGCGATGGATCATGGACCTCCAGCCAGTAGTAAGAAAGAGGCTGCTGCCTTTCGCAAATTCTGGGGTGACAAGGCAGAGCTCCGTCGTTTCAAGGATGGAAGCATTCTTGAGAGCGTTTTCTGGGGCGATAGCAAAGATGGCAAGGTCCCAATACTCTACCAGGTCATCAGCTATCTTGTCAAGCATCATTTCAATGCTGAAGTTGCCCAAGCTATCAATTTCTTGGGCAATGAGTACGCTCAGCTTCTCTCCAAACATCAAGCACCAGGTGCTCAAGCTACAACCAAGTTGTTCCAGCCTGCAATGACTGGCTATGAAAACTTGGTGAAGGATCTTCGGGCTCTTGATGACCTCCCGCTCACAATCAGACACATCACTCCTATATCGCCTGCGTTACGATTCTCCACGGTTCAGTCACCGCTTGCGAGCCTAGACGCGGGGGCCTACATGGACCCCCCAGCAGATATCGCTTTGCAATTTGAATCATCTGGTAGATGGCCAGATGACTTGGTGGCTATCCAACGCACCAAAATTGCGTTTCTGCTCAGTATTGGCCGACTGCTCGAAGAATCTTCTACCAAGACTGATGTTCACTGTCGAGTTGGACTAGAAAATCAGGACCCAGAGCAAACAATTTTCAATGGATCTTTCCTTGACGTTATCTACCAATCGGGTCCTGCCTTCCGAATCCGTATCTATCACGAACGAGAGCCATTTCTATTGGAGCGTAGGGTTAAGGATAAAACTTTATCACCACACTCTCGAGACTTGGCCACCCAAGCTCTTACTCTTTATGAGCGCACATTTGTCAAAGCACCTCTCCACACAACCTCCATTGCAAAGCTATGTCATAGATATGCGTTCTTGTCTCCAAGCATTCGCCACGTTAAGAAGTGGTTTGCAGCGCATCTCCTCACAAACCACTTCTCTGATGAGTTCATTGAACTCGTTGTTCTTCGCACATTTATTTCACCATTTCCTTGGACAACGCCTTCCAGCCCTATGACCGGTTTTCTTCGGGCTTTAGCATTCCTTGCCGCTTGGGATTGGAGGTCAGACCCACTGATTGTTGATACTGCAGAAGATCCTGAAGACGCTCTCAAGGCCGCTGATATCGAAGCAATCACTGCCAAGTTTGAAGCACTGAGAAAGTCAGACCCAGGCTTCAACAGACACGTTTTGTTTGCTGCCACGAATTACGACCAAGATGGTGTCGTTTGGACTGCAAATGGCCCTTCAAGGGTTGTTGCGGCCAGGATGACTGCCCTGGCCAGATCTGCCGTGGAGTATGCCAAAAATGCGGGATCGGACTTTAAAGTTGGAACCCTCTTTTCACATGCGCTCGCAGACTATGATTTTGTGATTCACTTGAACCCGCAATATCTCCAAGACGGAAAGGGCAAATCTTCAAAGCCAGAGTATAAAAATCTCTCTAGCCAGAAGCTTGCACAGATTGGGTTTGACCCAATCAAACAATACCTTGATGAACTTACTGTAAGTTAATTTCAGGCATCCTCACTTTTGCGTTTTCTCTGACCATGTATAGACTTCATACTCCTCAAATCTGCTCTTCTTTTATGGCTTGCCATCAACGTCTACCATTGGATGTCTTTGGACACCACATACCGCGGCCGAGAGGTCGTTCAAGTTCAACATTCCCTACTCGACAATTCCCTCCATACCGAATACGTCCAGCAGCGGGGATGATTCTGATGAGGAAGATACCGAGGATGGCCCCAAGAAGGCTTCTGGTGTCGTCGTGATCAACAAGGCCGCCACGATCAACGAGATGGCTCGTTTGGGTGGAAACCTGGTCACTAAAATCGCTGTCAATAGGGAATAGGTCCATGGCCAGTCTGTTTGCCTAACCCCACCCCAGCAAGTCATAGTTGTTGTATAATTTAATTACCATTTGTTTTATTTTTTTTTTATTTTTTTTTTCTCAAGTTTGGCGATTTGTACCATATAAAAAAAAGCAAAAGTGTGTTTTTTTTGTTTTGTGTTTTTTTTTTTTTTTTTTTGGGGGGGGGGGTTTCTAAATCTAAAGAGATGCAAATATATTATGGAATTGAGGTTTTGTCCTTGCAATTGTGTTTCGAAATATGCCTTTGTTACATCTCCTCACATGCAATGTACATACATACATCAGAGGTATGTATTTCCAAGAATCACATTTTAACCCACATGGGCAAAAATTATCATCCCTGAGTTTAGTTACATAGGTCCAATGCATCATCCGTCCATCATCATTCCAGAAAAAAATAATAATAAAAAAAAGAACCATTCAGTAAGTTTATATAGATTTGATAACCTCGTATAGAAAAAGAAGAAAAAAATAAAAAAAAAGGTAATTTGCTCTTTTTATAAAAACATCTTTTAAAAGTTACAATGAATTTATGAGTATAATAAGTATAAAAATGGAAATGGAAATGGAAATACATGATCGATCGAGAACAAAATCATTATGAAGTTAAGCGTAGGAAAAAAAAAACAAAAAAAAATGTGAGACGGAAAAATAAAACAGAAAGAAAAAAAAAAAAATCAAAATGGAAAACCCGAATATATGCGCCCGACGTGTTTGTTGTAGTTAGTAGCCAATAGCTACTTAAGTAAGGTAGTTTATGTGTGTGTGTAGATAGAGTGAGGGAGATTTGGTCGTATGAAAAAAAAAAAATAAAAAAAAAAAAAGTGCTTGATGAATTGGTGTGTTGTCAGGGAGGTAGGTGGGAGGGATAATCGCTGGCAAAATAGGTATTTGTGTAGGAAGGAACATGGTAAAATCTTGATACCAGATTCCTCGAATTTGTTTTTCGTTTTTCTCATCATGGGCGTCGGTTCCCCCCCCCTCCTGCTGCAAATTTCCCTTCATTCCCTCGGCGGCTCCATGTCCAAAACATTCAACGACGCCTCCACCCCCGACCACCCCTTCTTTCTTTCATTCTTTCTTTGTTTCGCTATTTCTTCCCCTTGACCTCGTAACTACAGTACTTGTCCTCGATACTGGTCACCTCGTACGTCCCCTCCTGAGATGCATACATGCTATATGTGTACTCGTCGGTCGTGTGTGAATGTTGCTCCATGACTCTTGGCCTTCCACCCTTCTTTGGTATTTCCGATCTCGTGTATCTGCAACAATTAAAAAACGAGTTATTAAGTTTTTCACTTCCAGAGAATATAAATATTGATACAACAAGGAATATGTAACTTACGTGAATGTGAATGGTGGTGTTCCAAAGAACTGGAACAAGATCTCGGCTTGATCACCTTCATGGATACCCTTTGTACCTTCACTGATGCGAACACTTGGAATCTCATGAATCATCTTGGTAAGCTGTAAGTTGACCTTGCAATCACTTGCCGAGTCACCCAGACCAATGATTGTGAAATTTCCAGGGCCGGGGGCAACTCTGCTGAATCTCGTTCCAGTGGAGGCCCTTTTCGGGGCGTTATCGAAAATATATTCCACCGAAAATGGTGGGGAGCCGGAAAGCTGGTATGAGATACGATTTCCAACACAGTAATCTTGTCTGGGCTCTTCTGCTGTGATGGTCGGTAGGTCTGCTACGGCGACGTATACAGAGGGTGCGTCCACTGGGGTCTTTCTAGAACAGCCACGGGAGTCCCGTACCTTGTTCACAGAGACAGAGTGACTTCCAAGGGTGAGTGCGCGAGGAGGAACCTTAAAATTGAAACGAGTTTCGGAGATTGATGGGATATTGACAACCTCGGACTTTCCAGTGCTGTGATGCTTGATAGTAAGTTGAAGATTGAAGGGTGGAACTCCAGTCAAGATAATTGGAATGTTATCGTCCCCAGCGCCCTCATCTCTGCAGTATTTGTACATCCTTCCGGTATCCTCAAACTTGGCACTTGGCTTCGCGTTGACCACTTGCTGAAGAACAAGTGGCTTTGCGAGTTTTCCTTCCTTGGGATCATCATAGAGGCTGTCCGTAATCGACAGGAACTCGTATCTATGAACACCAGGAGTGGTTGAATCAAGCCTGACGCTGGTGATATCAAGTCCAGAATGTACAGGCAAAACCTTGCCTCGCACGTATGCAGTTCCACCTTGGGCCTTGATGGCAGGCATATAAGTCGCTTGGTATGGTGCTCGGCCTGATGCGAGTGTTAGTCAAGAAAAATTGCCGGCTAAGGGTGCTGTGCTATTTACCTTTGAATTGAAGCTCCAATGAGTCCTCATCGCCCTCGCAAATCTCCTTCCTGTTGTATAATCCATCACGCTCCTTCATCTGAACAGACGATTCTGAGAGCTGGATGATAGGCCTTGGGATCCATTTGACGCCAAATTTGGATGCAGATTCGTTGATGATTCCAGGGCAAGATGCGACATCGCGGACATCCATGAGCTCGTATGTTCCAGCTTTATTTACCCTCAAGTGACTGTTGGATTCTTCAATGATTTGTACAATTGGGGGTTCGTCTGGTGTATCGAGATTCCGAGTTCGCAGAGTCCATGGCTAACAAAAATATTAGTAATGACCTTGAAATAACAGATTCAATCAATATTACCTTCTCTCCACGCATTCTCAGTGGAATTGCCACATCTTTTCCTTCCAAAGCATCGACATACATTCTACCCTCAATATTACCAAAGCCAGCCTTTGGCTTCTCAAACCTGACATCGATCTTGGCCTCTGCGTCAAGGAAAATCTTACATCCACTAACGTCCGTGACAGAGTTTAAAGCCAGGGAGTACTTGCCGCCAACATCCAACCGCGGTGTTGTGATTGTGAATGGTGATTCACTGATCTCTTTGGCCACGTATTTCTTCTGTTTGCCATTGTGGAGAAGGCTGTATGATAGCGTCCATGGACCGATTCCTACGAGATTGATCAAAAATTCGACGGGTTCCTCGATACAGGCCTTGCGAGTCAGGGATACGGGCTCCGCGAAGGACGCTCCTGCCAACGGCTTGATGGTTTGCTCGATGCGGAAAGTGGTTGGGTCCAGTACCAAGCCCTCATTCCACTTGTCATCGAGCTGGTAGAACTCGTAGACGTAGTGACCAGCCACGGCTGGTCTGATGCTTGCCTGGTAGCGAGTGCGATCGATGTCGAATTTCTTAACCTCTGTCGTCGTTCCGTCCCGGATAAGGCGGTACCAAAGCCTGAAGTTGGGTGTACCGACCAGAGTAACGTCAATGGTAACACCCACAGATGAGGCACTGCATTTGTCGAGGATATTGTCGTGTGTGATTGACACGCTGGGCCTGGGCGGTGTGATGACGAGGCAAGTGGATGGCTCCATGACTTCTCCAGCGCAGTATTTGTTTGAGATGGACTTTAGTGTGTAGATACCTGACTTGTCGATAGAGATGCTCGTTGTGCTTGGACCCTTGATCTTGAAATCTTTGGTGACGGCGTCATTGATTGGTGATCCAATTTCTGCCTTCTCATGTGGGCTATACTCGTATTGCAAGTTGTATGGAGAATCGCCGCTACGGAAGTCCAATTGGAACTGCAGGTTAGTTGTCCGTCCAGGAGGGAGACTCGATGGATTGAGTGGGTCGCATCGCATGAAGTTAACCTGTGGTCGGCCATGAACAGTAAATGTGTGTGCGAGATGTTCCGCCTTTGGAAGCTGCTTGTCCCCATCCTCATTCATTTTGGTGTAGCTAATCAGATTTCCACATGCATCCTTTACAGTATCGATGGCATAAGTCCAGTCTCCAGCAGAAGCCAAAGATTCGTTCAATGGGATGGCGATTCTTTGACGTTTTCCCCAAGAGATGTCGACACTGCCCTCCTTGATCAATGGTTCGCTTGGATTCCACCCAGTGAGAAGGGGCGACTGGAAATTTTCAGTGTATATACGTGAGACGGCAAAGGTGATTGGTGTTTCCTTAACAATCCGGCTGTATTTGATGTCGAGTGGCGCCAATCCCTCAATGACTACGGATAAGTCGGAAAGGTCTCCACTGCAACGATCTTTGCTCTTTGTATCGGACACTTTGACGCTTGCCTTCGGGCATTGGACAACCAGGGCCTGAGATGATGTGACTCGGACATCCAACTGAGAGATGTCTTTGACCTTGGTCAATCTGTATAGCCCAGGCTGTTTGATTGTGTACTGAATGGTGCGGATGTTCTGGTCGTCTCCTTTGATTGCAGATTTTAAGAGCTTTTTGGCTTCCTTCTCTTTGATATCAATGATCTGGATCTCCCCAGTCTCGAAGTCTGCTCTAGTCAACTGAATATGTTGAGGCTCGGTGCTATTAATTCGGATTGGAATGGTGACAAATGACGAAGACAATTCTTCTAAACAAAAGCATTGTCCATCGGGGTTCAACATTGCAGCGCTGAAAAACCGTCAGCTACAGAATCGCGGGAGATACATATTTTGACTGGAACAACATACCCCTCTGGAAGAATATGAACAGTGTACTTTCCCTGAATATGGGAGGCGTTGTGCGTAAGGTCCCATATTTTGACATTCTGCTCGGAAAGAGACAATTCACGATCATAGACAACTAGTGGAGTCATTAGCATGCAAAATCCGCAGGAGTGTTTGCTGACTGGAAGGAAGCATACATTTCCAGAGTCCAGTGAAGAAGAACGCAAATGGGAACTGATTTCACCAGTGAGTTATTATCCTATTCACAATGCGAACGCCCAGGGGATTGCGGCTTACTGGAAACTTATAGCTGCACCAGACATTGACTGCGAAGAGGGCGAGTATCTGGAGCACAGTTGTTCCATGGTGAAAGGTCAACCATGGAATTCGTAGAAATGGCAACAGCCAGCAGAAGCCGCCATCGACCATGACCCATTTTATGCAGAACCATAATTCAGATACTGAATCGGCATCATCAGTCCAGAGGGAGGCAAGATCGGCGAGCTTGATTGCCTGGAGAACCACAAAGACCGTTATGGCGTAAAACCGTTGAGTCGGTGCGTCGACAATGTGCGTTGGGATATATGGGCCTGGTACCGCATCCGTGCCCTTCGGTGGGGTTCCGCCTGCCAACTGTGCCCGCTGTGGACTTGCTGGTCTTCGAATTGGGCGGGCTTGCTGCGTTGCCCGTGGAGCAGGTTGTGGGGTCGCTGGAAAAGAGCTCGGGAGCCTGGGTGTTCTTGGATCCATCACGCGCGCAGAACGGGCATGAGGGAGTTGTGAAGCAGTTGCGGAGGCGGTTGGGGAAGAAATGAACACACCCAGATGGAAGGCACGCACACGGGAGGATGTAGGGCGGGAAGGGGGCGGCGGGGGAGGGGGGTGGTGGTTGGCTTGTTGCCTGTGGTCTGGCCGTTGCTGGATGACTAGCAGCAGGGCAGTTGTGGCCTTGACCCTGCAGCTAGAGAGAACAGCAAATGTGTTTTTCTTGGTGGGTAGCGGTGATTGGTGCTGTGCGTGCAGAATTCGGCGAGGGCAGGGTGAAGGATATGTCTGGTCTTGGGGATGTGTCGGGACGAAAAGTCTCTTTCGGCGCGTGGGGGATCGCACGCCGCTGCTGCTGGCTGCAGGCTCGTTTCCTCGTGCTGGACTGGCGGTTGTTTGGATGCCTTGCAGCCTGCCTCTCGACTTCTTGCGATTAGATCAGCCCGCTCCTTCACTTTGTTGCGTCGCGTGGAAAAGTTTATGTGTTTCCTGCCGGCACGCTAAACCCTTTCATCCTACGGTGGGCCGTCTGCGACAAAGCTAGCCGACCGGGCCTGGGGGCAGGGGCCGATTGTATGCGGAGAGTTGGGTGCAGAGGGAAGCGTCGAAGCAGATTTGGCCGTCTTTCATTGGGCCACGGGATGTGTGCAATCTGGTCTCCTCGCGGAATTCATGTTCAACATTTTCAACAGCAACACGCGGAAAGCAAACACGAGATCGCTCAAGGTATAATAAGGCAATTTTGACATGCATCATGTACATTAAAGCATAACTCCAAGATGCGACAGTGATTAGTTGAAGAACCTGCCATCCGAGGGTCTTGGCATAAAAGCCGGCCATCACGTGCGCTGTCCCACGCAAATCGCGGTGCGCCATGGAGCAGCTGACTTCGCGACAGGGCCTGGCATGGCGCTCGCTTTCACACAAGGCCTCGGGCGAGCCAGATGGCATTAAACTGCATGCCATGCACTTCATTGCTCCATCCGACATGCAGAAGCTCCACCAGCTGCCCCTCGATGCCAGCTGGAGGACGGATGTGCATCCAGGCAGAGTGCCCATCAGGTCGGCACCACGCAGTGTAAAGGCCAGGCCCCAACCTTCCTACCGCTTCCTCAGATCAAGTCTGCGCCCCACAAGCTCCTGCAGCCGGACGACACCTCCAGCGCCCAACCCTTTGACCATCTTCTAAAACACTGCAAGGCCTGTAGATCCCTCAGAAGCATTGCCGAGCGACACAGGGTAAGTACCCGCAGTTACGCTTCTTACCACTCGTCAAACCGACACACCTCCGACATACAAGTACAATCCCCCCCACTGGCCTTGTCAGCCTCAATCTCAGGCGAAATCAATAGTTCTATATCCTCTTCTACAAACCGCCCCAAAGAGCTGCACACTGGTGCAATGGCGGAAGACCCAATTGCAGCTTTGGCAGAGGAGAAAAGGTTGTGGCCGGGATGGTCAACCATTGAGTCTGAACCCGTGCGTATTTCTCACAGTTCGTTCAACGCTCCAGCTCCACCAGCAGCATCTGACTACTTTACAGGCAGTATTCAACGAATTGTTGAAGAATATTGGTGTCAAGGATACGCAAGTGGAAGAGGTATATAGTCTGGATGAGGAGTCATTAAACACTATAAAGTAAGCAGAACGAATGCGACTCTCTTCCGTCGTCGATCAAGACACTAATATTGCCATAGGCCGGTACATGGGTTGATCTTTCTTTTTCGGTGGAAGTCGGAGGTTGATGTGGATGAGCTGGAGTTTGCGTGCCCCGAGGGGGTATGGTTTGCCAATCAGGTAAAGCTGACAACCTTTCACCAAATCGCGAGATACTAATACAATATGTAGGTGACGGATAACCTCTGTGCAAGCCTTGCAATGTTGAATATCGTCATGAACTGTCCCGATATAGACATTGGTGAAAATTTAAGCAGTTTCAAGGAATACTCCAAAGATCTGTCTCCTCCGCTCCGAGGACTTGCTCTAGCAAATTTTGAATATCTTCGGCAATGTCATAATGCATTTGCAAGGTCTGCACATCTTAGATATCCATGTTTTTAAAGGTTAATCCAGTATTTCTAATCGATATCTACTCAATAGGAAATCTGAAATGACCGATGCCGACATGAATCTTATAGACGCCTTAAAGAAAAAGAAGGCCGCAGGTGGAGAAGAAGAGGACGACGAAGCATTCCATTTTATTGCTTATATCCCCATCTCAGATTCACTATGGGAACTTGATGGACTCAAGCGACAGCCCGTAAAACTCGGTTTGTAGAATTTCATATTCCCCATAAATGCTCATTCAACTAATTCACCCTTGTCAGGCTCCTGTACAAACGATTCTTGGCTGTCACTTGCAACTCCCAAGATTCAAGAGCGCATCCTCCGCTACGAGCAAGACGAAATCCGTTTCACCCTTCTCGCAATCGTAAAAAAGCCACTCACAATTCACCGTGCAAAACTTTCGCAAAACATCAAACACTTGGGTTTAATCGATAAGCAACTTGCAACCCTCGATCACAAACTAGAACCACCTGCTTCAGATGCAGTGGCTATTGAATCTGACCCAAACGTGGACGCCGAGATGGCGGCTTCTGTCATCTCGAGTATCAGCGGAGAAACGGATATCACAAAACTATTGGAGATGAGAGAGAAATTGGCGCAAGAGCAGGGCGCGATCACGTTCAAGATACGGGATGAGGAGGAGAAGTTGGAGGGATATACGACCTATGCGACCAGGAGGCAACATGATTATTCGCCTTTTATCAGGAAAATGATTGGGTTTCTTGCCGATAAACAGCTTGTTCAAGAACATCTACAGTAAAATTTTGGTGTATGGACTGGGCGACCAGAGGGAAGCATGAGTTATTTCAAACATTTTCAGACATTTCAAGAAACATACCTATAATTACTCACCTATGTATAATTTCGCCTGGAGTCAACCGATGTGTTGGCTCAAGAGTATAAGTACAATGTCCTTCCAGATAGTGTAGTAGATTCCAGTTTCTTCCGCGATTCTCCAAACATAAACCACCGATTTCCGTTTGTGAAGGTGGGAATGATTGTAACAATATCGACTGGGCTAAATGTTGGCGATTGAAGAACAATCTTATCCCGAATTTAAAACAATACCCATAAGTTGTTTCTTTAGTTTTTAGTAATTGCATCTCGCAAGATCACCAACTGAAGCCAGGATATCGTATCAATGAGCCCACAATACGCATTTAAATAAGCACTTCAACGTTGCAACTTCATGTGCCTGGTGTCGAGGATTCGCGTTGCACTTCTGAACCCTTGAGGATTGGGGTCGGTCGGGTTTTGAGCACCTAGCCTTTTTAGGGCAAGTGACCTGTCATCATACCCGGGAAGCTGCAATGCTAAAGTGAACGCGTTCCACCACCGCCCCCCAGGTCCAGGCAGGCATCGCTCTTCCTTGCGTTATCGCACCTGCATCTTCACGTTCAGCATCGTCATTTCTGAACTGTGCAAAACCTCATCCACGATGGCCCCTAGCAAGCGCCCACGAACGGGGACTGATGTTGCTGGACGATCGTCATCAAGCTTGCAGAACGTGAGTGCTCGACTTAATGCCGGAACGAGTACGGCCCAGGCACTTACCGTCTGCATATATAGGGCTCGAAACGCCAAAAGGCAAATAACAAACAACCACGTGCAGTTGAACGAGACTCGGAATCAGCCACGCCGGAACCTCCAGCGAGGGTGGAGGTGGAGGAAGACGATAGTGAGGAAGATGAAGAAGCACTCGAGGCTTCGACACAGAGAGCTAGGAAGGCTATTGAGGAAAAAAATTCACAGTTTGCCACAAATGTAATGCGGCTCTTTTTGACTCTGTGAAACGGATTGCTGATTTGTGGAAACAGGCGCCCGCTGATTTCGGAATCGTCATTGAAATCGAGTTGGAGAATTTCATGGTATGCCAGCTTGATGAAGTTCAACCGCAATCGTTACCTGTACTAATAATATCAGTGTCACGATCATCTAATCGTTCCATTCGGACCCTTAATCAACTTCGTCATTGGGCACAACGGTAGTGGAAAGAGTGCTATTCTGACTGCACTCACTCTCTGCCTCGGAGGTAAGGCAGCATCGACCAATCGTGGTTCAAGCTTGAAGGCATTTATCAAGGAAGGCAGACCGTATGTTTTTTCCTAAAGGCCTTCACATCATTTTCGGTTTTACTCAATCTCTTCATCTAGGTCATCTCGAATCACCGTAAAACTGAAGAATGGTGGAGATGGATACAAGCCGGAACAGTATGGATCCTCCATTTACATCGAAAGAATTTTCTCTCGAGACGGTTCAAGTGGATATAGACTCAAGAACTCGGAAAAGAAGCTTGTATCCAGCAAAAAGGAGGAGCTCGACGAGATTTGTGACTATATGGGCATTCAAGTGGACAACCCGATGAATATTCTGACCCAGGATGCTGCCCGTCAATTCATCAACAACTCTTCCGATAAAGAGAAATACAAATTCTTCGTCAAAGGTGTTCAGTTGGAGCAACTGGATATGGACTACAAGCTTCTCATTGATTTAATTCAAAAAGTTGAAATGGCCCTTGAATCACACAAGGGGTTACTAGCAGGGCTGAAAACCAAACTCGAGGAAGCCAAGAAGAAGGTTCTTCTATGCAAAGGCCAAGCTGACATTCGAAACAAGATCACGCATATCAACAATCAAATTGCTTGGGTCCAAGTCGAAAGTGAAGAGAAGGTCGTTTAGCCTATATATTCTTCGTTCTTACTGAGCTGACGAATCTTTGGCCTATAGAAATTAGAGGAAGCGAGGCAGGACCTTTTGGCGATTGAGGACAAAATCTCCAGATTGCAGGAAAAAATTCGCGCTGCTGATAGAAAGCTCGAAACTACATCCGCTCAAGTCGAGCTTGCAACTAATGCACTCGCAGAAGAGAAGGACAAGAGTAGACCTTTAATCGATGAACATCGTCAGTTAAAGGATACATTTGATACTGATAGAATTGAGTTGACTGATATTCTGGTAAGTGTCGATCCTTTCTTTATGGGATGCTATGTCTCGTTCAACTTGCACGTTGCAAGTAACGTAACTCTGCTGATGCCTATCAGCATCAACAAAGGCAAGCGAAGTCGGAAGTAGATGCTACTGAACGACAAATCAAGGCTATCATGCACAGTATAGAGGCAGAAAAGCAAAGAATTGCGTCCATCGGTAGTACTGCAGCCTTGTATGAACGTAAAGAGGAAACAGCAAAGATGCGCCATGAGACCATTGAACAACTTAAAGGGATTGATCTAGAGAAGGAAGAAGAAAGGCAGAAGATTGCCAACACGACCGATCAGCTCAGCGAAATCTCACGCAAAGTTGATTCCAAGCAAAGAGAAATCGAAGTTGCCCACTCGAAGATTCAAGAACTGCATTCATCGCAGAAGCAATACATGTCCGTCTTTGGCGACAAAATGCCCAATCTAATCCGAGCAATTGAAGATTCTGAGAGAAAAGGGGAATGGAGAGAGAAGCCAATCGGCCCAATTGGTCAACACATTCGCTTAATAAGGAATGACTGGTCTTCGATTCTTGAATCTGTTCTCGGCAATCAGCTTCGTGGTTTTATTGTCACCAATCACGACGATAAGACTCTACTGATGAATCTTATGAAACGAAGTCACTTGTATGTCTCACTCACATCTGAAGAATCGAGTAGTCTATAATACTGACCTGCGTTAGCGATTGTCCGGTCTATGTCTGCAAGAATACCCCACTTAATCCACAAAGGCCTGATCCTCAGTATACCACAATTCTTGACGTATTGGAAGTAAGTTATTCTCCATTTCAGAATTAAGATGCTTACTGACAAGCAATAGATATCCAGCCCACTGGTTACCAAACAGCTCATTATTACGTCTAGCATCGAACAGTCCCTTCTTTTTGAAGATCAAGATGAAGCGAATCAAGTTTGGGGAACTGTTAACGAATATAATCGAAACCACATCAACATCAAGGTTTGTTATGCAAAAAATCAAGGCAGGCGGAACTGGGGTTTGAGGATTGGAGGCGGAAAGTAGGTTTCCTTGGCTTCTCCTACAAAGGAATTTTCTAATATGTTGTAGAGTGGGGGGCAACAATGTCAGGCCTGTAAAGCCTGGAAATGGGGCACCAAAAATGAGGACTGACCTAGAAAGTCAACTCAGGTAAGATTGGCCTCTTCTGTCGCAACATGGAGCATGCTAACAGGAGAAAGGCAAGTTCAATCAGAAATCAGTCAACTGGCTGCGGAATTGGATGAATTAAAGGCAAAAAGGGCAGCAAAGCAACAGGCCCTCACTGCGCTACAAAACGGTCTCAAGAGCTTTGAGACGAAGAGATCGCAGCTTAAAATTGCATTACAACGTCTCGATGTTAAACTTGAGCAGATCAATATGGACATCAGTGATAATTCTACCGATGACAAGCTGATAGCTCTTGAAAGCAATCTCGAGGTTAGTTTATATTGACATAATACGTTTCTGTTTCTGACATACCATACAGACTGGACGAGAAGCATTGGCTTCACAACAAAATACCTATCAAGATCTCTCTAATCGGAGAAACATACTATTTGAAGCCCAAGCCAATATGAAGAGGCAGATAGATGAATTTCAACGGCAGATTTACGACATGCAAGACTTGGTTAAGAAGAGAGAAGTTGTTTTATCTAACCATATAAGAAGTGGCTGTATGCTGATTGTTTTAGATGGAGCTACATGCTGCGCAAGCAGGCCGCCAACAGGCTCTCGTTGACTTGAACCACTGGCATAATAAGCTCGAACAGGAACAAGGCGTCCTGCAAATCCAGCAGGGTAAAGTCACAGCACAAAGTGACGTTGTCAGGGTATGTTTCAATTTGCCGCTCCAATAAGGCACACGCTAATCGAGTAGGACTATAATGAACAAGCAAGCGGCATCTGCGCTCGCATCGTTCTTGACAGAGGGACTACTAAAGAGAAGTTGATAAGGTCCCGTGACAGGCTGAATGTTGAATTACAAGAAGCCGAGAAACAGTAAACACACTTCCGCCTGCAGAACTCTGATTCTCTTGGCTAACATGCAATTAGGATCGGCGGAACTCGTAATGAAATTCTGGCCGCTTACAACCTCGCCAAAGAGAATTATGGTCGTTCGAAATTCCAATTGAAGAAGATGGATGAACTTTCTGAAACTATGACTCAAAGTTATAATGATCGCATCTACCGATGGAAAAAGTTCCGACACTATATCAGTGCTCGTGCACGTGCCCAATTCATGTGGCTTATGAGTACACGCTCCTACAGAGGGCGCCTGCGAATCGATTATGAAGCGAAAACGCTGAGTCCAGAGGTATGCACGAATTTGCTAAGTGGGTGGTTATCATGCTCACAATTTTGCAGGTACAGACAAATCAGCGAGATTCTGGCGGTGGTCGAGGGCCAAAAACCTTATCTGGTGGAGAAAAATCATTCTCCACTGTTTGCCTGCTGCTTGCCCTTTGGGAGGCAATGGGGTCTCCTATCAGATGTCTCGATGAGTTGTAAGTTTTATCGGTCTGTCTCCGCTGGTGGTTTAGAAGTCAACTGACACGGTTAGTGATGTGTTCATGGATCCTGTCAATCGCACTGTCAGTGTGAATCTAATGGTATGCACCAGTGCTTCCCTGCAAACATTTTCCTTCCAACAAACAGCTAACCAATAATGTGTAAAGATATCTGGAGCACGACGTTCCATTGGGAAGCAGTTTATTCTTATTACACCACAAGACATGAGCGCTATTGAGAAATCTCACGATGTCAAAGTCACACGGTTCGTATTCCGCAAATCCCTCTCTCACGGATTTCCTTTACTGATAATCGGTTAGTCTGGATGATCCCAAACGTAACGGCCAACTCTCAATTACAGGGATGATGCAGCAATAGTGAACTTGGGGGCGTTTCTGACTAGGCTGCCCCTTCGAGTACCTTTGGGGGGGAGAGGGGGGGGGAGGGGGGGGGTATTTGGTATTTGATTGTTTCTCGTTTGAATAGTGGCGTACTGGTTTCTATTTGCATTTGCTAATATCCACTGGGTTTGTTGCATTTGGGAGCTATGCCTCCATGTATGGTTCAATATTTTACATTTTCTTTCTTTTGTTGCAACATGAAGCACCCCTGCACGTGTTGTGAACGACCGGTCCACGATCATTTGCAACACGTACAGTAAGGGTGCAATAAGTACCTGCCTCTTCTCTATATTTTCCTTTCTTTCTGCACTATTGTCCAGAGCCTTTATTGCATGTTGGCTGCTTGGCCTCGCGTAGAAATATAAGCCTTGCTGAGGTTGGAGTGAATTCTTGTTCAATTGCGTTAGTGAGGCTTGACGATGCCACTGCTTTCATGGCGAAGTTGAATTGAGCCACACACAGTTGGTAAAGCATCCTCATCCAAGCTCAATTGTTTGGTCATCACACACAAGTGTTTCGGCTATGAAGGCAATCGATCCATGGATGTGTCAAGCAGTTAATGGCTGTGTGTGATGATCCCTTGTTACCCGGCCGCCGTATACAGGCCGCAAGCATACATCTCGACACCCGCCATGGCAAGGCAAGGCTGCACCAACCAGCCCGCCCGCCCTCCTTCTCCAGCACTGGCTGGGCCCAGTCCATGGGGTGTGCAGCATGTGAGCGTGCCAGCCGGTGGCCGCCCCTGGCCTGTCCTTGGCGCCTCCATCGTGCACTCCCACCGCCCTCGCATCTCCCGTTCCACTCCACACTCCAACCCTCCCCCACAAACCTCACCTCAGCCCGTCGACCTCCCTTCCCCCACCCACCCTCGCCCGCCGCAAGATAGCCCCCTCCCTTCTCAGAAAAAAAAAAGACACTACGCCCCGTTCAGTACACACATTATCGTCAGAATCAGAACAGACCCCATTATCACTTCACCTGTAATCGCGCACATCCACCCCCCCCCCTTCTCAGCCGTCTCTCTCTCCATCTCTCAGTGTTCCTCGTCTCCCTCATTCTCATTTCTCTGCCTGCGAGTATCCGGCCAAGCACTGTGCCCGACGAATCCCAATTCCATCCTTGCTGGGCCTGTGTCTAGTTCTCGCCATCTCCCCACCCCCCCCCTCCTCCCCCTTCAAAGGGCCATACCATCGATTATAGCGCTCTTCACACACCCCACACCCCCACTCGCCCAACCTCCCCACCCTTTCCCCTCCCGTGCCATACCAATTCTGCACATTAACAACCATCGCCCTACTCGATATTTACCGAACCACACATTCGGCCTACTGGGAACGCACTTGCCCCTGCCACTGCACGAAGTCACTCTTGGCTATCCACCGTCATAATAGCCCCTCCC
Organism: Peziza echinospora; assembly: GCA_024516245.1. Classification (NCBI taxonomy): domain Eukaryota; kingdom Fungi; phylum Ascomycota; class Pezizomycetes; order Pezizales; family Pezizaceae; genus Peziza; species Peziza echinospora. The sequence goes on along the minus strand of JAJLQT010000019.1, from coordinate 1,027,825 downwards.
TTCTTCAACCTCTCGCTACACTCCACAACAACGATAATCACCACCGACGTCCAACATCAACTCCACCACCACGTCGCCTCACTCACCTTTGCTGGTAGTCATTTCGCATATTTAGGTCTTCATCATCTATACCGGTTTCTATTGGGATCCAGTCCGGTCTAGCCATTGCACCACGCCTCACCAGGTTTCATTTCTTTTTCATCTAACCCACATCACATTTCTCTACACACACCACACAGCATGTCGTCGGCACTAGCCGATCAGTTGGAAAATACCTCTTTGGGGTGAGTGTCTTTTGCATCGACGAGCCTCGCTTTGTTTGGCTGACAAACCCACCAATGGTTAGGGGTCAACAGGATGGTGATTGGAAGGCAAATCTAAAAGCCCCAACAAAGGACCTAAGGCCACAAACCGAGGTAGATCTTCTCGACTCTCCGTTGTATTCTGTAGACCATGTATTGAGAAATTATCTAGGATGTCACGGCTACCAAAGGCTTAGAATTTGAAGATTTATACATCAAGCGAGAATTGTTGATGGGGATTTTCGAAGCCGGTTTCGATAAGCCATCACCTATACAAGAAGAGACTATACCTGTTGCCTTAACAGGGCGAGATATTCTTGCCCGAGCCAAAAACGGCACAGGAAAGACAGCGGCATTCGTCATCCCTGCCCTGGAAAGAGTCAACCCCAAGAGCACAAAGACGCAAGCTCTTATACTTGTTCCCACCCGAGAATTGGCACTCCAAACATCACAAGTCTGCAAGACTCTTGGAAAGCATTTAGGAATCAATGTCATGGTTACAACCGGTGGTACCGGTCTCAAAGACGACATCATACGATTAAACGATGCCGTCCATATACTCGTGGGCACACCAGGACGTATCCTGGATTTGGCTGGAAAAGGCGTTGCGGATTTCAGCGAATGCCCCATCTTTATAATGGATGAAGCCGATAAGCTTCTAAGTCCTGAATTCACCCCCATAATTGAACAGTTACTTGCATATTTCCCTGCAGATCGTCAGACTATGTTGTTTAGCGCTACATTTCCGCTCGTCGTTAAGAGCTTCATGGTATTTCATTCCTTATCCAATGACGTTTCTCTATCTTCAAGCTTACTAATAATGAATGAAGGATAAACATTTGAAACAACCTTATGAAATAAATCTGATGGATGAACTTACACTCCGAGGTGTTACGCAATATTATGCCTTTGTTGAAGAGAAGCAGAAAGTTCACTGTCTAAATACCCTTTTTTCAAAGGTACATCATCACAGTTTTTGGCGAAAATGTTTACTCCCTTGCTAAATACGATATTGACGAATCCTAGCTGCAAATCAATCAATCGATCATATTCTGCAACTCGACAAACCGTGTCGAGTTACTTGCCAAAAAAATCACTGAACTTGGCTACTCATGCTTCTACAGCCACGCTAAAATGCTTCAAAACCATCGTAACCGCGTATTCCACGACTTCCGAAATGGTGTTTGCCGCAACCTGGTATGCTCGGATCTCCTCACCCGTGGTATCGATATCCAGGCTGTAAATGTTGTTATCAACTTCGATTTCCCCAAAAATGCAGAAACATATCTTCATAGAATTGGCCGTTCAGGCAGGTTCGGTCACTTGGGTCTTGCCATCAATTTGATCAACTGGGATGATCGGTAAGTCAATTTACTCATGCAAATTTTATGTCTGATTTGCTGATTGTTTCTATAGATTCAATCTCTACAAGATTGAACAGGAGCTTGGCACAGAGATTCAGCCAATTCCACCCACAATCGACAAGAAGCTGTATGTCTATGACTCTCCAGAGACTATCCCTAGACCACCACCTCCCACGACAGCAGAGAGGCAAGCGGCCGAACAAAGGCAACAATCACGACCTTCAAATACGTCAAACAGTCACAACCAAGGTCCTCCCCGCCATCAGGCCTTCAACACATCCGGCAGTTCGTCTCATGCCTCGTTTCAACAATCGCAACAGCAAAGCCGCCCTCCACACACCTCCCAGCCAAAACCACAAAGAACTGGTTCAGGCCCTATAGTTCCTACACAGGGCCAGCAAGCACAACAACCACCTCAAGGGCAGTACCAGGGCCAACCAACTGGACAGCAATCTCACCAAAACCGAAGGGCCCCAAGGTTCAATAACCAAAACCAAAATCAGCAAGGAAGGTCAAATGGCTTTGGGGGGCATGACTCTGGGCCATCGGTGAGAGCCCAATAATTTTCTCCAACAAAAAAATATTGAAGTTGGGGTTTGGTGGAAGGAAGAGGAGGGGGGTCATAGCAGGAATCGAATGGGAGGGATGGAGGAAGTGATTTCAACGGAAATGCGCTTTGGAGTAGTAATTTATGCACGTGATAAATTACATCTTCTGGAAATTCAAAAATAGGTGTTTGCTTTGGAGTGTGAAGAATTGGAATTCCACTCTAGGAATTCATTGTATAATACAGAATCAGATTCGGATGTGGCCTCTCTGATAAGGTCATTTCTTGTTGAAGGCAAAATGGTGGAAATGTTGGATAGTCAGGAAGATGGATGTTGGTACAATGTCGTTAAGCATACAACGCTAGGACGATTCAACATTGGGGTTTGGTGGAGGGCGCATGGTTTTTCTTTTATGGTCGAATCGCAATGGGGTTTTTAACACCCTTCAACGGACACCGACAACACGCTCCTTTATATCGGTGGCAGAAAGGGCTGGGAGACGCCCGCTGAAAGAATCATCAGGGGAGGAACTGACAGGCTCGGATTTAAGATACTTTATATGAGCCAACCATGTCTTTAAGCGGAAAGTATCGGGGTGTCGATGTTTTGGCAGTCGACGATGCAGGAAGAAGGTGTTTTGCGAAGGATATCAGTTGGATGCGCACAACATACCCCGATTTCGATTCTGGAATCTGGTCAATCTTATCTCTGAATACTTCAAGGCAGAAAATTGTTATTGAGGAAACTCGACATCGACACGGCGAGGAATCAAGTTGTCACTGTATCAACAACAACCAGGCTCTGCCCTGTTTTACTTGAGTCTTGCAACAGTCTGGAAAAGAGATATTCAGAGGCGCAAAGGGTGGGGGGCAATTCACAACCGAGGCAAGAGTTACATTACTTTGGGTATGGGGTAGTAAAATGGATTTGGGTTCAATGGGAGGAGGTTACCACTTCGCCCTTGTTGGCGCTACTTTCAGCAATCACCTATACCCGATCTTATTACTAGCATTCACCTAGTTGTTATCTCTTTATCAACTTGTACTTCAATCATCAGTCTAGTCCTGAGAAAATGACAAAAGGCAGCCTTGGTGAACGAATCAATTGGGGTCACAGATCATGCGTGTAAATTGTAAACCGTGCAATGTAAAAATTTGAGACGGTAGCAAGAGCTGTGCAGCGGCAATGTAAACTTCTTATTTTCTTGATAATCTCCGGGCCCTTGAGAACGTCTTGCACCCATAAAATCTAGTTCTAATTTTTCCAGCAGTCCACCCCACCAACGCTTTCCTCTGCCATCCCATCCTAGTCTAGATGTACTTCTTGTCCGGGTCAATTTTGTCAAAGATCTCCATGCTCTTTTCATACATCGTAAACACAATCCCACCACTCATCATCAACCTCGCCAACCTCGGCACCGCCCCACTCCACAAGGTCCTCACGCCCTCCTCCTTGACGATCCTCACGGCACAGTGTATCGAATTCCTATACTCCTTCTTGGCCTCGATACTCTGCATCCGCGTCTTGACACTATCCAGCGGCTGCGTGACATACACCGTCACGATCCCCGCCACCGCCCCGATCCCGAAAGTAGACACCGCCCCAAGCTTCTCCCCCGGCCGGACATAACTCTGCGCCAGCTGCCTCAGGGATGTATACACGCCGAAGCGCGTTGCCGAATTCGCGGCCTGCCTCGCCGTCGTCGGGACAAGCCCCGCAAAGAGCGCCGTGGGCCCCCTCTCCCGCAGAATGACTGCCGTGCCATGCACGAACCCCCTCATCCGCGGCTTGCCGCTCTTGCGGTCATCGATCAGCGACGTCTTGATGCTCTCGAACGGCGTGACCGCCACCACGCTCTCGATTATCCCGGCCCCGAGGCCCGCGAGCACGGTGCGTGGGCCGGTAATGTTTCCGTCGTCGTCCTGGAGGGCGTTTTTGAGGGCGTCGAAGGTCAGGAACCGCACGCCGGCTTTGATGCTGTTGCCGATGATGAGCGTCGTGCAGCCGGCGTACCATTCGCGACCGAATTTGGGCCAGGGGAGGGGCGCGGCGCGGGGGGTGGGGGGTTGCCCGGGGATGGTGGAGGGGGTGGGGAGGGCGGAGGTGAGGCGTTTGTTTAGTTGCGTGCGGGTTTTGGCGAATTCGGCGGGGTAGGTTATTGCTGTGGGGGGGTTGTTAGTTATTTTGGGATGGGAGTGGAGAGGGAGGGAGGAAAGGGGGGGAACTCACAGATTTCAACGGCGCCGGCGGTTGCTGTGGGCGAGGAGGGGTGTTAGCTATGTGTGTCCATCTGATCTTGGAATTTTCTTCTGAGGTCATGAGGGGAGGGAGGGATGTCGAGCTGCAATTGCAAATTGGGGAATTGGAAAATCGTTGAAGTATTTCAGGAAGATGTATCCCATTGGTTCAGAACTGTATACTGTATATATCGATAGATCTCAATCTCACACACCTCCGGCAATAAGTGACCGTGCAACACTCGGCTATAATCCACAACACACACAGCGAAAACACCATCCAAAAAAACAAATCAGCACATGCTCGCAACTTCCAAATTTCTTTTGCTCTTTATTTATTTCCTCGTCATTTTGTGTTTTTTTATTGTACATTTTCTCTCTCTCTCTTTCTTTCTCCATTTTTATTCTTTCGGTTCCTTTTTTTTTTTTCTGCAAAAAGTTGCGCAATTGCAAATTGCAATTGCAGCTCAATGGCTTCTTCTTTCTTTCTTTCTCGCTTTCAAGGAATTCGAATCGAAGATAGATCAAAGCTTGCTTTAAATTTTGCTTACCTTCTCCTTCCTCTCTCCAGTCGACGTCGACGTCGACGTCGTCGTCGCAGAGGCCGACATCCTTACGCGCTATGTATGTTGACCCCTTCCCTTGATATTCCTTGCAGCTCGAATTTCGCAATTAATCGTGAGCTGTGCTGTGCTGGGCCTGGCCTGGCTGGTGGAGGGAGGGGAGAGCCGTTTCGTGTAGTTGATCGGAGCTGGGGGCTAGAGCTGGGAGTGTTATTGTTGTTGTTCTTGTTCGGGATGGTCGTTGAATGCCAGCCCCACCCCACCCCACCTCCGTTCAAGCGAAGGGAGCGTCGAACTCTTGGCATTTCATTTCGCGGGGGTGGGGGAGTGGAGGGTGGACGGGGACGGGGATGGGGTTAACGTTAGCGTGGATTTGGATTACACCACTGTGCAGGTGAAGTGGTGGTTGACATGCAATGCATCTGGAGCTTTTGAGGCTCGTTTCGGTAAGTATGTAATTGATTTCAATTTACTTGAGCCTACTAGTACTATACATGTTATTACAATCGTGGGAATTTATTTATTATTTAGAAGTAACGTTTGAGCAGTTTTGAATTGAAGGACATCATGTACAGCTTTCATGCATGATCCTCACGATTATAAAATTTAAAGTGTGAATGGACTTTACGGGAGCTACCTATAATTACATAGGGCAGCTCGAGCTTAAGTGTGTCTTCTTTTTTGTTTTGGATCGACATGATTATTCGGAATATAAAATCGTGCAGTTATTTGATTTGGGAGTTACATAGATTACTTCCAATCTACAAAACACACGCAAGTGTTGAATACCGCAGCTGCTCGATCAAAGTACCTTCATGGGGACTTACTAATATCAAATTTGGTATCGATAGCCACGTTTAGCTAGAATGAAGAAGGCCGAACAGAATAGGTGACAGCAGGGCGAAGGGGGAAGGCATTCAAGTCGGAAGATTTAGAAAATGTAGAATTACCTAAGAGTAGCGTCAAGGCGAAATGAAGAAATATCGGTATCAATGTCACTGATCATAAAAGTCACTTGGAAGTTTTGTTTCAAAAAAAGGGTAGAATTATCGTAAAAATATGATCATAATACAAGCCATCATCAAAAATCCATAAGAACCACACTAGAAAGACAAGAAAAAGAATCCCCAATGGTAAAACACTATCCCAACAATGTGTGAAGAGAAAAATGAAAAAAGAACCGCGGATATTCCCCTGATTTCCCAATGCAATGCAGATGCAAGTCGTTCGTAGCGAAAAAAGAGTTGGTTGATGTTACTCCGCCGCCTCCTCCTCGACTAGGTCCTATCCATAGCTTCCATTCTCCAATTTAGAAGGTTGGGAAGATTGAGATTGTTGGATAAAATGATTTAGTTTCCTCCGAGACCGACGGCGTTCTTGACCTTGTCGGCGATGGACTCGCCAGTACCACCGTGGACAGCGTTGTCCTTCTCGCGGCGGGTCTTGTCAAAGGCGGACTGGGTGTTGCTCTTTGAGGCGTCACCTTGGACGGCACCAGCGACCTCTGTGAATGAATGTTAGTGATGAGATTCTAACAGTGAATTGAGGTAGTGAAGGGTTGCTTACTGTCGGCGGTGTTGGTAATACCCTCACCGGCCTTGTCGAGGGTTGACTTGGAGGAATCTGGGGTGATCTTCTCCTTGGCTTGGGTACTGGAAGGCTGTTAGCATGATATTCGATTCTTGCAAAGCTCCAAAACTGTAAAGCTGTGAAGCTGAAGATGAAAGGGAGTACTGACGAGAAATCCTTTCTTCCGAGATCAGACATGTTGATTGATTTGGGTTGGTTGGTTGGTTGGTTGTTAAGTGTTTGTTTGAGTGTGAAGATGAGTGTGAATGTGTATGAGTGCGATGTGGATAGAGAGAAAAGAAGAAGACTTGAAAGGGGATTCCAGCGGGCTTATATAGATAATTCCCTCCCTTTGGCAAGCTCGCAAGATTCTACCAGAATTGCGCCCATATTCCACATTCAGTAGTAGGCCCCAACCTACTCTGCTCCACGCTGGCTCACCGTTTGCCAGACGCGCATCCGCCCGCAACATCCCGGGGCCAAGTGACGTCGACGGTAGCCTTCCACAGCTCCATTGTACCTCCATGGCGGGGATGTGCGCGGCAGAGAAGCTTGGTGGGGTGTGTGTATGGGCCTGGCTGGGCAGCGCGCGTGGTGGTTAGTGGTGGTAAGCCATGGCATGGCAGCGGAATCCAAGTATCTGGGTTTCGCTGTGCCAGGTCCCAAACCGGATGTGTGGCGGTGCGTTGCACCCACATCGGGCATAGCAGACGTTCCCCCTGACGTCAGAATGATGCTTCCTGCTAAGCTTTGCGGCTTGCCTTCATGCCCGATCGGGTATGCTGGCATGTCTTGGCAGCCATTCCTCGCTATGCAGCCAACCAGACACACCAGAGGCCCCCAGCCCTGTCCTGCTTGCCCCAGATTTCCTTGGATATGTTCCCGAGCGGCAGCTTCCCAGTTATTGTGGGCTTAACATCTGCCTTGTTTTCCCTCTCATCTCTCATACGTTACATAACGTACGAAAAGCAAAAAGACGTGCTTGATCACGACAGCTTAGCATACCACAAACGACATTTCCCCATCAAGTTTTCCCATGTTCGAAGGCGGATATGCACTCCGTTTTCCGGTTTTTTAAATTGCACTACATGAAACTGCGAAGGGGCCTTTACCTTTCATGAGGAGGAGGTTGTACAATTACACATGCTTCACAGCCTCGGCACAGTGCCCGTGAGATACCACTGCCACCTACCCAGCAATACGATTGTCATTCCAAATGATCGATCTAATTTCCCTGTGTTGTGTAGCCAAGTTGTGATTGGCACAACAGTTCCCAAGCTCTTCGTATACGTATCACCAAAAGCAAATCTGAAAAAAAAGTCAATACAAAAACAAAATCAAGGCAAATTGCACATGCATATGCATTTAGCTTCTCACACTCATACTATGGCGACATACCAAACGAAACACTATCCCCGGCACCCATCCATGAGCTCGTACGTTCCTGCACCGGCAACCATACCGAGACGCCACACAAAATACCATGGGCAAGGTAACCTCCAACATTCCAAGAATGTGGCTTTATTTCTACGTCTAACCCCTGTCCATCAAAGAGCACTCTAGCAAAAAACCTGTATTTCTAAAGTAGAAGTTGGAAGTGCGTACTTACCTAATTAGGTAAGGCTGCGTTAACGTTTCCGGAAGTGGCTTATTGGCCGCTACTGAGCTCTCAACGTTAACTTCAACATCGATTTCAACATCTGGTGTCTGGATCTCCCTCATTGCTCAACGTTGAAGAATTTGTTTCGTTGGGATAAACAAAGACCGTAGCGCGAGCTGATATTGATGAGAGTTTGTTTGTGCTGTATATACTTCAGTGCAGAGGCAGGTAAGTACACGTGCACTCAAACCTCAACGTTCCACAGCATCCTCCAGCGTGGACGCAATGCCACCAAGGCGAGAAGCGGAAATAAAGTTTTTTAAAAAAAAAAAGCATCTTGGTGTGCAAGAACCAGCTGCACATGCACCTTCGAAGTTTTACCATGGAGAGCGCTCCGGACCCGTTCGGCAGCCCGTTTTAAATTCGAATCAATAACAAGTTTTTTGAAATAAAGTACATGTTGGCCCTGGACTAACATTACCCCGCGGCCCGCACACGTTGTCCGCTACTTAGGGTATCTCAACCCCGATTGGGCGGAAACCCACTCCCTTAAGCCTCGGAGCTCTTTAATTATAATCCCCCCCCATTCACACAACTCGGTGCCAAGTATCCCCATCAACGGGTATCGTAGATCCCACATCATGGCCACATTCCACATGTAAGCCTTGGATTTTCAAACGGCGTCTCTGAATTGTATTCGAATTCGTGTAAAAAAAAAACAGGAATTTCGTTGTGGCATGCATGATCTACATGTATGTATGCATCTAGGCACGGGATCTTTTTTTTAATTTGAAAGTGATCTGTGCCAGGGCAGGGCAGGGCAGGCCTTGCTGCAGATTAGATTACTCGAGCATTCAATTGATTTAATCTCGGAGATGGAGATCCGGAGAGAGGGAGAGAGGGGGAGGGAGGGAGCTCTGTCATGAGTTGACGTTCGAATTCGAATTCGAATTCGAGAGAAAGAGTTACATTCCCAGACACTCTATCTTCCAGGAGTGAATCATGAATCATGAATCATGAAGTTTCTTGGTCACCAATGAGAAGTGAGTAGGTACAACATGTACATAAATGTCTTTTGCTACGTATACGATACATATTGCATTGGTCTACGGACATCGATCCGGGATATCGATCTTAAGTGTGCATCTTTTGATCTTCGAATTCCTCTTGCCTCCGGATGCTTGCCTACTAGCTACTAACGTTCTTGGTGTTTAGATAGTGTTTGATGAACATGGCATTCAATAAGATTACAATGAATCTTGACAGTTCAGGTTCCCGAACCTGTACTCAATAAGTACCTTTGCCCTAGGCCTTGAGCCGATAATAACCGATATCCGTGGCCAACGGTCAATACTATGGTCATGGCACTGCCTCATGATCTTAGTCTCTTTCCCCATGATCTAGTCTCAATGTATTATCAAAACAAGAAGGAGCCACCACGATCGATCACAACATCCTTCCCCAAAGAGGCAATAAATCGAGTACTAGTAAGTCACGTGGGTGTAAGGAAGGTACCATGTGTAGGAAAGATCCGGATTGCGAATTCGAATCAAGGTACAAGATATTTTTGTGTCACTGGGATATCTAGGGATCGAGCTCCTTTGAATGGCTAATACTATAGAATAGAATAGAGTGGAATAGATTAGAATCTAAAAGGCTTAATAATAGATCTAGATTATACTCTCTATAGCTAAGTACGACTGCCTTTGCCAGCCGAGGTCCATGATCACGTTCGGACCATGAATCGATTATCACTTGTTCACTTGTGTTGTACATACATCGCAATGCGCATGTGGCTCAATGTCGATCTATATCTTATCATGAAGTAAATTATTGTACGTATACTTTGCAATTACTTATAATTAAGTTGTGTCATGGATTCGAAAAAATACAGAATATATATATATGATGAAGGTTAGATGTATGTACAAATGCGCAAACTGCAGTAGCAATTCTCAGGTTAGGAAATTTGTGGAGTCGAATCATTCCCATTTTACCGTATTTCTCAGATCTATGCAACTGCTTGTTTGAGAGGAATGCGTGAAATAAGTGCTTGGAAGAGTCGGCTCATGGATATCGATCCACAAGAAGTAAGGCCATGTCATGTAGGTGAGTCACGTTACTGCAGTTGGCATGTAGGTACGGATTTTCACGATCTACGATTGCCAAATATTGGTGCAAATCCAGATTATGACTTCGTATGTTTTGATCAACTTCAGAATACCGACTTCTAGATCTCTCCACGTGATAAATGATCAGGGTATGTACTTTAGAAAAAAGAGTTCTTGTTGCTTACTCTACCCAATGTCACGATATGGGTCACGATATGCATGGAGATCTAGAACATGAGCAGAATCCCTCGATGATCTCGTTGGATCGGTCACGAGACTAGGCAAGTAGGATGCCTTGTCTGGGCACGAGAACAGCAAGTGGGTACCATGACTGACTGCTCGATGGGACAAGACTGGTCGATGGGACAGCCAACCTGTTTTCCATACAAAAGGCCAAGGCGCTAGGAACTCTTTCACCAGCAAAAGTAAGCGTTGTCCCATCGACCCATCTGTCCCATCGACCAGTCAGTCACGGTATTTCTCTGCTCCTTATAATCAAGTCACGTTTCTACTTCGAACATGACTCAATTTCTTTGTGCTCGATCCGGAGCTGCGGCCGGCCGGCGGATGTTTATTCCACCCGATCGATCACGGGAACATCCCTCTTCTGAAGCACCTCAAGTATCTGCCGGCTAGCTAAGGAATATGTTTGCTTCTTGTCCCAACCTCGGAAAAGAGTACCGTACTGCAGTGTTCTCACTTCTTACTTCCTTGATAATTATAATGGTGGTTACCGCGCGCGTACCTGCGTATACTAGGCATCAAAATTAAATGATCAATGCCGTGTGGATCGTTTGATTTCAGGGCCGACGTTCTGTATACGTAGCATATCTTCATCCCAATTAAGTATCTAGACCTTACCAGATCAGAGAATTTCAAAGTGCTTTGTGGGTTTCCGGCGCCGTTTCTAGCCGGCCTTAGGTGAAAATTTAAGGTAGCTATTTGCAGGCCGAGGTTTCGAAGATTTTCGAAGCCTCTACGAGTGTCTGAACAAGAGACTAATTTCGTAATTAACAGGAATGGGGAATGAAACCAAGGTACTTACTTTTTCGATCGTTTATGACTTCTAGATGGTCGGTCTCTTCGAACCCTCTTTCAGGCACAAGTCTGGGCACGAGAACATCTCTTGCAATAGTTGGGCCGTATGTTCAGGTGCACTGGACTTCGAAGTTTCGCTCGATGAAAACATTGAGACTAGATAAGTAATTGCAGCTAAACAAGTTTCGAAAAATTCATTGTACATGTACAATTGGGGTGAACTCCTTGTATGTTGTATGTACAGGAAGTGGGGAACAATTGTACGCTTACCGCATTTGGAAATAATGGGGCGTCCTTGCAGGTTCAGGGTAATCGAGGAACTGGAAGAAGGAAGTGGGATATTTTATTTTTTTTTCCACAATTAATTGGAAGATTAAGACATGTCCGTTGTAACTTTTACGTTAAGTTATAGGTCCTGTTAAGCAAAAATTTCACCTGCGACTGTGTACATGCACTTCCTTCTCTATGTTAGTCTCGTGCCCTCTCTATGTCGTTGTCCTATTGGGATGGGCATGAGACTACTTCCTTCTAAATTGGGAAATTTAACATGATGAGTAAGTTCCAAGAATGTACCAGGTACCTACCTGGTAAGTAAGATCCAGTCATGCTATATTCTGGCCATGCTACCTCTCAGTCTCGAACCGCTACCTCTTACCAAACTATATTCGTGCCCAGACTCACAGAAGTTACTTGAATTCCAAAACCCAGTCTCGAATCATGATACCCAGACCGCTGTTCCCGTCCAAGTCGCCAAAACCACCCCCGAGCCCCTCATCTTGTCGAACAATCTCGTACCCAGAAACACCAGATCCGCAACGACATTACCATTCACCATCAAAGCTTTCAACATGAAATACAAGGTAGCTATTATCAAGCAAACTGCTAACAGATACCCAGTAGCTTCCCATCAGAAGCCATAATTCAGTTAGTAACAAGGGGTGCAACAAAATGGCAACACCGGCCTAGATTCCGTTTAGCTGAGTATTGCCAGAAACCGAACCGTCAGAGCGGAAGAGCGGGGTTTGAAGCAAGGCCTCCGAAATGCCAACTGTATGATCCTGGCAGCAGAGTTCGGGACTCTTGAAGAGCTTTTCACTACGAAAAAGAGTGCGGCTTTTGATCTCAATTTTATGGGTCTTCGATAACGACGCCGAGAAAATACGTTCTTTCTCGCCCTCCCGAAGCCTGGAAGTAGCTTTTCGAGCCACGCTTTCTCTGCAGCGAAAGAGTTGGGGTGATGGTTCTTTGAGGTTGCCCTCACATTCAAGGCTTATTGAGTTTGATAGAAGAGGGGCCTCATACCACGGATGTAGCCCCTCGAATGCGGAAAGATCCTTCAGAATATTGGGAACCTCGGCTACCCAGAAGAATTCTCGTTGGTTCACCATTCCCGAGTACAACCATTCCCCACATGCACCCTTAGTTGTTCGTAGCCCACAGGACGAGATCAAGCTAGCCTCGTACCCAGCCAGACAAGCCCCCAAGCAAATTTGTGAAATTTCATGGGCTGGCCAAGTGATCCCGACAGTCGCATTGTATCAACAACGACATGAGACTTCGGTATCAACATCAGTCCCCTCCAGGGGCTCTGGAAAGACAGGCCCATAACATCTCGCTGCTTCAACGCACGAACACCCCTAACCCTAGCCCTTTGGAATTTAAATGCAATCAGATTCAAATGATCAACAGCTAACGCAACGGGAACATTAACAAGCGGATACCTAGAAGTGGCCCCATTAACACCTTTCGCCATCTGTGATCCATTGGGAACGAGACTAGATTCATGGGAGTCCAGGGATTGAACGTGTCTAGTGCAACATGCCACATGTACATCTAGCGCACATTTTTTCTAATACCTATGTATCAGCCTTTACTCTAAATCCGCGGCGAGCTAACTCGCTTTCTCACTCGGTAGATGTGGCATTAAGTACTATGTAGTCTCGTACCCAGGGAACTGGTTGGTATTTCCTAGCCGACTATTCGTGAGCGATAGCATTCCAATCAGGGGAACGAGAGCACCAATCAGGGTAATTTCATTAGGGAAGTTGGGATAGTGTTTTTCCATAATACCACAGCAAGATATTTCGGATTTATATCACTTTTGGATCAATGGTAATTTGAATCCGCGGCCAGGGATAGCTATTTTGTTGCGCTCATAGGAAATTTGAAATGGCTCCATAAAAATATATTCTGATGGCAAAAAATGGCTCTCATGAGGTAGTCTTTCGTATATCACACATTTCATACGATTTGAATGGTGGGGCGGGTTTGTCTATGTGGTCACTTCTCGTGGGGCAAATACTCATAAATGCCGAACCCTAGTCAGCCAAGCCTCCACCGCGGGGCACGCCGCACAGTCAAGGGTCGTACCTTAAAGCCCCACCAATACAGTCACCGTAGGACCTGCATCTCTCCAGGCACAACCGATAATCACCCACCTATCTGCGCAATCTAGCAATCCATCACATTTGGTGCCCTTCCTCACAAGATGAGCAAGAAATCAAACGCTTCCGGGGGCGGTAAAAAGGGCGGAGAAGTCGACCAAGACACAACTCTCCAGGCAGTGGTGAGTCAGTCCAAGCTTGCACAACATCACCTCACCCGCCCCACAACCCAAACGCAGCATGGACCCTTGTGCTCACGGAATAACCATCTAGGTTCTGGCAGACTCCTTTCAGAATAGATTCAGGCCACTCACACTCGAAAAACCTCGGGTAAGTCTATCAGCCGTCCAACAGCTTGGTCCACTACTGACTAGGTTTCAAGTGTCTCTTGACTTTGGCAAACGTTCCCCTCATTGAATACACCTTCGAGTTCCTGGCCCTTGCTGGTGTAGAGGATGTCTATGTTTTTTGCAGCGCACATTCAGATCAGATCGATGAATACATTCGGTAATCCGAACTCCTGGGGAGCTCACAGCCCCGCTTGGTGCTAACTATGGGTCTAGGAATTCCAAATGGAGCTCTCCGGTTACTGGATTCAGAAAGCTACAGATCATAGTTTCGCCAAACAGCTCATCCGTCGGAGACGCCATGCGAGAGCTTGATGCTAAACAACTTATCACGGCCGATTTCCTTCTCGTCAGTGGTGATATTGTTAGCAATTTACCATTGGAGCCAATTCTGCAAGAACACAGACTCCGTCGACAGGCTGATAAGAATGCTATCATGACTATGATTCTCAGACAAGCTGCGCCAAGTCACCGAACAAAGTATGCTCTCTTCCAAGGTGTGCAGTGTATCGCTCAGCTACTGACTATTTTAAAGATCCAAAGAGGAGGAGGGTGTGTTTATTGTCGAACCAGAAACTTCCAGGTGTGTCTACTATGAAGAAATTGATCGCAAATCCAAAAAGCAATACATCTCGATTCCCCCAGAACTGTTCAAACGGCATAAATCCTTGGAAGTCCGAAACGACCTCATCGACTGTTATGTAGACATTTGCTCTCCAGATGTCCCCGCCCTATTCACCGAAAATTTCGATTATCAGCAAATTCGGCGCCACTTTGTTCATGGAATATTGCAGGATTGGGAGCTTTACGGAAAGACAATTCATTGCCATATTGCAACAAAGCACTATGCAGCGCGAGTTAGGAGCTTGCGGACATACGACGCCGTCACAAAAGATATCATTTCCCGATGGACATACCCGCTGTGTCCAGACTCGAATACCTTTGATGGACAAAACTACCAGTATCAGAGGGGAAATATCTACAAAGAAGACAATGTTGTCCTAGGAAGATCATGTGTCATCAATCCACAAACCATTATTGGTGGGGAAACGAGTATAGGAGATGGAACACATGTTGGAAACAGTGTGATTGGCAAAAATTGCAAAATCGGAAAGAATGTCACAATTGAAGGGTCATACATTTGGGATTCGGTTGTTGTGGAGGATGGATGTGTGGTGCGAGATTCAATTGTTGCCTGCAATGCAACTCTTGGTGCAGGTTCACAAGTTGAACAGAGCGCTATTGTTTCATTTGATGTCAAGCTTGCGCCAAAAACCATTATCAACGGAAGGAAGCGAATCACAACTTACAAACGAAGTCGACAATTAAACAACAACTCCGATGATACAGATGATGAGGATGAGGATGGAGATGGTGATGACGAGGCTGAGGATAGCAGTGATGAAACTGAAAGCACTGGAGGAGACGAAGCAACAGTTGGAGCTGGCGGCAAGGGCTACCTTTACATTGATTCTGACCCTGAGGATAGTGACGAAGTCAAAATAATTGATTGTCTTGGCCCAAGTAATCTCCACCCCCTTGATTCGTAATGCTGTATCACATGCTAACGGTCAACCACAGTATACGAACTGGAAGATCTGGATCTGTCTGATGAATCGATATCCGTCTTTTCGTCAGATGACGAGTCTAGGCTGAAGAAGAAGAAGGTTAGGCGTACATCCGGTAGTTTCGCAACGTCTGCCTCTGAAGAAACAGACGAGGATGCCTGGCATAAAGAGGCGGTTTTGAGCTTACGCACTGCTTTGGAGAAGAACCACCCTGTGGAGGTTGCTGGCCTCGAGATTAACAGTCTACGTATGGCGAATGATGCAAGTTGGCATCAGGTTCGGAGGGCAAGTGCCAGCGCATATGTTGCCCGAATTGACGATCTGGTGGAGCAAAAGTCAACGGCAGCGGTAGCATGTGGTCAAGTCCTCACACGATGGGCTCCATTATTGGGCAGGATGATTCATGATCGGGAAGATCAAACCGATTTTCTCAATCTGATTCAGAAAGAATGTTCGGTTCGCGCACGTGGTGGCGCGATTCTCCTACATATGACACAAAAGCTATATGAACTCGACACAATCGAGGAAGATGCCATTAACAAATGGTGGGCCGACTCCAAATCCACCAGCACCCCCGAGATGGTCAAGGTTCGGGCTGCTACCCAGCCATTCATCACGTGGCTGGCAGAAGCGGAGGAGGACGAAGATGAGGAGGAGGAAGATGAGGATGAGGATGGGGACAGCGAATAAAAAATGAAGAGCGTCTACGGTATTTACTGGTTTTTGTAGCATCAAAAGAGTTCGGGTTGGTGTTTCGGGAGTGGGTTTACAAACTTGTTCCACAGTGAAGGTAATTTAATTTCGCTTCTTGTATACAAAAGTTCTATCTCTCCTCTGCGCCTGTTGCTATTTTTTCAGGCCATGAATCAAAAAAAAAGAATTTGTGGAACTGCAACATTTTTATCCTGTGCCACATAGCCACCCCTTTATGCTCTTTTGAATGGGAGGAGACAGTGAGAAGGTATGCTTTTGTCCATCACAAAACATTGCCCATACATCAATTATGAGCGTTGGTTGCGAATTGCGATGCTTCATGCCAAAGCCCAGAGGAATGAAAGTGCACTGCACTGTGTGTCTCAATGCAGCAATGCTCCATGTAAAGCAGAGCAAAATATACGAGATTTGGGGCCATAGACGGCAGTGTTCATCATGCGATGCCGTCCCGTCGATCCTGGAAACAGTGGCGTGGCGGACAGTGAGCATTGGCGGGCAAGGTAGAGTAGCGGTTGGCAGGGTAGGGCTGCTTAATCCACAATCCACACGATGAAGTGACGATGGAGGCTACGTCTGGATTCCAGTCAGCCTTCACAGCGCTACGCCCTCGAGCAACTTCAGCACAGCTCCGAAGCTTTTGAGGTAGGGCACATTGGCTGTGCATAACTCGACGATACTCTGATGAACAGGAAGCCGATGCCGAGGTTGCCTTGCTGTCGCAGATGTATGTGAAATGAGATGTGAATTCGGGCCCATTGTTCGCAAGCGCTCCAGTCGAACGCCTTCGCATAGCTGTTACAACATGCTACCTTGAGTGCAAGGGATACGCGAGCAGCTCGGCCGGAGTGCTCGGAAAAAGTCAGGTCTCAGGGCGCCCATCATCTCCCAGCTCGCAGTCATCACCACATGCAGTCACCAATTAGACGGCCAGTCATACATCGACATCGGGCCGTCTGCATCGGCCTCCGCCACTGGGGACGGGGGCAGCTCACATACCAGCATAGCTATTCCCCATCCATCGCCGCCCCTCTTCCTGGGGCTCGACTCTGCCTTACAATCAATTCCCGCGGGCTACGTCTGGGTGCGAGAACACGGGCCACGCTGCTCTCGCCAGTCCGCCCGCCCACATCTGTTCCCGTGCCTGTCTGCTTGCTAACCGCACCGCCGCCACCACAGACACCGCACCACGCCGCGCCGAATCGATCACGCAGCCTGTCCTGGCACGCACCACAACCACCACCACCCCAATCCCCCATCCCCACTCTCCACACTCCACACTCGCTTGCTCCAACCAGCAGCGCTCCCAGAAGCAACAACCTCTAATCGCACCCAGCACGTCGGACCTTCCCCCACTCCCTCTCACCCCTGGCCTGCAAACCTGACCCCTACATCGCCCCCAAGCTTCAACTCTTCACAAGCTCTCTCACCCGCCGAAAACACGCACACAAGCTGTCAAACTAAAACTCTTTAGCTATAGAGCATTCAACCAGCCCCTCTTCACCCCATCACGCACACCCCCTCAACCCCTGCCACGCAACTGGTTGTTTTGCGTCGCCCTGAACAGTAGCCTCCTTGCTCACAAACCCAACTCTTTGACCAGTAAACCCGCCTCAGAATATCTCCGCCATTACACTTGTCGAATCCACCTCAGCAACTCTCAAACCAGCGAGCTTTTCCCTTCGTTGTTTGGTTCTGTCCAAGCAACGGCCGCTTTCTATCTTCACAACGGTAGACTTCTCAAGGAAAAGGAAGGCAGCGGAGCCGGATCCGGAGGTGAGACAGGAAAAGAAGGTCTCGACTCCAGCAACTGCACCACCTTCGACACCCTCGGTAACCACAGCGATGAGTGACGACGAATTCATGTCGGATGCCATGTCGGATGAGGAAGTTTATGACGACGATAGCGTCGGCGAGTCTGGTAGGTGCCCCTGTGCCTTTCATACAAAGTTGATGCACGCTCGTCAAAAGCTACGAGCTGTCGCTAATGTGATCCTTCCATTATAGAGTTTGAAGACGACACATACGACGATGACCGATACCTAAAGTATGATAAACCTCAAAGGAAAGCTTATGAAGTAGAGTTTCGTGTGTTATCAGACAACCAAGTACAGAAGGTCCAGGCAGAGCAGGTTGAAGAAGTTTCAAACATCCTGGGGCTGCCAGCCGAACAATGTGGGGTTCTATTACGACATTTCAAGTGGCAGAAGGAGCGCTTGATTGAGCAATACTTAAATGGGCCGGAGGAAGTGCTTGAGGCTGCTGGATTAAGCGGCAAAAGCACAAGTACCCCAAAGGTTGAAAAGGTCAAGGGATTTATGTGCGATATCTGCTGCGACGATGATACCTCAATGGAAACCTTTGCGATGCGATGTAATCACCGATACTGTATCGGCTGTTATACTGCGTACCTTGAGCAAAAGATCAAGGGAGAAGGGGAATCTGGCCGAATACAATGTCCATGCGAAGGATGTTCAACAGTCGTGGATTCGAAAGCAATCAAGCTATTAGCGCCGAAACCCATCGCTGAACGGTAAGTCGAGCTTATGCCCATGGTCAAGTATATCTACTAATATCAATTAAGGTATCAAATACTTTTAAACCGAACGTACGTGGACGATAAAGACAATTTGAGGTGGTGTCCTGCGCCAAATTGCGAATATGCCGTCGACTGTGCCATCGGACCCAAACAACTCAAGACTATTGTCCCTACCGTCACATGCAGCTGTGGGCATCACTTTTGCTTTGGCTGTGGACAAAATGATCATCAGCCCTGTCCCTGTGCTTTGGTCAAGAAATGGGTCAAAAAGTGTGAAGATGACTCGGAAACAGCAAACTGGATATCGGCAAACACGAAAGAGTGTCCCAAGTGTGTAGCAACTATAGAGAAAAACGGAGGATGTAATCACATGACTTGGTATGATGCTCTTTTGACAATAGATTTTAACTTTGTACTAATATATTTTTCAGCCGAAAATGTAAACACGAGTTTTGTTGGGTCTGTATGGGTCCTTGGAGTGAGCATGGTACAAGTTGGTACAACTGTAATAGATTTGAGGAAAGGGCTGGCGTGGATGCCCGTGATCACCAGGCAAAATCACGAGCATCATTAGAGAGATATCTCCATGTAAGAATCCACCATCCCCCATGTCCCATGGGACTTTAACTAACATGAACCATCAGTATTACAACCGTTATGCCAATCACGAGCAATCCGCCAAGTTGGACAAGGATTTATATCTCAAGACGGAGAAGAAGATGACGCTACTACAATCACAATCTGGAATGTCGTGGATTGAAGTGCAATATCTTGACGCTGCTTCGAAAGTACTTCAGCAATGTCGACAAACCCTAAAATGGACTTATGCTTTTGCATTCTACCTCGAGAGAAATAATCTCACGCACATTTTCGAAGACAACCAGAAAGATCTGGAGATGGCAGTCGAGACACTCAGTGAACTTTTCGAGCGGCCAGTGGAGCAGTTGGCCTCGTTGAAGGTTGAAATGATGGACAAAACAGCCTATGTCAACAACCGTCGTATAATATTGCTTGATGATACTGCAAAGGGGTTGGTAGAGGATAAGTACATAACCCCACATCCTATTCCCTTGTATGCAATTACTAACTTTGACCTAGGTGGAAATTTACCGTTGATCTTAGTTAGATGTGCATACCGCACTTTGAATAATCGCACCTGCTTTTTCTTTGAATTGTCTGGAGTTGGGGGATGGGGAAATCTGGGGGGTATGGCACAACTGAAAAACTTTTCGATTGTATATGGCATACATCATTCCGCTGCCGCATAATAGATCTTGTGGCAAGCTGGGGTTTTCGGTACCTTCATTGGCGGTGGTGTTTTTTTTTATATTTTTTACTCCTTTTTTTCTCACATCTGTGTTTCATTTCAGCATTGCTTGTTTGCTGGCGTAGTGACGCCTGGTGGTGGGGTTGCTCATTTCGCCTCTCGCCTCCTTTCGCTCCCCTCTCCAGGAGGACAGGTGCCAGCTGGGGCTGGACGGCCGTGGATTACATGTTACTTCTGTCGATGTCTGGTTAATTACTATACATTTTTTATGTCTTCCTTTTTTTTTATTCTTTTTTCTCATTGCGGAAATCGTTATATTTCTTTCTTTCATCCCTGCTTATCATTAATATTATTACTACTATTATTAAGATCAAGTTGTCAAACATATGAGTAACATTTTTGTTATCTACCTAGAATGACTGTATCATCATGTAGTTGAAGAGAACAACACAGCGTTTGCAATTGGCTATAATTTCTTCGCTCTAGATTTTAGGCGACGCGAGTAGCTGGTTTGCCATAGAAGCTCGTGGCCGTGAACGTACATACTGCAATAATGATGATACACGCTGTTGAAGATATTAAAGCCACCTCAAGATCTAGTATAAGGATGTACTTTCTATACATGACACAAATATCGGAGATATATGGCTTCTGTCATTTTCTGTTTACTTCTCACGTACGGGTATCTCGAAATGATGTAATCACTCTTTCATTTTCACAGTTGTAGATGAGTGTCTAGATCGCTTATTACGCATTAACTTCGGCTATGTTAGGCTTTCGCATGTTCAACATTATCATGACACAACTGTTATATTTATGACGGTCTGTTTTCGTCGTTCAGCTAGATCTGCTTGGGCCTCAAAGCTGTTGTATTGAGATTTAGGATTTATTCCAGATCTAGTTGACTTGGGCCGGCTCATAGAAAGAAACATTTCAGATTACTTGTGATGTGATGTATGTTGTAGTGTTAATACCCCCCCCCCCTCCCCCCCAGAACTCTAAAAACTGCCGTGAAAATATGAGCAAATCGTGCAAACATGTTGTGGGAAGCTACATTTGTTTGTTTGCACACCGCCATACGTGGTAATGGCGGCGGCCTATCTTGGCGGTGCCACCCTTGCACTTTGGGCCCTGCGCGTGCGCGGGCACCAGACGCCCGGCTAGCTGCCACCGGACTAGTGCTGCGTTAGAGAAGAGGCCAGGGTAGGAAGGAAGCAAACCGACATGGGTCCTGGGCACGAGGCTACATGGGTTTAAAGTGTGAAAGCTTCCCTCCAATGCATCAGCGCACGAAGTGTCTCTTCAACTGCCTCTCACTCTCCTCCTCGACCACGACCGTCTTGAGATCGCCCCAACAACCACGACGAGGACAATCAACACCAGCAGCAATCATGTCTGCTTTTGCGGTCACTCACGGCCACCACCACAACCACCACAACCACCACCACAGTGCTTCCGCGCCGATACTTAACGCTTCGGTTCCGGCCCCGGTGACGCCTGCGCTGCCAATGACACAGCAGCAGATGGGGAGGAATGCGTCGATCAGTACTACCACTGCGACTGCGACTGCGACTGCGAGCGCAGCAGCAAATACATCACCAAGCACGACGCAGCATGTTCCGTCGGGGCTTGTAGCGGGTCTGTCGAGATGGAGTATCCTACACGGGAGGCGAGAGTTACCCATGATTCCCGGCATCAAGAGCATCCACATCTACGACTTTGACAACACGCTGTTCCAGACTCCACAGCCCAACCCCCGCCTCTGGAATTTCCACACCGTAGGCCAACTCCAGCAGCAAGAGTTTTTTGCGAACGGGGGGTGGTGGCATGATTCGCGGATCTTGAGTGCGATTGGGGAGGGGGTGGAGAAGGAGGAGGAGAATGCGTGGGAGGGGTGGTGGAATGAGAAAATTGTGGATTTGGTGGTGTTGTCGATGGCGAATAAGGATACTTTGAAGGTGTTGTTGACGGGGCGGAGTACGAAGGGCTTTTCGGAGATTATTGAGAGGATGGTCAAGGCGAAGAAGTTGGATTTTGATATGATTTGTTTGAAGCCGGAGGCTTCGCCTGAGGGGGAGCCGTTTCAGAATACGATGCATTTTAAGCAGGCTTTGTTAACCAAGATTTTGGAGACGTATGTCCATGCGGAAGATTTAAAGTGAGTCGCACCATGTTTGAGAAGGGGGAGTATTGATCATTGAGCGACTGACTGACATTTGGTGTAGAATTTACGAGGATCGGGCTAAGCATGTAACGGCTTTCGAAAAGTTCTTTGCGGAATATAATGCCACACTTGCGCGATTAGGTAGGAAACCACTCGCAGCGAATGTTGTTCAGGTTCTTGAGCAAATCGTAAGTTATTCTTAACCATTCTATCATCCGTTTGAAATACAAAATTGCGCTTCATGCTAACACCTGATTCTTCTGATTTCTAGAAATACCTCGATCCACTCAAAGAATCAATCGAAATTGTGAGATTACTCAATGAACACAACGAGATTGCACGTGGGCAGGAGAACGTCTCTCCTCGCCTGCAACCACTGATCCTCAAGAAACACGTCTTCTTCACCGCCTACAAGCTCTCGGAAGTCGATTCCGCCGTCCTACTGGCCGCATACCCGATCCCACAACTGGGCGACATTCACACCCTCGCTAATATCATCATGATCACACCCCGCAAAGCGCACCCGTCAGTCCTCCAAAAAGCCGGTGGACTCGGAAACGAAATCGAGTTTGAGGTTATCAGTACAGGTGTTTGGCAAGATAGGATTTGGGCGGTGACTGTGAGGCCTGTGGACCCAAAGGCGAAGTGCTACACCGATACACCAAAGCCGATCATAGTCCTGGGCCATCGCAGAGGTGTGAAGCCCCAGGAGGCGAATCTTATCAAGAGGTGGACCGAGGTCGAGGAGGGCAGTCGGTTCAAGTTCAAGGCTGTGGTGTGGGAGAAGAAGTCGCTGAGGATCGAGGGGGAGGATTCGAGGTTGGAAGGGCAAGGCACGAATAATAATTATGGGAATAACAACTATAATGGCGGGCATTATCAGCATAATCAACATCACAACAATCACTTTCACCATCATCATAATAATTACCACCAGGGTGGGTATGGGCATCATGAACGTGGGGGGGCGCATGGTCAGGGTGGAAATGTGGGGCATGAGGGCGGTGGTGGTGCGCCAGGCGGGTACCATCGAGGAGGAGGGGGTGGGATGGGTGGAAGGGGAAGAGGGAGACGGAACTTTTATCATAGCAATAGTGGGGATAATCAGCGGCCGGGTGTTCCGAGGCCGAGGAAGTGGGATAGTTGAAAAAAATGAAGTTGATGTGATGGATCCTTTTGGTTTTCTTTCTTTTCTCATTTTCCCCCATGAGCTAGTGCTCTGGTATTGGTGTTTATATTGGTTTTCTATTGATTGATTACGTATATGTTTTAGTTAATCTAGATTTATCTCTATCTTTTCTTGAAAAGGTCCATATGCATCATGTGGGTTTCTGGTTTTTTTGTTTTTTTTGTTTTCTTCCTTTCCCGATTTAAATTTCTTGTCTGTTTTGAAAAAAAAGCTCCCTTCTTCTGATACTTGTGTTTTCTGTGCACTGGCTAAATTAACATAATGAGTTCTAGTTGGTTGCAATGTACTTACCTGTAGATATTGGTTTCTTTTTCTGGTTCTTTATTCTATATTTTGTTTGCTCGAGCTTTTTTTGCTAGCTTGGGATATATTGGATCGATCGGGATTAATATTAATTTCTTCGGGCCTTGGATCCATGTTTCTTTCTTCCTTTCTTCCTTCCTTCTATCTTCTTTTCTGGAAGCCAATTTAGTCTATATTTTCTTATTAACATTATACCTAATTAGGTCAGTCTGATTTATCTGCAATGTATACGTTTATATACGAACATGCATGATATCTCGAACTAGTACTTTAAATTTGGACGTCTAGATTGCAAACATTTAAATTATTTTTATTATAGTCGGATTATAAATTATCAAGCAAGCTAGTCATGGCCATTATGAAAAAATTGAATTCCTAGGTACTTTTGATTCTGAGATTGGCCATGGCATGCGTGATTTATCGGGTGTCTTTGACGGGCTACGGCATGGTTTGTGACGCCTTTTTAGTTACTGCTGGAATCGATGAAGGTGAAGGTGAAGGTGAAGGTGAATCGATGATCCGCCTTCGAATTCGGATTCGACGAGATTTCGAATTGGAATTGGAATTGGAATTCGGATGTAACCTGCCCTAGATATCGACGTCTGCGATTATAAGACATTACCTGGTATGCTCGACACATTATAATTATAATATGGTGTGAACTGCAGCGTTAACTTCTAGTCATACCTTAAGCTTGATGTGTACGTACCACTTGTTGATAGCATGGTACCTACCTTGTAAGTTAGTCACCTAAACAGTCGTCTTTATACTTCCAATTAATACTCGGACCGGTCCTGAGGATTTTACTACATGTAGAATACATATCGATATCATGACCAGCTGAGTATATCGTTAGAATTAGATGCCTACTTAAACTATGTACTTCCTAACAAGAACCCATGATACAATACCCGGGATGGCCAGTCCAATTTCTGAGCTCGAAGTTGCAAGGTTTATAATTCAGAAACCGAATTCGAACTCAAAAAATTGTCGCTCTGATCTTGGACCACATGGGCAGATACTGATATTGATGAATCATCAGCTGATCAAGCTGAGGATGAGGATGAGGATGATGTATTATATTATATCGATGTACAGGTTGATGTTGATGTCGAGGCTTGATCATGATGATTAGGCCTATAAGAAGAAGGAATCAAGGTCAACTTAATTACTTGGAATCTAAGTGGTCAGTCATATGACAAGATTGATTGAACATGCTATATAACTTATATGGAGTCGACCGTACGAATTCAAATTCAAATTCGAAGCAACAAACCACGTGCACGATATCCAAAACGTTCATAGAATCTGATGTTTTGTCTAGATCTCACGGCAAAGATATTTTAAATTTAGGTCTAGGCTTTGAATTCCGGAAGAAGTTAACGTTACAATATATATCAGGATGCAAATTTCAACGTAACGTCAATTATCTACATGCCAAAGTTACACATGTTGTACATGTACATGTCACGCAACGATTTCATGATCATGAGTATAACATGTACTACCAACCAAAAAGAATACAAGGTAATAATTGTCTCGTAGAATAAATTTAACAAGGCAAAAATTAAAGCCACCGCCGTACGGTACCTAAATCATTGTATAGTTGATTATTCATAATCAAAAAAAAGACCCTAAATCTTTAATTAACTCACAATGATTCGCAATAAAAAAAACGGAAAAGGTTTGAAATGCCATCGCTTGCCGGGGTTGTGGTTTAGAATGCCAGCAGGCGTGCAATGCCACTTTGTTAGCCATAACTAGCCAACTATCGCGGGCTACTAGGCTGTTGAAAGATTTAGCACATGTACAGTGTCCGTGTTGATTTTGCAATTGTTTTCATTATCAGTACATCATAGCTTTGTAACTTTAACTAAATCAGCATTTCTTATTGTTTGAGGGCTTTACTGATGCTTTATCTGACTGGGCTGTTGCTTTTCATTTGCAATAATAAAGGCAGATGTCTCACGCCGCATTTTTGTGTTCATGATATTATGATGATTTTAGCGGATTATCATTATAAGCTCTGATTCAATTGTGGCAATGCGCGCCTGCTGGCATTCTAAACCACAACCCCAGTAAGCGGTGGCATTTCAAACCTTTTCCGTAAAAAAAAATATCTCTCTCTTATCGATAAGAAACACGTGCTACTCTACCTATTAAGTATGTGCCGAGCCAGGCCAGCCCGCGGTCGGTGATCAGATTAGACTGTTTAGAGTAAGAACAATTGCAATTGGAGGTATCAGATCGATATCCTGGCCAGATGTCAGACATCGATATCGTTCGGTTGTTTGTTTATCGATAAGCCCGTAGCTAGAGGTGGCTCGAGCAGTTGTTGTCAATTGCAAGTCGTCATTTACTCTATCCAGTCGAATTTTTCATATTTATCGATAAGCAAACACGGTAGCCTCGCGATCGACCCAGGCGTTGTGCGTCTTTGGTTGCCAAACACGGTCGATCCTTGAGGTCAGTCAAGTCAATTCACGTCAAAAAATCCAAATAAACACCTCAAAATGGATCAAAACATTAGATTTTAATGATTCAAAAAAAAAAGCTCTCAAAGTCTATCAAAGCAAATTATTGCAAAAGAAAAGTAGAAAAATGGAAAAAATTGATACAAGAAGCTGAAATCGCAACAAATTCCCCGTTCCCACAACCAGCTCAGTCTGCACGCTGTGGGTCAAGTCGATTTTCTTTTCTTCATGTCATCTTTCATTCTTTTGATTTTTTTTTTCCTCATCTCGAAACGCCTTCAAACTATTCTCCCTTTTCCTCCCAAATCTCCTCCTTCTTGCTTCAAATGTAAATGTGTGGGGAATTAAGTATTGTTTTTAAATGGGGGTGCAAGAAAGACAAAACCAAAGTCGATTCTTTCGGGATTCTAGAAGAATACACTGAAAAAGTACAACTCAACTGATGCCTTTCCATACATGTGATTATGCCAACCACCGCCAACACAACTTTCAAATCTGCACCAACACCTTTCACTGATCCTTCCGAGCCCGCACCAACCCTCTTTTCCCAAAGCTTTTTTTGAAATCCAAAGCCGGCAAAAATTTTGCGTGCGTACAGAAGGACAAATTATAAATGCAAGAGAAGTATTGTAGGAAGAAAGAAAAAAAGGTGTGATCCAGAAGATCGTAGTAATAAAAGAGAATTTCGAGGAAAGGCAAAAATGTAGACACAAAAAAGTAGATATGAAAAATGGATGAGAAAAAAAAAAAGGACGTAAAAAAAACCCAACCCAAAGCCGAGATCATAAAGGAAACTAGTAAAACAGGAAGAGCCATTGCTTCATTTCAGGACCCCAAACGAAAACAGGATAAAAACATATAACCCCAGCCCGGTAGCCGCAAAGACGCGTATTTGCCATGTGCTCCTCGAAAAAGATGTGACGCAAACTTTAAAGGATGATTTATTTGGTGGAAGAAGAGTACTTGGTGACGGCCTTGGTACCCTCAGAGACTGCGTGCTTGGCGAGTTCACCTGGGAGGATGAGGCGGACAGAGGTCTGAATCTCGCGGGATGAGATGGTGGACTTCTTGTTGTAGGCAGCGAGCTTGGATGCCTCGGTGGCGACACGCTCAAAGATGTCTGAAAAGTAAAGTTAGAATTCTGAATTCAAATGAAATGTGGTTCCAAATTGGATCCAAAAGTCGGAAAACATACCATTGACGAAGGAGTTCAAGATGGACATGGCACGGTTGGAGATACCGGTGTCAGGGTGAACCTGCTTGAGGACTGTGATTCAAACGCGTTAGTTTATGACTCCCAATTATAAGCGAAATCCGATTCGGATTTCTTACCCTTGTAGATGTATGAAGAGTAGGTCTCCTTTCTGGTCTTCTTCTTCTTCTTGTCGGTTCCACCAGCGGCAGTCTTCTTGCCAGCTTCCTATAGAGCGAAAAAAAAGTCAGAATGCAATTCATTTCAAACCGAAAAGTGAAAACAGATCTCCAAGTCGAAATGACTCGAAAACTCTGCTCGAAAAGGGCAAAAAAGTACCTTTGGCTTGTCAGAAGCGGGGGCCTTTCCGGCTGGGGCCTTTCCGCCGGTGGAGGGCTTCTTCTCAGCAGCTTTTGGAGGCATTTTTGATTTTGGTGGGTTTTTGGGAGTTGAGGTAAGTTGAGCTGACGGCGGGTTGGGATATAAGTTCGGTAGACGTGGAGCGTTGAAGTTGGCGGTGATGGAGGGA
The DNA here is from genome assembly GCA_024516245.1 of Peziza echinospora. Classification (NCBI taxonomy): domain Eukaryota; kingdom Fungi; phylum Ascomycota; class Pezizomycetes; order Pezizales; family Pezizaceae; genus Peziza; species Peziza echinospora. The sequence continues at coordinate 999,826 of JAJLQT010000019.1, read as the reverse complement.
GAAAAAGGGAGAAAGAACCTACGCGTGGGAGGGACGGGGTTCTTATACTCAGCTAACGATTGCACGAATCAACAGAATTTGGGATGGGCCGTGTGACTAAGCGCGACCGAAAGGGCGGGTGAAAAGGCCAGGCTGCTGCTCGCTGGTTGCCCCGGTGCCTGCGACTAAACCCCTGGCCGCTTTTGCGGCCGGGGTGCAGGGGTGCGCCGGTACGCTGCGTTGCGTGCGTGCCATCACAACAGCGCGCAGCTAGGGCGCGTCGGGCGATAGCGCGCCCCGGGCCCGGCGGCGGGGAGGCTGGCTTGCTGGCAGCGACTGCGGCGGACGGCGGTGATGGAAGGAGAAAAAAAGGGTTGGAAAAGAGAGGGCCAAAAGCAGAGACAGGAGCGCAGAGCGGCGCCGTGGGCCAGCAAGCGAGGGCCCCAGACGGGGGGCGCTAGGCCGGAGGGCCATCCATGGCCTGTGTTTCCGTTGTTCTCGCTCTCAGTGTGGCCGTTGGCGATGGCCGCCGGGGCCGAGCGGGCTAGAGGGCAGGAGGGAGGAGAATAAACTTTGCACGGCTACCTAGGTCCGCCTGGTGCTAGCCGGGCCCAGCGAGAGGCAGCGAGGCGTTTGCAGGTGCGACGCAGCACCACGCACCCGGTTTGGCGTCGTGGTGAAGCTGGCGATGCCGGCAAATGCATCGAGAGGCCACACGGGGCCTCACGACCCATGGGCATGTCTCGATACCTGGCAGACTGGAGGTTTGAAGTAATTTGCTCTAGCCCTCCTAGCGCACCGCTTGCCGAGCCCACGCTATCCATGCCGACTTGCAATTGTAGATGGCATGCTTTGATATATGGCAACTAGAGACTCGGAACACCTTTCATTTTGATATTGCAGGTGTGCAATTATCCAATCTAAACTCATCGAGGAAACTTGAAGATTCATTTCACAACCAAGATATACAAACGTGAATCTTCAGTTACACTACTGTATGAGCTGTAAACAACAAGGGTGTTTACCAAATTACAGCATACCACCTTTACGAAAACCTCGAATGGACTCACGCTGCACTCAAACAGCTCATCCACCTCGGCGTCCAGGCGGTTGCCCGCCGGCATTTGATACATATGTGTCCTTCTCTCTTGAATAGACATGTCCACGCCGCCCGCCGCGCCTGCCGGTGTTACTGATGCATGGCCTAAACTGCAACGATACCCATCGATGCGTGATGCCAAATGGATTCTTGCCGAATCCGGAAGATTGCCCTCTTCGGCCTAGCGCCGCCCGCATCAGCGTTGTCTCACGCCCCTATGATGTGCGTTGCTCCTCCTCGCGCACCATGTGAAGTATTAAATGTGCGCCTGCCCCCCCGCCCCCTCCCCCTCGCGTCGGGCCAGTCGCGTCCTCGAGAGCTGGCCACCCTGTGTGTGCGTGCGTGGGGTGTGCAGCCCGCTGCGTGTGTGCGTGCGCTCGTCGCCAGGCCACGGAGCCCACTGGGGCTCACCTTGTCGACAGAGAGACTCCTCCGCTGTGTTGGAAAAAAGGTCCAAGGGAAAAAAAATACGCAAGTCCAAACAAGACCCTCCAGGCATATTCCCGGGCTCGACTCCTCGACAGGCTAGCTGCCGGCGGCCAGCAGGGGCCAGGCACGCCCTCTGTTTCCATGCGGCGGCCTTCTCGCTGGCTGGCTGCCTTCGCTGCTGCGCTACCCCTGCGGCCGCGCTTGGCGCATCGCCAGATAAGCACAGCAAGGGCCTGTATCGCGCGCGACACGCAGCGGCGCACCATCCCCTAACCCACTTTCTCGCGCGTGGGCCTTGCCCGCCAGGGAATGGCGCGGGCTGGCGTGCCCAGGCCTGCCCCCTGCACGCGGTAGCCTCCGTACCGGGCCAGCAGCCTCTGGCGCAACAGCCTGCGTGATGCACAATGGCCCATCGCTCCTATAAATCGTCGCTCTCCCCCAACATCCGTCCCTCTGCTCCTTTCCAAACTTCAACCAACCTTTCAGCACCGCATCCTTCACGCTTCCACGCCCTACACCACCCCGCTCCTCTCAACCAGCCAAACCAACGCGCCCGTCGCTTTCACTCACCCAACCAAACCACTCCAAAATGTCTTCAGGAGGAAAGTCTGCCGGCGGAAAGGCAAGCAGCGGAAAGACTTCCCAGAGGTTCGTACCCACAGATTTTCCCCACTTTTCAAATCACGCAACTTTGCCACTTTTTTTCTCGAAGAAGTTTTCTTCAACAAGTGGAATCCGATTCGGATTTTGCAATCCATTCCAATTACTTTGCTATTTTCGACTTTTCTTTCACCTAGAACCATAAACTGACTTTTTTCACAGCCGCTCTGCCAAGGCCGGTCTCGCTTTCCCAGTCGGACGTGTCCACCGTCTTTTGAGGAAGGGTAACTACGCTTCGCGTGTCGGAGCTGGTGCCCCAGTCTACCTCGCTGCCGTCCTCGAGTACCTCGCTGCTGAAATCCTCGAGTTGGCCGGTAACGCTGCCCGTGACAACAAGAAGACCCGTATCATCCCACGTCACTTGCAATTGGCCATCAGGAACGATGAGGTTTGTTTACCGACTTTTCTAACCGGTTTTTGGAATCATATTCTAATACATTGAACTTTAGGAGTTGAACAAGCTTCTCGGACACGTCACCATCGCCCAGGGTGGTGTCTTGCCAAACATTCACCAGAACCTCTTGCCAAAGAAGACCGTCAAGGGTGGAAAGGGAGCTTCCCAGGAGTTGTAAATACCTTTTTTCGAAGTCAAATCAGCCAACGAAAAAAAAAGTCTTCAACTCTTTTCTAAACAAACGCGTTTCCATGTTACCCAAGACGCTTAATGGTTAAAAAAAAATCTGGCATTCATGGGGAAAGGGGTTCAATTGGCAAACGGTGTCTACTAGTTCTTCTGTTTTATCGGGCTCAACGGATTGTGTGGTATCTTTATTTCTTGTGTATCACAGGATCCGGCCGATAGGGTTGGGTCGGGTCTTTTTTCTTCCATCTTGTCGTTTTTTTTACTCATGGATCTGCTTTTGCTCTACACATTTCTCTCTCGTATTACACTGGGCTTTGGTTTTATGTCTTTTTCCTCCCGTTATTCAATTTTTTTTTACTACTGTATTATAGCACAATGTCGGTGATGACGCGGGTTGCTTTTGTTTTTTTTTTCTTTGCTTGTGGATTACACATCTTTTTTTTTGCTCTCATGATGAGAAGGTTTGGACATTTTTCACTTACCCCATCAAATACTTCTATTATTATTCTTTTTTTCTCTCTCAAATATCCACTTTTTTGCTCTTGAGTTCTGCTACGTATCTGTGTGGTAAATCAACAAAAATGCCCAAACCTTTATATCTTGGGTTTCTAATATCTGAAGAAAGAAGAAAAGAAAATGGACGATCATGAGAATCAAAAAGACAAGGTTGTAATAGGCAAGAGAGGATAATTTGACTGTCTGATCCGTACATAGTTTCAATCACCGACGTTTGCGGCAGTTTTTATAAAAAAAATTTATAATAGTAATACAGTTTTTTTGATGCGGGGGTTTTTTTTTCTTTCGTTTGTTTGTTTGTTATGATTGGATTTTGTGGTCTCGAAATCTAGATCTCCGTAACGTTTGTCTATGATCATGATCCATCGTGAAGGTACCAACCATCGAGACCGTGAAGTTTTCGAATCGATATACCCAAAATTTGCTCCCTCAACTTTTACTTCCCCGAGGGGCCACCGTGAGATCTACCAGACTGTATCTGGAGTATTAATTTGAAAGTTGCAGCCATCCATTGGCTACAGGCCTACCTAAGGTAGGCCTCCTCTCAGTCTCGAACCTGAGCTCCTCTTATCTTATAATTAAGTACCTCTTAGGTAGTCCCGAACCTCGGCACGACCGCGGTTCACATTGCCACTTCACTTTAGCATACTCCACTTCACGTTACATTTCAAAACGACTTACATCCCGTACGAGGAAGTAGGCATGTGTAGATTGTTACGATATCTTTACCGACTCGAGATACATTAGGTAGGTACGTATACTCGAGTACTTCGTTTTCTTATCATAGTGATTGGCCAGCGGCGCCGGCCCTTAAAACGAAACTCCAAAAATTTCGATCTATACTAGGTAGCTAGATTCATGCCTGGTCCGGAATGGCCATGGTCTAATCTTATAATCATTCTGGAATAAGAGTGATATGGTACTTCGAATCCTTTTCCTTCGATTAGATCTTCTTGACAGAACGAGAAGTTGACTTAGGTAGTTACATGCGTATCCGTCTTTAGCTCTTATAATCGATCCTACCATGGTACCTGACACAGTTCTCGAATTCATTCAAGTCATCGATCGGATTAATATCCCTCTCCAGCTGCAGTCCTAAAATCCAAGCTTGAAAAAAAATTACCCGAAAAGGTAATTTTAGTTTCATGTCATGTGAACATCAAAGTACTTACCTAAGTGTTACATACTAAAAATAAAAAAAAACAACACGTGATCTCAGATCCCAGCTCCGGATCCTCGTAGAATTCAAGATAATATATTATCATTCATTTCTGACATGGCGCCGGCCATGGCCCGATCATCGCGAGTCAAGTAATTGTACTCCGTAAGTGTGTGCACAATCATTGATCATCTCAAGTCTGGAAGATCTAACTAAATTCACGAGACTAAGCTAAATTCGAAAGAGGCATGCACACCTTTCCATGCAGATGCAAAACACATTCTGGAAACAAGAACAATGCAAACGCAAGTTTCTATATCAAGAAATGGCATGCCTGCAGTATATAGAAAAAAAGAACACAAGTATATAGTCGAAATAAATTATGAATCGCAAAAAACATGTAAAAAAACGAAAAAAAAAAGAGAATTATATAAACAAAAAAAAGTTAAGAACAACAACTTGCAAGATGACGATGATGATGATGATGATGATGATGCATGTGTGCTACATTCATTCCACCGAACCAACCCCCAACCCCCAAACCCCAGTTTACCTCCTCCTCCTCCTCAATGCACCCCCCCAGTCCCTCCTCATTTTTTTGGATTCCGAGACTACCTAAACTGATGGGATATCCCTCTATATTTTTTCAATCTTTTCTACTCAGTCTATGCACAACCCGCCTACCCTCCTGCCTGCCTACCAATGAGAAGTTTGCATCTGCATCAATTTAAGCCTTTGGCTCAGCAGGCTTAGGTGGGAGAGGGATGTATGGCAACAACATCTTCCTTGGGTCCTCAATGTACTCCTTGACCTTCACCAAGAACGTAACCGCCTCTCTTCCATCCAAGACACGGTGGTCGTAGGTGAGAGCGAGGAACATCATCTAAAAACGCACACATCAAAACATTAGTAAACGCCATCAAATATATAAAACACAAAGCAGAAGAAAGTGAGTAAGTAACATACAGGCCTAATGACAACCTGTCCCTTGACGGCAATAGGACGCTCCTTGATGGCGTGGAGTCCCAAGACGGCGGTCTGGGGCAAGTTGATGATTGGTGTCCCCATGAGGGATCCAAAGACACCTCCGTTGGAGATGGTGAAGGTTCCACCGGCCATGTCCTCCATGGTGATCTTACCATCACGAGCCTAGTAAAATGTGATATTAGCGGATATGCCTTGGAAATAAAATAAATACGTTGAATGGCACATACCTTCGTTCCAAGAGCAGCAATGGACTGCTCAATATCCAAGATGTCCATGGACTCAACGTTCCTGACAACTGGGGTGAGGAGTCCCTTCTCAGTGGCCACAGCGATGGAGATATCGACATAGTCCCTGTAGACAATGGTGTCTCCACCATTTGGTCCCTCAATGCTGGAGTTGACAGCGGGAACCTGCTTGATTGCAAGAGAGACTGCCTTTCCGAAAGCACCAAGGAAGCCCATCTTCAGGCCAGCCATCTCAGCGAGCTCAGGGTTGAAGAGCGCACGCATCTCCATGAGGGCGGACATGTCGACCTCGTTGAAGGTTGTCAAGGAGGCGGCGGTGTCCTGAGATTGCTTCAGGCGCTCGGCAGTTCGTAGACGGATACGGCTCATTTTCACCTAAAAATTGACATAAGATTTTGAGGAATCAAAAATTTCAGATCAATGATAACTTACGCGCTCCTCATTGCGGTTACCGAATGGGCTCTGCGCATGCCCAGAAGGTGCTGGGGATGAAGATTGAGCGGGTGTGGATTGGGCGGGAGCAGCGTGGCTTGGTGCAGGTGATGATGTTTGGCTGCTTGGGGCAGACTGTTGCTGAGTTTGCTGAGAAGGAGCAGCTGCTGCCTTGGGCTCTTCCTTTGCTGGGGCAGCACCACCTTCAGGCGCCTTTCCATCTGTATCAATCTTCACGATCTCCTGACCAACGTTGACGGTATCTTCCTCCTGAGCGAGGAATTCGGTGATGGTTCCGGCCACTGGTGCGTTAACGGCAACATCAATCTAATCGGGGGAACCTGGATTAGCAGTCGCCCACTTAGGTTTTCGCAATGAATTCCGCTGTAGGAGCATACCTTGTCGGTCTCGATTGTCGCAATTTCCTCATCGGCAGCGACATAGTCACCGACCTCTGTTACAGAATCTTAGCCATTGTTCCAACCAGGTAAGTTTGGAGATTGGGTACAAACTCTTTTGCCATTGTTTTAGGGTACCCTCAGAGATGGACTCTGCCATCTGCGGCACCTTTACGACTTCGATAGCTGGTTTCCGTTAGCGTTCGCCCCACTGCATAAATGGAGCGACTGGGGGGTCAAACCATATGTCCGGCTTTGGAGGAAAGTGCTAGAGGTATTGCCGAAGAGCCCGCTTGCTTTCCTGTTGGCCGAAGGGAATGAAATCAGTCACCAGAACAGGCCTCATGAGACCGAGTGTCGGACGAACCTTGTGTTGACCTGTAGTAGAGGGTTTTGCGTGTATGTAGAGTATGCCTTCAGGGCGGATGTGCGGGTAGCGCAAGGCCTTGAGATGCGTGCGGAGATTGAGACAGCTGGTGATACACACGACAGCCGACGGAGGGCCATTCTTGTAGTGGTCGCCATATTTAGAGGCGGAGGGATCGGTTGTTCTGCAAAAAAAGGCGCTGTATGTGAGTTGAGGAAATTCCGACCAGAGGCTGCATCTCCGAGAGGGTGACATCAGAGGGAAGGGGGGGTGAGGCTAAATTGGTTGCACCGCATGACTTACAATTGGTATCCTGTTGAAGGGGAGGTATATGAGGGAGATGTTGCGGACCAGAGACAAGATGGGGCTGTCTGTGGGGGATTGGGGAGGATGGCGATGTGGAGGCCGGGGTTTCTGTGATGGGGGGTGGATGGGAGGAGAGGACGGGGGTGGTTGTTGTTTAATGGTGGTGATGGTATTGGGCCGGGGGAAGGGGAAAGACTTAACGGCTTACTACTTGGTCCTGCACCTAGTATTCACGAGGCCGGCATGTGTGCGTGCGTGCGCGCAAAAGCGGCCCTGCACCTGTTTTCGCACGCACCGGAGCCGCGGGCGGCCGTCCGCAAACTGCGCAGCGGCAGCGACAAATTATCTCAGAATATATTGCAGAGCTGTGGTTTCGTCTTGTTCCGTTTCGCCTGCTTCGTGGGCGAGCCCACTGTTTTCGGCACCGTCTTTGGAAGAATTAGGCTCGCACCTGGAAGAATCTTCGGCAATTTGCAAAGTCCTGAGACGAGCCAGACATCAGACATGCTCCGCACCGCCAAACAGGTATGGTGCTGCCCATTCGCTTATAGCCCCATGGGCATCATTCTTCGAATGCCGGCTTCTTGTTTTCGGCCCCAGCTCATTGGCCGGCCTGCCGTAGCGCGCCGCATGTCCCGCGTGATGAGATGCTGGGAGCCATGCAGTGAGTGCAGGCGAGAGTCTGGTTATGCCGTCGGCTTATGCACATATGAATATGCAGCCAGCACAGAATAGGCGCACTAAGCGCCAGCCATGAACCAGTCTCAGTGCCATGCTACCAGGCATTCCCGCTCCCGAAACCCCACCACCGGCCTCACCATCGGGACACACACGACCCACCCCCCTCCACCATCTCGCCCATCGCTTCGAAGATCACAAGCCATGTCTGCCTCAAGACAGCTCGCCCTGTACGTTTCACCTCCCCGCTGCGCCATTGAGGATGACGCCCCTCCTGCGCTACTCCAATCGCTGACCAGACCGGATGATAGCTCCCTCTACCGGCGCAGCCTCAAGCTGTCGCTCTCCTGGTGCGTCAGGCGCGACAACTGGAGGCAGCAGGCCGTCCAGCTTCGCCATCTCTTTGAGCTCAACCGCCACGTCACAGACCCCAGGATTCTCAGGGTAGGGCCCTCCGAGGGGTTCCATTGCGCAATTTGGAGCTCAGCTGTCTAACATGGCATAGGGACTGCTTGCGGATACAGAGGCCCAGTTGGAGAAATGGAAGCACCCAGATCACTATGTTCCTCCAACAGCCCCTGGCGGTAAGTCGGAACCACAGCCATTGGGAGATGACGGCGTACTGATAAAGAGTCCTATCTCACAGGGTCCAAATACGAGCGAAATGTCCCAGCACCCTATGTCGATCGTACGTACCCACCCATCAACCTTGATTGTCTACCCATCTTTCTCCCAAAAGTCTGTTTGCACATCACTGACGAAATCATAGCTCCCGTTCACATCCCCAACATCTAAATCATCCAGTCGATATAACCAGCCCAAGTTTAGGACCAAAGTTGGCGGAGAAAGTCAGGCTAGGCAAGCCGAGGATGGAATTATTGAAGGCGATGTTTGCGCACACGGACGTCGAGTCAGTCGCTGTAAATACATGGTATCGGTGCCTGATGCGCCCTTTCGCCTTTTAGTCCCGTGACCTTCATATCTCGTTGTTGCACACGTGATCCGGCGGGCCGTCCCTTACACGCCGCGTCTTCCCTCGCATGGCCAGACGACAAGGCGACCCAAAACATCCCGAACATCCATCCCCACACGCCCATCACCACCAATACACAACCACCCCCACCCAACCCCCGAATAGCGCCTGGGAATGCCGCCAAAGGCCCTACCTCCTCATATGGAGCCGTACAGACCGCCGCCCTCTATGGGCCCTCCCCAAGCTGCGCGGTCAACAATGGGCCCACCACCACCACCAAAACCATCATCCACAAACTCCCAATCGTCCATCAGCGCGAGATTCGATGAAATCTGCTTCACAAGTCCCCTCCCTCGGGTAGCCCTCACTCACCCATCAAAGTGCGTTTTTTGCGTGTATTTTATCACTGTGAAAGAGCCGTAGGCTAACGCCATTTCAATTACGAAATTTCCCTTGTTGCAGAGTATGACACAAACTGTCGCTCCAAAGCCATCTGTATTACTCCAACATAAGCCGCCGCAGTCTTCGCTCTCGCAGGTATCGAATGCACAGCCTAGGCAGACGGGTACCGTGCTGCAGCGACCTGGACCTGGGAAACCGCTCGCCCAACAACCACAAGTTTCTGGAAAGACCGATGGTACAGCAGCTGCCCAGGCACCCCGGGCCTCTGGAGGTCTGCCGCAGATAGGTGCAAGTGTGCGGTCACATACTTATGGCCCTTCTGCATGGGCGGGGAACTCTCATAGTAATCACAACAACAACAATAACAACATTCAACTCACAGATGGTAGAGGCACGATCCAGCAGAATCCAGTTGTGCCTGGGTCAAAGCTTCTCCAAACTACGAGACAGCAGCAGCAGCCTATATCTCTACAGCACAATATAGCTGGTAATCTAGACTCAAAAGTCCCTCAGGCAACTGCCCACCCACCACCTCCACAACACCCCACGAAACCTTTAAATACCCAGACGCAGGAGCGGGTAGATGCGCCTACACCTTCCTCAACCCAGCCCTTAAAGAAACGACCACATGAAGGCTCCTCTTCAATCGCATCTTCTATTGCAAATCCACCACGAAAGGTCGCTAAAACTGCTGAACCCGTGCGCTCGTCACGATCTGTACGAACTTCGACCGTACAACCGGAGAAACCCGCACCGGCGTTTGGTTGGTCTGGCACGAAGTCTAGGACAAGGAGGTCGCTGGATCGGAGGGATACTGCGGGCATGGATGTTGGAAAGGGTGATGTTTCGGCTGGAGTTCCGGTTGAGAAGCATGGAGGTAAAGATAATGGCAAAGAGGTCGATAAGGAGACCATGGAGGTGTGGAATCAAAAGAAGCAGTCTAAGGTGGCAGTGAATGGGGGAACAGAGAAGGAAACCAATAACGAACTTGTTGGGACTCATGTGCCGGAAGAGGAAGTGCTGGAGGAAGAAGAAGAAGAATTAGTGGAAGAGGAGGAAAAGGCAGAAGAGGAAGTAGTACAACCAAAACCCCAGCCATCGAAACGAAAACCGGCAGTTGTGCCATCACCTCCACCTCCACCTCCACCCCAACCCCAAGCACGCCGAACCCGAACCTCGACCTCCTCAGCCATCCTTCCAGTCACACCCGCGCCTAAAACGTCCGCAGCCGCAGATAAAGCCAGAAACATCCCCTCCTGGGTCAAAACTATCAAAGGCGGTAACAAGAAGGACGAAATCGCGGAAACCCCACCAACGACGCCTCCTTCGCCCCTCGTCACTACCACCACAAAAAGCACATTGAAATCTACCAAACCGGCCGCAGTAGCAGCTCCGGCAGCACCGGTAAAGAAAACACCTGCAAGGAAGACACCAGTGGGGAGTGGAAAGGTCTCGTCGTCGGATACGGTGGAAGATTCTGATGATGGCGATGATGATGATAATGGTGGGAGTAGAAGGAGAAAGTCGAGGAGAACCACAATCACTCCTAGAGAGTGGTGGGTTGCCGGGGCGATTTCGTTAATTGGCTCTACCCCGTCATCGTCGTCGAAAAAGATGGGTGGTGGTGGTAGTAGTTCCACAGAAACGGAAGCTAAGGCTACGAGTAAGAGTAAGAGTAAAGGAACGAAAAGGAGGGCGTCACTTCCGGCGCAGAGTACGGCAACGAAGGCGAGGGGAAGGAGGAACGTGAGGAGGAAGACGGAGCACGGTGTTGGAAGGAGGAGAGACGATGATGATGATGATGAAGAGGAAGAAGAAACAGAAGAAGAAGAGGTGGAAGCAGATGAGGAGGGGGAGGAGGAGGAGCCTGAACCTCAACCCGAACAACAACCTCAACGCAAACCCTCCACCAGAAAAAGAGGGAGACCACCCATCCAGAAGAAGAATATCGTGGACACTGAAGCCGCAGTGGAGGAGGAGGAAACTCAACTTGAGGAAGAAGAAGAAGGCCAACACCCCCCCACTACTCCCACCACTCCCACAACCCCCCCTCGCTCTCTCCGCAGCCGCCGCTCCCTCCCAACACCAATCGTATCGATCCCACCTAAAAAAACCGAAACTCAATCCCCACTGCCTCCTCCACCACCAGAGCAAGAAGAAGAAGAAGAAGAAGAAGAAGACAAACGCTCACAAATACCATATGACCCAATACGCTCAAAGATCCTGGAAAGTTTCTACCGCGATGAGGCGGAGGTGGCTACGGACGAGGACGAGAGGAGGAAATATGTGCGCATGGCGGATGAGATTGAGGCGAGGGGTAAGAGGATGGAGTTGAAGAAGGAGAAGGAATTGCAGGAGGAGAAGGAAAAGGAGAAGAAAAAGGAAAAGGGAAATGTGGTTCCGGCGTTGGCGGTGGGGAGGAGGGGGAGTGTGAGGGTGCAGAAGAAGGTGGAGAAGGAGATTCAGAAGGAGAAGGAAAAGGGCAAGACTCCCCTCGAGAGGGAGCAGGCCGAGTATGAGTTCTCGGATGTGGAGTAGAGAGGGAGAGAGAGGTTCATGTGTGTTTTTTTTTTTTTATTATCTTAATTTCTATTTTATCCTTTAATTTTTTTTATCCGGATGAGATATCTCTAGATGGATATCTCTCCTGTACCGGGGTGGCTTATTATATCATGCTATTACTACCTATATTGTATTGTATATTTTTTTTTTATGATGGATTTTTTATTAATGTTTTTTTTCTTTTAATTTTTTTATTTATTGAGCTTTATATAATTTAGCTTGCATGATGCATGGATATCGATGATGGATGGCTTTTCTGGATCTTGTATGATTGTTTTTTTTTTAGTGTACCTAGGCTTTATAATTATGTAGCACGTGTGCACCCTCGGGATAGCGAAGATGTATTCAAGTACCTAACCTCTGTATTTGTTATATATGGCGATCATGAGACCTACATATACCTAGCTAGGGCTACCTATGCTAGTACAAACTCTGACATGCATGAATTCGAGCGGTTTTTAATTTTGAAATTTTATAAATTTACTCATTTTTTGTCATGATTCAGATATCGATCTTGTTTTTATGTACTTGAGTACATACATGATTATATAATAATCATCATGAACGAAGCTCGCTTGAATTCGTTTTATTTATTTTGACAAAAGCTCAAGAAATCTTTTATTATTATTGCAACCGTATTCACAAATATAAGGAGATACCTAATACATACATATGTACATATGTACATACCTATCGATTCCTACCCACCAAGGCCTAGTATACGGGAAGAAAGGTATTCGAATATCTCAATCACTGGATCCTGTCACGGTGCACGTGTATAATGAGGTAGCCATAGGACAATCTCTATAAACAGATGATATACTGGCGATTGGTGGATATCATAAGCATATTCTTCACAAGAACGATTCACAATTGTTTGCCCGATTTCTCACAAAAGCCTAGGTAAATAAATATCACGACGAATGAATAAAAAATGTAGATAGATAGATAGATAAGATATAGCATTTCATTTCATCTAGTTATAATCCCCCAATGTTTAACCACACCACATGTAAAATGTAAATGCGTATACCTTTTTTTTTAAGATATACCATTTGAATCATTTACTCGCCAACCATAACCCCCATCAACCACAAATGTAAATGCGTATAGCTTCATCTAAAAAAAGAAAGAAAGAAAGAAAGAAAGAAAAGGAAACCCCAACACCCGAGCTCCTTTCTCAAACACAAAATAAAAGAAAAAATCCACTCAAACTCTCCCTCCACCTCTCGTATAACTTTCCATCTCCTCCATCTCTCCAACTCTCCAACCAAGTCAAACTCCCCAAACCATCCTCATACCGACAGAGTCCACATTTATGCAACAGCCTCACCAACCACCCCGCACAACAGAAGAGAGGAATAAAAGAATTCAAAGTGAGGACTTTCAGTGCTTTCCACTTGATCAAAGTGGCAATCACGTCAGTAGCATCTCCCTTCTCCTTCCTTTTTCTCGTCATCTTCTGGTGGGGGTGGGGTGAGAACCGTGATACACGCAGGACTCGTTAGGTAATAAGGATGGCTGGCTCGTCGAACCCGCTGGATCGAAGGAAAAAATGAGAAAAGAAAAAAAAGAATAAAGATTTCTATCTTTTCATCGGTCTACTTTTATGTAGGCTCGATGATGTAGATATTCTATCCCAGTTCAGTCAACAACTTCCAACAACGACGATATTAACAAAGGAAATACCCATTCAAGGGCAAGAAACTCAGCTCATCAACCACCACGACTCTCCTCGCACCGAAACAAAAAGAAAAATGAAGTAGAACCAAGCACTTTTAACTGATGACAGTCTAAATGCTGATATATGTAGGTGATTCGAATCAATGCACACTACCAAACAAAAGAAAAGGCCACAAGTCTTTCCGGACATGCGGCAGAAGGGGGCTTCGCAGAGCCAAATCCACCTCTTGACCACGGCGCCTCCTCCGAACCGCTACCGACCTCTCCGTTGAGAATATATCCACCGCTTTCCTGGGGCCCTTGGGCACATCAATGCTATAGTTGCTGAACCACGGCGCCTCCTCCAAACCGCTACCGACCAGCATTAACGTGCCCATGTTGTCGACTCAAAACCATCCCATAATATCCCTCCACCCATCTATCCAATGTAGTGTTGAATGCCGTATGCCGAATCCCATAATCATCCAATCCTCCACTTCCTGGGGCCCTGGAGCACGTCAATGCTATTGTTGAACCACGGCGCCTCCTCCAAACCGCTACCGACCAGCATTAACGTGCCCCTATTTTTCAACTCAAACCATCCTGAACACACCTCTCCCACTTCCGCCCTCAATTCAATCATCATCTCATCAACTTATCCCCCACCATCTCATCTCCTCGCCTCATACCCCAACAGCGTCAAAATAAAAATGAACAAAAACAAAAAGCAATATTCAGAATCCTCCTAGGTATTGGTACCAAGAGAGATAATGAGAATAAAAAGCGGTCAAAACATCCAGCGTTCGTGAAAAAACGAGGCGTTAATAACCATTGACCATCACAAAATCTTTGGTCTATAAACAATCAAAGAAAAAAAAAATGAGTAAAAAGCAAAAGCAGAAAGCACAAAAAACAAAACCGCCCATAGAGCAAAATCCTCTTGGGTATCAGCCCTCAAATCGCCCATAAACTCAAATGCAAAAGCAAACCCAGACCAACTCACTCCATGATAATATGAATGAAAGGTAAAGGCCAAACAAACTGAAAGACAAGCAAAGATAAAAAGAGAAAGCCGTTTGAGCCAACCAAGCCATATAAGAAATAACAATGACTAGTGAGCTTGGATAAAACAGTCCCATCACACAATTCCTGTAGTGTGTGGTGTAAGGGTGATGGTGACTGGTTGATTGTTGAAAACGGCGGGATACAGTTCTTCGAAATGAACCGATTGATGAGCAAAAAAGTCGAATGAAAGTTGCGAAAAGTGGTATTTCCAGGTAAAAGCCGATTGCGAAGCAAGGAATTTCCATATCCGAATGCGTAGAAAAACAATAAGCAATATGATGCACATAAGATGCTGGAGATGCGAATAATCCATGATTGCCGATGATAAAGAGAAGAATATCAAACGAGATAAGTGACGTAAAAGAGGGAAAGTCGTAGTAAATGCCTGGTTTAGTTGTCGAAACTGGCGCTGGTCAACCATAAACCCTGGCGTCTGGTGTTGGAAGAACAGGTGGAAATTAACCCGCAAGTTCTTCAACATAGTCGTCAAGGAATATGACACGAAACTGGCCTTGCCAGCGTAGACGGAATGCTCTGTCGGAATATGATTTACTCATAGTTCCAGAAAAAGTGGCCAACTCAATAGCCCAGCCTCTGATCAGAGCCCGCTCGACGACGGCAAAAAATCCCTCGGAAAATTGACCGACGGCACCATCTCCAGATGCAAGGACGATTGTGGTTGGTACACTGTAGTCGAGCAGTGTTTCCAGCATCTTAAGGTTGAGGATCTCGTCCACACCTTGTTCTGCTTTCTTTTTCTTCTTTGTTGGTGATCCTTCTGAGCTGGAGGAGCTACTTCCGCTACCCCTTCTAGATTGAGGGTCATCGCACTCGACATCCACTTTGGCCAAAATATTATTTTCATAATGAAGTAGCTCGGCTTCATCCATGACAGGGGTACGTGGGTGGGACCCAACCAAGACCTTTCGGCCGGTTGGCCTTCCTCTTTCCAAGATAAGTGAGAGGTTGTGGAACGACAGCTTAGGAAGCCCCACATTGTCATACTTCTTGAAACCGTTCCTCATTTTCAACAAGTCTGCATATCCGATGACAATCTATTCAGATATCAGCTTGGAGATCAATATAGTATGAGGAGGGTCACAAACATTAGAATTGTCAATGAACACATGAACGAGCTGTGAAGCGGCGTCATGTGCAGGCGGTCCACGTGGTGGAAATACTGGTGCCAATGTCCCAGCATCTTGAGGAAATTGTACCAGAAGCTTTTTTATAAGCGTGGTTTTCCGAGCGATAGAAGGAACATTGCAGGTTATGACTGGCCGCTGAGTCCAGGTATCTCCTTGAGTCTGCCCATCAAGCCCACTGACTGTGAATTGTAGGGTCTGAGTCTTGGTGGGTGATTGCTTTTGTTTTTTGTTCTTTAAAACTGGAGTTGGCGGTGGCTGCTTCACCAAGTTCTTAGGGAATACTTTCACCGCATTCTGCGGGATTTTGAGCGCATTCCGCCTTTTCGCACTCTCCTGCAGGCTATGAAGATTAATTGAGATAGCCTTTGGCTTCTTCTTCAGCACTGGCTTTGGTGATGGAGTGACAGGCTCTGGTGAAGTTTTGAAGGTGCTATCATCTGCAGATGACGACTCTGGGGTCGTGGGCACCGAGGGAGGCTTATTTAGGGCAAGTGGTTGTGTCGGAGTGCTTGCTCTAGTCAAAGGCTCATGGCCCAGATAGTTCCATAGCGAAGTGAAGTCGCCTAACCTAGGAGTATTCTGTCGAAGAGGAACTCTTTGGAGAGCTGTATCCGCTTGCTGTGGCCTATCTGCCGAAGAGAGAACTTGTAATAGGTTAATGACAGCAGAAAGACCCAAAGTGCTCTCGTTACGGTCCAAGCTGGGGCTGGACTCCATCAAGTATGTTGGGAGGTGATGTTGAAATCACCAGAATCCACGAAATAAGAAAAATATTCAAATTAGACTCGAGGAAAAAAAATAGGTCGCTAAAATAAAAAGAAACGAGGCCTGTTGAAAAGAAGGGAGCCGAATGGCAGTAAATATGCTGAAGTTGCGTGAAATGTAGGCCGGCTTGTTTGGATGATATGTCGGAAGAAGGTAAGGGTGGCGACTATCGGGGAATCACATGAGGGCAATTCCTCGAGCCAGAACGATAGGACGACGACAGGCCTGTAGCAGCACCCGGTGTCTCTCCGTTCGTGAGCCACGAACTGTGTGGGGAGAGCTGTCGGAAAGCTGTAGCGAGTGGAGCTAGTTGTCGCCCGTTGATAGGAAGCAAGCTCCGTCGAAGGCCTAGGAAGGGGCTTTAAATACTGAAAAGGGCGAAAGACAGAAGGGACAGAATCGCGTTGGAGGGGTGTAAGTAACTATTGGCGATATATGGTGGGTATGACTGAAGATGACCTGACCCTGGTGAGCTGATATCGATGTGGGACAGAAGATGGGAGGAGGGAGGGGAGAAGGAGGAGGATTGGCACGCACGATAAGAACAGAGCTCTCGCGCACTTGGCGTTCGGTGCGGTGGGACGCAGCGGACGGAGAGGCCCCGTGTGAGCCCGCGCACGACGCAGGCGCCGGAGCCGCCTGCCGGAGAGTCAGTCCGGCGTGGTACGGCCGCTGCGGTGGGTGGTGTGCTGTTCTGCTGCGCTGTGTCGCGCAGCTCGAGAGCCACGGCAGCAGAGGGCGGCCACAACATGGGGACTTGGCGGGCGAGCTTCCAAAGAGAGTTGGTGTAATGGATGGTGCAATGTGCGCCGCTCCATGATCATCATATATCATAGAATCGATTCATATTCGTTGGCATGAATCATGAATGGCCTTGGGGGAAAGGGAGACGGTGCCCTTATAAACGGCTCGGCTCATCGACTAGCAGTGGGCCGAATGGAGCCTGCTTCCTATGAGGCATTCAGACAGCCTCATCCAGCATGTCTTCGCAGAATCATGTTACGTCACTGAAGCCACTTACCACACAAACCGCTGCATATTGCTGGCCATGGGGAGGCCACATTGGTAAACTGGCTAGAGGGATATCAATTCATCACAAAATCAGCAATTCGGTGGCGCGAAGCTCGTATTCGACCATCGCCTCGTATCGAACGTAAAACTCTATTTTCCCACATGCATTCATTCCAATTAAATGACTCATCGTCTCATAGAAACAAAATCCGTTTGAGCCGTGTAATACCAATCCAGAGTTCCCCTAGCCCTAGCATTCTCGCATCGTACCGAGCTGAGATTGGACCATGAGTGTTTTACATTCTATGCACTCTTGCACAGTCGAGCTCCTTATGCAGGCGGAATTTCAAGGCTTGGCCGCGCATTGGTCGATCATGATGAAATAGTCATGATCAGAAGACTCAATTGTTGTGCAAAAAAGTTTAACTTATAATTACAATTCATCCATATATGCGTGGCATCCGTTGCACAACTGTGATAAAATTAAATGGAGAGGCTGCGCAGCTTCTGAGACGAGGCTTTGCCGCTAGTGCCTAATTAGAAAAAAACATCCCTCTGCAATGCCGGAGTAGAAGCCGATCATGGTCACGCCGTGGGTTTATACTAAGTTGCTATTACATCCAGACTGCACTATACCTTCATTCAAACCACATCATGAATGCCCCATGTAAATCCCTCGCAAATCAGACTATTGCAGGTAGCAGAAAATAGACGAGAACAGAATTTAGATATCAAATGTGAGAATAAAAAGTAATACAGTATCGAGACAGACCGAGATATAAACCCTCCTTAACATTTCCAAGAGCAGAACATCATGAACGAATTCCAAGCAAAAGACAACCTGCAAGATATAGTATAGTACAAAGACGATAACAAGTGCATACTTGTACATAACCGGATCCAACCCAACTTGTAAGGAAATTAAGCGAAAAAGAAGAAAATAGATATCGAGGGATAAAACACCGTGAACCATGACCAAAGAAAAAAAAAAAGAAAGAAAAATCTCAATCATGAAAGCATACAAAAAAAACAAAAAAAGCAAAGAGTCCCACGCCATGTGGCAAGGAGATGAAGGAAACTTCTATCACTTTTGCAGACCAAATAACTCCAAAGGCTGTAATATCCCAGTACATCCACATCACAGGTCGGTGTGGCCACCGCCATTCATATCGTGAAGTGAATTTTGGTATTTAGGGGGAATTGCGTCAATTGGGTGCGAGAAATTATAATCGTACTTGTTGCTTGCAGGGTATAATGGTGCAGACGGAGGTGTTGGGAGAGGATTACACTGGTCGGGGCTCCCAATATTGTACGGAGACTGTCCAATTGAACTGCGGATGCGGCTGGTGTTTTGTGTCAGAATGGGATTCAAGTCCTTGATGTGGATGTGCTTATAAATACCGATGTTCAGCTGCAGCCTCATGGTCGCCCATATGTTGGCCAAAATTAGGAGGTGTGATGCCCGACACTGTGTGGTACTGTCAAGGTCAGTTTTGAGACTTGGCCAGAATTTAATGTGATCTCTCAACATACCTGAGCCTCGGCTTGTGTTGCCCCCAGCGATCCTGGTGCAATGGGGGATGATGTGTTCTGAGGCGTTCCATGGCCATAGGATGGTGACAATCCAAAACTACTGATTCGGTGGGTATTTTGCCGCTGCATATGGAAATTGTCTCCAAAGGTCGCAGGTGTACTATGCGCACTATTACTCTCCATAGAGTGTGTGTAACCCGTGTTGTTTCCAAGCATTTTCTGACCAAATCCGGCATCTGGTGATAATTGATTTTCTCTATTCTCGCCATACGCTGTATGGGAATCATTGGTATCTTTCCTGGAAGACATGCTGATTTCACTCTGTGGCGTGCCTGTAGCCATTGCGGAATTGGTGTCTTGCACATGCCCGTGATCATTGGGAGTAGCCTTTCCCATCTCAGTCATATCGCTCTCTGTTTTTGTTACGCTGTCTTGATTGTTCGATCCTTCTGTCTCGCCTTGTCCACCTTCTTCCTTGTATCTTTTCGACCGCTTCTTAGGGGGGCTCCAGCCAGGAAAACGGGACTTATGTAACATCATCGAGGCAAACATTTTCCTCTTGCCAAATGGTTTAGCAAGAACACCAGTCATACCTAATATGAATTAATAATAGATATAAAATATCGAGTCGTGGGGGAACGTACCACTTCTCTGATATACGCTATTATCTGATTCGGCTGAAGTAGATGCTAAGCATATTATAGGCGTAGTTTTGTCGGTTTTTCGAATGATCCGAGTTGCAGAGACTCCATCAAGAAATGGCATAATTACATCCATGTAAATGATTGAATACCTATTTTGATTATTTTTCTCGATTGCAGTCAATCCGTTGTCCTGCATAGAAGTTAGAATTGTCAAATATAGGTTATTTAACAGGTAACATACAGCGCAGTCTACTTCCAGTTTCATGGATGTGAAAAATCGGCACAAAATACTTCTAACGTTCTCGTCATCATCCACAATGAGAATGGGCCATGGACGGCCGCCATTGCCCGAAGGGTCATCTCTTGCTTTGCCTTTCTCATTGCGTGGTTGCTGACTTCCGGCAATTCCCAGTTCTTGCTTCACATCAGAGAGCGATGGAAGAGATATATTGGGCGTGTTGCGTATCTGCATTGGCGGTAAATGAAAGTTGTTGACCGGCGCCCCAGAAGCGGGTTCTTTCCCAGTCTGGTCTTTCCCTTTCATGGTAGAAAGTCTAGGTGGAAGCGCAGAACCTGGTTGTGAGAGCAGCACACTATCAACTGTTGTACAATACAGGTTGACATTCATGACTTCCAAGAGCTCCGATCGCTCTGTCATATCCGTCCCACCAGGACTGAATGTAGAAGATCCGCCTGTTGCTGGCTGTTGGGGATGTATCGAAGGTGTGGGCGTTGGCGGCTCAGAAGCCCCATCTGCATTGGGTGATCTTGCACTTTTTATTGATGGGAGTAGGTCCGGCAGTTTTCGATGCGTCTGTCCTCCATTGCGAGAAGTATTTGCAAGTATGTTTCGAAACGCATTTTGGCGGCCACCATATGCTGAATCCTGCTCAGCATAGCTAGGATCTAGCTGAGCTGGGCTCTGATTAATATCATAAGTGGTTGTCGCCATGTATCCTACTTTATCATCATTTGTGTCCATCTCATCATGATTGAACGCTGGCGAGTAGGAAAATTTATAAGGTGACGATTTGGCAACTGTCTTGGATGTTAGTTGAGCTGAAGAGGCCTCATCTCGGAGGTATTCATCGCCATATTCATCATCATCTTCATCGTAGTCGTCCATGTCTTCGTCATCTTCGTCATATTCATCGTCATCATTTCCTTCATCCTCATCATCATCCTCCGCAGACATATCTACCTCTGGTAATGTTCTTTGATGCCCTACTCTTTCTCGAGTCTCAAATTCCTTTTGAGAAAGCCTCTCAATTAAACTTTGTATAAGATCCTCATATTCAATCAGCTTCTTATGCATATCGCGGACCTGGCTCACAAGCAGCTGGCACATGCTATCATTTCTTTCCAGCTGATCGTCCATGCCCTTTTGAGCTCCTTTGAGAACCTTGAGCTGATTCTGAAGTTGCTCAATCTGAGTTATGGCGGCTTGTAACCCAGGCCCATCATCGGCAGCAGCTCGCTGTTGTGCGGCTTTCCTTGCAGCAGGTGCTTTGCGTTTGATATTTTCGAGCTGGTCACGATTGTACATCTGAAAGTTTGGGTGTTTGAATTCCCATGCCTATGAAGGAATGAGCAAAAACTCCAGGGCAGTGGGAGTGCTGATTACCCAACCTGCTCCCCATATGGTGATCCACTTGTCTCCTCCGTGTTGCGTATTTTATGAAAATCATATCTGGAACCGTGTCAGTGTCCGTACTCATGTCAATGTTGAAATGGAGTCCTACTTGTTCAACTGTCTAACAAAACTGGCAAAATTGCTGTGTTTAAAGTGTCTGGGCAAAACATTTTTGGTGAATTCGGTATTCTGGAATTTAATCATTGATTAGAACATGCAGATGGCAAGGATTGCGATTTGGTCGTACATCGAGTACAATAAAGCTATCCCCCGTGTCGCTCCACCTCACTATATGGCGGTAGGTTGGATCCTCCAACATCCTATCACCACATTAGCCAATGCCATTTTCTACAGACAATAGCCGGTATCTCTACTTGTAAAGCTTTTTGACCTGTCGTCAATGTTAGCGACTGGCGGGTTTCTCAATTCAGTCCAGGGACACTGTGCGCTTACAAAGTCGCTAGACCCGCCTCCGGACCCCGAGGCCTTCTCCATTTCGAGGCCTGTTGCTGTCCACCTTCAACTACCGTCGTTTCATGTGTCGTGGGCAGTGTAGCGGTATGAATCGTATCCAGGGCCTGGACAAAGGTGCTGAATTGCTCCGCGTGGATGGCGTTGATGTCGAGGGGCTCAATATCTGTGCCTGCAGCCGCCTGCTGGGGATGAGTATCTGTATTGCAATGTCGCTGAGGGGAGACTGATGATGGTTGTTGCAGTGCCGCTGCCGTTGGAGACGGACATGAATCGCGCGTTGCTGTCTGGGGGGGTGGGGGGGGGGGGGAGGGGGCCGGGGTGAGGTGGGTGTGCTCTATTTTTTGGTGGGTGTGCCTGCAGTGGACGGACAGCGGCCCTGGGAGAGGATGGGCGAGCCGGAAAAACCTTGTAAGAAAAAACTGAGGGACAGTTTTAATAAAAAATGAAGGTGGATGTTGTTGACATGATGGTTCTGAGCCGGCTGGGCGTGAGCACACGGACTGGGGAGGGGGAGGGGGAAGAGAAGAAGGGACGAGATGACTTCGAGCGGGTACGAGGCTACTTCGAGCCTCCCTGAGCCCCAGGTGGGAGGAGGTGAGGTAGGTGGGGAAGACCTTGTACGAACCTTGGGGGAAGTGTCGTGTGTGTGTGTATCAGAGGGTGATGTGTGATGTGTCCCCGCTCGCGGCCCACGGACCTAAGATAAGAGGCTGATAGAGGCTGTCTAGGCTCTATCCTCTGTGCTCTGCTGCTCTGCCCATCCACTTGCTGGAGTTTTGGATGCGAATCCCGAGATGTGAATTGCCCAGGCGGTGGCCAGGCCAGAGGCGCACACACGGAGCAGGCCGCATGGCTAGTACGTAGTATGGCCTCCGGACCTACGTGCCCATGGCGGCAGACCGCGGCCACGAGGCCTCCATGCGGGCACGGGAGCTTGCCACACACCTGGGCTGCAGAACTGACGGAGGAACCGCTGTTCGCACGCACGCCCGCCCCTCGCACGCCCGCCCCTCGCTCGCCCGACTCTGGCAGGCTCTGGCAGGCACCCAGCCACCTCGAGAGAAGCTTTTCGAAGCACGCATTCCATCTCGGCGGCGTTTATTTGTGCAGATTGCACCTTCATTTAAACACCCACTGCATCCGCCCATCCACGCCGCAGCGTGCGAGAGCAGAGGGCCTCGTTAACAGCACATGCCCTCGCTCCCAGTGTCTCGGCAGCTCGTCGTGTGCATGCGGGCCCTGTGCCTTGTGTCATGTGGCCTCGGCGGCGGATTCGCGCCCATCGTGCCCCGTTGGCTGGCGACCGGTTGAGTGAGGCCGTGAGCCATTAACGGAGAGTGCCCTGCCTACCTACCCTACGTGCCCACATTAACCTTAATACTGTCCCCTGCGCCTGCTGTGGGATCGCGCACGGGGCGGGAATCAAACGAGAGAATCACACCACTTGGATCGGACGTGCTTTTGCGCAATTGCAACGTTTTGCTGATGCAGCGCACAGGCTTCGGACGCCTACTCTGGAACTCATGGCATTAACTGGACTCTAAAGCCGAGTGCGAGGGATGAGATTGGATGCCTCGTTATGCGCGTAATGGCCTACATGGTCGCGATTGGGGCCGCCATATATCAAAACTCCCCCCCCCCCCCCGCACCAGTCTTGCCCACAGCTGTGTGACATGAGGATTCGAGCGTGATGCTGCTGCTGGCCAGGGCGTCGACCTCTTATCAGTGCTATCTGCAAGCTACTATAATGGATCTGTCGGCCGGCCCAAGCTCTCACAGATCCCAGAGATCGATCCCAGATCACCGACCGAGCGCAATTGCACGCAGATGCTCATCCTCAGCATCCAGCGCCGCCGTCAATTCAGAGAAAACAAATGCGTACGCAGCGCCGCTGTCCTCATTACTTCCCAGCTGTCACGTTTCCCCGATTGCAGCATGCTTCCCTCCGCTGCCAATGTGGCAGGCAGGCACAGACAACCCGGCGGATGCCCCCCAGGCAGCTCACAGGGCGCAATGGGTGGCCCTGCAGGCCGGGGAGTCGGGGTGCTAGCACTGGCAAGCCGGCGCCATCCAAATCAGGGTCATGGCTAGGCCGAAATCTTCAGACGAGGGTGGGCAAGCCTGGATAGAGTGCAAACGCCCTCGAGGCTGTTCCAGCATTCGCAGTTGCTGCCTCCTGATCCTTGATACCCGCCCCACGCACAGCACCAAGCGGCATTACCCCCTCCAGCAGAAACACCTCAGAATATACCCAAAAGTAGCCGAAATGAACACTATGCAGAGAGCAACCGGCTCAGCATTCACTGCCCTCAGGAGCATCGGAGCATCCGCACGCCTCTTTCACTCAAGCCCAAGGCCCCTCATCAAGGTCGGAGATGCGATCCCAGACGTCGAAGTTCAGGAGGGCAGCCCCGGAAATAAGCTATCAATTGCAAAGGAGTTGAAGGGAAAGGCCTTGATTATCGGAGTCCCTGCAGCCTTCTCCCCGGGTTGCACTTCGACCCACATTCCTGGCTTCATCAAGCACAGAAGCCAGCTTCCAGAGTCAGTCTACGTTGTGGCTGTCAACGATGCCTTTGTGATGAAGGTAGCTATCCTCGTATCTTGACCATCATGATCCATCCATTGTAACGAATGTTTCCAATAGGCTTGGGCCGAGTCCTTTCCTCAGGCGAAGGACAGTGGAGTAAGTTTGACCCCGGACAAAATGCGTTGACGTCATACTGATGGTTACCGTAGATTCGTTTCATTGCCGACCCATCTGGAAAGTTTACCGAGTCGTTGGACCTCCTCTTTGACGGCACCGCCATATTCGCGAATCACAGGAGCAAGCGATATGCTCTTGTTGTCGAGGATGGAAAAGTATCCCAGCTCTTTGTTGAGCCAGACAACACAGGAATCAATGGTGAGTGAACCGACGTCACACTAGATTCCGATCGATGCTGACTTTTCACTTTGTGCCCAGTCTCAAAGGCGGAAAACGTTATTGCTTCTTTGAAGTGAGGAAGGGTTCAATTGGGGAGCATTTGGTTGGATGGCCGGTTGGGCAAGATGGAAATAGAGCCTCGATATTCTCGTATTCAGTCAACGAACGGCCCGGAATATGCCGGAGATGCCCGATAAATCTCGGAGATCTTCTCCACTTTCCTCAGACAACCCCATTGCTTAAATTTTATTACTATTGCAAAAATTCACTCCAGGCCAATCTACCGGTACCCCTCATGATATCGGGGTCTGCAGCAAAGGCGCCAAGGACTCTTCACGAGGTTTGGCAAGGGACAGATTGCAACAATTGCACATTCATATCGCTCGCAGATGCTGGGAGGGTTTGGCATAGCAGTCCAGAGGAAGAGGGAGGTATGTGTAGCCGAGCGGGGGAGACAGAAGCCAGAAGAAAGCAATATATCGTGTGAATGGTCCCAGCCCTGTAAAGATATGTCTTTGAAAAACACACTCTGCTCAATCATGGCGGTTACTCCGCTAAATACACTGGACCTTCACCCTCCCACCTCCGTCCTCCTAGCCCTCGCAGCTTATTTCAGCCACCCGCGGCCTCACCGCATGCAGACTCACGAGGCTATCCAGACTCAAGGCTGCTCTGTGTGTGTGTGCAACAGCGGCCCAGCAGTTGATGTGCGATGCGATGTGATGTGCGCCGGAGTGCTCGTAGCCCGCCGACGCCACGCCCCACGCGCGGGGCAGAGGTGGGGGAGACAGAAATCTTAGGTACCTAATTCATGCTCAGACAAAAAAAAAAAAAAAAAAGGTTCGGCTGTCTGTCCGACGCCGCCTCCATTGGGCTACGCTGTGCAAACGGGATTTTTTTTCTTTCTTCCGCGGCGCAAGGCTCGAAGAGGCGTTCCCGAGCACTTTTTATTTTATTTTTAAAAGTGTATTCCGCCTTCTGTCCACGCTGCGGAGCTGCCCAGAGCCGCCCTCTATTCCACTAAGCCATCCGTCTGTTCGTCCCTTGTCACTCTATCCGTCCGCACAGAGTTACGCCGGAGCCGAGAGTTCTGGAGTTTCCCCGTCGGTTCCCCTCTGATCGATCACGCCCAGTCTACTACCGTCATCTGTCCTCCGTTCACCCACACCCCCTCCATTCCACCCCGCGCCCATCCACCAACCTCGCCATCTGATAAGATAACATCATCAGTGCAACCCCCCCAGTCTTCACACGAACTCCCAAAAGAACATATTTGGAAATCCCCTCCCGCTCGAGTGTTTCTGTCCCGTCGCCTCGCCTCGCCAAACTTCCACCTATCCTTTCAGACAGGCCTCGCGTAGCCCCAACAGCATTCCATGGCCGCTCATGAACCGGTTCAAGAAATAGAGTATGAAGCTCTTCCCGGCGGCAGTCTTCTTGCCAATTTGGCAGCGGGCGCATTCGCTGGAATTATGGTATGCATCTTGCTGGCCGGGAACCGCCATGGGACAGGGCCAAATTGCCCTGCTGCCTCAATATCGGGGGATTGCAAGAAAAGAGCGATTTTACTGACGGTTTTGCTGTGCAATGTAGGAGCACACAGTCATGTATCCGGTAGATGCAATCAAGGTAGGCCGCATGCTACACGCCCAAACACAGATTGCTTGAAAGCCCACACTGGGGGGATGCTGTAACGACAAGTGCTGATTATTTAATTCAGACTCGCATGCAAATTGTCAACCCTACACCGTCGGCAATGTACACGGGCATTGCGAACGCAGTTTCACAGATTTCCTCGACCGAAGGTGCACGTTCGCTATGGAGAGGAATTGCAAGTGTTGCTTTGGGCGCTGGTACGTTCGGATTGGTAGAGAAAGAGTAAAGATGGTGATACTGACTGGAAATTTTTTTAAATACAGGTCCGGCACATGCGGTATACTTTAGCACCTATGAGTTTGTCAAGGAATCCTTTGGTGGTAATGTGGGAACAGAGCATCACCCAATCGCAGTAGGTGAGGATTTCTGCCCTCATATTGTCATAATCGGCTTCAGAGTACGCTGCTAATACGGAGACCAATTCTAGGCGCTGCTGGAGCTTGCGCGACCATCGTGAGTGATGCGCTGATGAACCCATTCGATGGTAAACTTCCACAGGCCCAGTTTGATTGAACCTCAGACATTTTTAACGTTTGTCAAATGCGCAGTCGTAAAACAGCGAATGCAAGTCCACGGCTCAACCTACGCCTCAATTGGCGAATGCGCCCGTACTGTCTACCGAAAAGAAGGGCTACGAGCATTCTACATCTCCTACCCGACCACCCTCGCCATGACAATTCCCTTTACAGCAATTCAGTTTGCATGTTACGAGAGTTTGGCAAAGTTCCTCAACCCAAAGAAGAGATATGATCCATTAACGCATTGTATCTCTGGTGGTGTTGCGGGTGCGATTGCGGCGGGAATTACAACACCGTTGGATGTCATCAAGACCTTGTTACAGACGAGAGGTACCTCGACGGATGCTGGAATACGTAATTGTGAGTTTAAATCCGGCAATGGCGGTTCGATCCATTAGGCTATTGTGAATAGTTACTAATGGAGTCCTGTCTGAAATCTCTAGGTGATGGGCTATGGAATGCGGCAAAACTCATTCGTGAGAGGAATGGATATGCTGGTTTCTTTAGGGGTATAAGACCACGCATTGTGACTACAATGCCTAGTACAGCTATATGCTGGTAAGTTTCCATACATCGCATCTCACCTCAATATCTAGATTTGTGAATATGGAACCCTAAACTAATATAATAACTCTAGGACTTCTTACGAGATGGCAAAGTGAGTCCTATTTGAACCCCCCCTCTTTCTTAAAGTATCATTGTGAAATTTCTTAGATACTAATTTCCGTTTCTTCTTTTTCTTTTTAGATACTACCTCTACCGAGACAACGTCACCCTCGACTAAGCTATCTAAATAGCTGTAGCTCGAAGGATTTGAAACAAAAGTTCAAAAAATATATCATACATTGAACTTTCTTTCTCTCTCTTTCTCATTCTCTTTCCACCAACCCCGCTGTTCATGATTTTGATTACTTAAATTATACTTCTGGTGTCTACTCTTGATCAATAAGGATAGGTATTTTCTCATGATGCAAGCAGAAATAGCGCCCCCCCCCCTCCCCCTCCATGTACATCTTTCTCTCGGTCCGGTGTGTTCTCGTGGGTCCGGTGTGTCTTTTTTCGAATTCTCTTCTTTTTTTTTTATATCTTTATCTTCATTTCCTCACACAGTTTGCAATTGTTTTCATACTTAAAAAAGAAGAGTGTATATGTATGTAGATAATTTTTTTTCCTTCTTTCTTCTTTATCATGATCATGATCAGCTGGTTCTATTTTTTTGAGCTTTGAATTATTATTGCCTTCCATTTTAAATAATCATGATTATGAATTTATTTCGGCTTTTTGCAATTGTTTGAAGGGTTTGTTTTGATTTATCATCATGCATATGCACGATCGTTTTGCTGTTTTGTTGTGCATTTTCATTTCGAATTCGAAGTCTCAATTGCAATGGTACTTGATTTCTTTTTTCAATTTATTCCTAGCGTGTTTTGCATTTCTGCTTGTGGTTATGGTTGTGGTTTCTGTGATCTGGCCATCGTTGCAATTGGATCTTGTGGTTGAATTCGAAGGATTGTGGAGATCTAGGCGTGGCATACATTTACATAAGTACATGTAACTAGGTAAGTTATTGATAAAATTTGAAGATAATGCATTGGCGTTTTAATGACTTGATGATGATGATGATGATGATGGTAATATTTGAATGTACATGTGGTGAATTGTTAGAGGAATTCAAGGACCACTTCAACGCCTGCCCCATGCAAATTGGCAACTTGAATCTGTATTACCCTGAACATCAACATCACGACAACTAAATTTTCTTGGCATCAAGTTTGCAGGGCTGGCTCTTATCGGGATCCGGATGATCAACAACAGGAGCAAGCCCTCCAGGGCCCCACCACCACCACCAACCAACAACCTCAGAATAAAAAAGTTCAAGGCTGGTACTTGGGATTGCGAACTTTTCAAGCAATTCACCTCCTGCGAAAAGCATATATATAGGGAATTCCAAAAAAAAAACGCCGAAACCGAATCTGAACCTGCAGGTTACGGGTGCAACTGCGCTAAGATTTTGCTAGGGGAGAGATCTAGAGGGTACTCACTACTACTACTACTTTGAATTTCCCACTAACCCCGTTAATACCTCTTACTACTTTGCTTGCACGCAACTTCAAACGAAACGTTCAATTATTCGAAGTCGGTCGCAGCGCAGCGTCTTTGGACGTTATAAACACACACACTCACACACACACACACACACGCATACGCATACGCATACCTAGAGGCACTAGGGTCTCGACTTCGGTACTGCATCTCTACACTCCACATCTACAACCTCTACGGGCCTCAAATCAGCCCCACCACTCACTCACTCACTACCGCAGAGATGGGCATCATGGAGAAAGTCGGCGTCGTTGTCGCGGCGGGAAGGATGGCGAAGACCGTGACGGTGAGAGTCGCTGAGCCGGTGAAGGATACACATCTCCGCAAGGTATGATACCACCGCCGTTATTTTTTTCGTTTCTTGTTTCTTTTTTTCTTTTTTCGGCGAAAGATGGGATTGTGGATCTTCAATTCCCCCTTCCCCCCCACCCATTCCAACTAAACACACAAACTTACTCAAACTCCACTCCAATCATCCAGACCTTCACCCGCTACTCCAACCACCTCGCGCACGACGAGCGCACCGTCTGCACCCCCGGCGACATCGTCACAATCCACCCCATCCCGCGCACCAGCTCCACAAAGCGCCACACAATCACCTCCATCCAGAGCGCCTTCCACACCGGCGCCCCCCGCGGCACGCCCGAGTCCCTCCCCGAATACAAGTCCCGAAAGGAGCTCGCGTACGAGAAGCGCATGCTGGTCAAGCTGAAGCAGAACCCCGGGAAATACATGTTCAAGTACAAGGGCACGCCCGGGGAGGTGGGGAAGGTCGTGAAGGAGATGATTGAGGTGTGGAAGAAGGAGAAGGCGGTGAGGGTCGCGGAGAAGGAGAAGGTGGATAAGGTTGAGGAGGCGAAGAGGGAGGAGAGGAGGGCGAAGAGGAAGGAGGAGAGGTGGGCGAAGAAGAAGGAGAAGGATGAGATGGCGGCGAAGGAGAAGGGGGTGGAGGGGAGGGTATTGGAGGAGAGGAAGGTGGATCATGGGGTGGCGGTGTAGAGTTTACATACCTACCTTGCATATTCCCAAGAATCTAGAGAAGAGGGAGGGGTGTGGTGTAGTTGAAAGAAGAACGGAGAAAAAAGTGATGGATGCTTTTTTTTAGAGGAAAAAAAATGCTTCGTCTTGTATATTTATGGGCAGGTGAGGTGGGGAAGAGTGTACCAGCACCGGAGGAGATTGCAATTGCGCATGCCTTTTTTGTTCTATTTTTTTGCTTTTGTGAGATATCTAGAGTCAGGTGCATGGTATCGATATCTATATCTATGGATCTGGATATACCAAAGTAGGTAGTTAGCATCCACGCACATCTAAATTCTCACTTTGTTTTCGAGTTATCTTAATTTGACATGTTTATGTATATCAGTATTGGTTCGATGTTGGCGGAGGATTGGGCCTGGGGATCGATATCGATATCCAGTACTGATTTTAAATTTTATCATATCATATATATCTCTTCAGAAAATAAGGAATCCAAGAAATCCTTCGGTTGCTCATATGCATGATCAAAGCATAACGTCGACTCTCCGAATTCGGAGGACCTGCCTTTATACTCACCTAAACTCATGGCACCAGCCACATCTCGGCATCACGTATATACAAACAGTTGAAAAATATTCGAATTTGAAAACAATTGCGAAGGAAGTATAGAAAGAGCAAGGAAAGAAAAACAAAAGTATATAACAAACACCCCCTCCCTCTCCCCCTCTGGGAATAGAAGTATTCAATGCTCTATGTACTGAACAAGCTGGAGCCCAAGTGCCTTTCATCATTTTTCTTGCGTTTTTTATTTGTATTTTTGGCAAGGAATAGAGACACACCAATGGTAGATAGATACCACTCGATTACTCGGGAACCACAACACCGTATTTCGCCTTCAACCTTTCCCGTCTTCGGGTCTCGTATTCTGGGTCTCGTGCTAGAAGGAGGAGATATTATCAACATTGAATTCCAGCTGCTGGAAGAGCTACAGGGGGAGGATTATTATGTCCATACTTAGCGGATTATCACCCAATGTCTCGATGAGTTCCTCCACGGGCCGGCGGTGGGTGGCGCGGAACTTCTCCTTCCATTCGTAAATGTCGAAAGATTTATCCCCGAATCCTCGTAATGAGCCTCCGGTGATTTCGTAAATGGCCATTATGACTGAGGCGGCGGAGGCGTAGCCTAGGACTGCGGGCATTGTGCGGACTATATGTTTTATAATTTTTGAATTTGAGCTTTTTTAAGACAAGGAGAATAAAGAATAGAGAAGTCGTTATTGAATCAATCCTGAGGGGTTGATGGGCTGATACTGTACTGACATTTGACTCCAAGGACGGCACCTGCAAAGAAGCCGCCAATGGCAGAGTTGACATAGTCGTCAGACTCCCTCAGGTTTGCGGAGGCACTCTTGAAGAACATGTATGTGGTTCCGGCGCCAGCTACAATCCTCATCACCCCAATTGCGGTAATTAGCTTCGGTAACAATAACCTCCCTCATCCCCTCCTCTGCCCCTTGTCTCCTCCGCCCGTCGCCCCCGGGAAATCGGCATACCAAAGAGCCCGATGGTGCTTCCAGTGCGGGTGATGAAGCCCAATGCGCCGATGTTCTGCTTCGAGAGCGAGTTCTGGGTGGCACTCAGCAGTGCGCCGGCACCGCCGACGATAAGGCCGCCCTGCACGGCAAGCCCCAGGGCATCCTTCGGCACGTACTGCGCAGAGTGCTGGGGCGGCGCCATTGAAGCAAAAGGTGTCGTCGGGGTGCTGAGTGGTGGGGATTGATGTAGGGTATTGGTGTGTAATTGGACGGAGTGCGCGCGCCTGGGATTGGGGGGGTGGGAGGGGGAGTGAACTGCTGCTGCTAAACTGCCTGGCTGGTTGGTTTCGTTTGCCTCCAGTCAGGCCTGCATGATTAATGTTTGGCGGGACCTGACGTCTGCCTCGCCCCGGCGAGCCCGCGTGTGGCTGGTGCGGGTCCCTGGCGGGGGGCCCCGCCACTTAGTCAGCCGATGCGCGGGCCCTAGCCGGGCCGATACGTTATCGGGGAGGGCGCACCAGCCACAGCCAGCGTTAGAGTTCCCGCCCTGCCCGCCCGCCCACTGCTACCCCACGTTCCAGCGCAATAAGCTTGCTTACCTTGGGTACCGACTTGCGTGGGCACGCGTATAAACGGACGCTGCACCGCAACCAGAGCTGTAGCATTGGCCCCCAGAGCTTGTGTCCCGCCAAACCATCCACCCATCCCCCCCCGCCTCTATCCCCAGACCAGACCAGACCAGACCAGACACAGAGCCCAAGCACAGCACCCCACTCCCATCAGCACGCCGGAGCTTCTGTACAGCGAGAGAAGGAGAGAGAGAAAGAGAGAGAAAGAGAGACAGGGCCACAGGGACGATAAGCGAGAGGCGGAAGCATGGCGGGCACAAACGACAGTCCCTCGGACCCCGGTAGGTTCTCTGCGGATGGTTTAGCGGAGAGAGCTTGTCCTCGGCCGGTCGAGTTTCTAGGCTGACATGTTTCCTGTTTCTCTGCTGCTGTAGGAAAGACGGCGCCGAGATTGCTGCTGGACCTGAAGCTGTATGATCCGGCCACTCAGGGTTATAACGCCCTCGTCGATTTTCCTCCTCGGACTCCGGGCAAAAACCAGGTAGTCGCCGAGAACCCTCGTCACAATCACATCCACGCCTTGGTCCTCAAGAAGGACGAGTCGAATCTGCCTGGAGATTACCCCCAGGCCGGAACCCGATACAATGTTTCCACAACATGTAGAATCTGCCGTGTGCATATCGATGTGCGAATGCATTTCCCAGAGCGCTCGGCATTCACTCGGTGTGGCCCTGACAATAAAGACTATCCCTTGCACCACTTTCAATACCACCCAAATCAATCTCAACCCCTCCCACCACCGGAGGTCAGGGACCCGAAGCACCCGGTCGACCATAGAACATTCATATGCTCTGCCTCCACATGTTCGGCAATGTTGACCATCGTCACCAGGCTCCCATTCTTCTCAAACAAGGAGGTTGAAGCTCTGGTGGATAAAGTAAAATTGGTAGAACGATGCAGGCGATCCCAAGTCTTTAACTCAGACTGGTCAACCGATCCTGTCCGGGAACCATACGATGTCTTTGCCACCATACGGGCTTACATGTCGAATGCTCTTAAACCGCAAAGTAAATCGATTTCCATCAATAATAGGCGGTTAATGCAAACTTTTGGAGATCAAGCTGGCCTAATCTTCCGCAAAGGTCATTTTGAGCTAGTATATTCATCATAACCCCCATTTTGGTATGGAGCTGGATTTTCTAACACATGAGCAGTCTCCCGATGATAGCATGTGGGTACCGCCGGAAGAAGATATATGGGATGCAACAAATCCCAGATGGCGGGATATTCGGGATATTGTGGAAGAAGCTGAAATCCTGATGCAGTTTTATCCAGCGAATAGAGGTATTATATTGCTTCAAACTTCCGGGGGAGGGGATGATTTTTTTGCCGCACATTAACACGATTTAGATTTTATATACACCCCAGAGAGAGCAGAATTACAGCTGCACACACTCCTGGCCTGTCTTAAATGTAAGTGTATTGTATTTGATTAAATATGGAGGGTGCTGATTGCTCCAGATGATTCTACCCAACGTCGTGACATTGCAGACCTAACAAGCACAAAGTGGTTAGATAAGAACTTTCATCCGTAAGTGTCTGATCAACAAGCGATATTATATTCCTCCAAACAAGTCAATTTGTTACTAATTTAATCGGCCTTTTCCCTTGCAGAAATTACGCAGCGTTAGGTGCAGTAGGCGATTTCAAAGATTCGTTGCTGGCTTGGGCCTATGACGTGCAAAAAACTCGGGATCCGGATAATGCACCATACTATCTTGAATGTCTTGTAGATTTGGCCAAAGGAAGGGGGAGTGAGAACCTCCAGCTTGCAGTTGCTGAGCGGCGCTCAAAGGGAGATATCAGTCTCAGCGACATACTTGAAGCGTATAAGAATCTTCATCTTGAACCTACAGAAAATTATGAGGATGATGTAATTATTGGTAAATTCCGAGCCTTTATTGCAGATGCACCACGACAAGAGGCCCAATTACGCCAATCGTTGCATATGATTGGAGTGGCTCGTCGCAGTCGTGCAATTATTCAGGTATCAGACAATGGTATGGAAGAAATTCTCTCTTCGAACGCCTTCTGTTGACTAACACCAAAGATTTTAGGTATTGTGGATGTCAATCAAGCCTACAGCTATCTCAACGCAAGCGAGACCACAGATGATCACTTTATCGTCACCCTATTTGAACTCAAAGTACGATAGCTCTGGAGAAAATCATGGATTTCAACTGCTGACATGAGTAGATCAAAGACCACCCCGGCGATGAGATTATGGCCAGAGAGGCGCTTCGACTTATCGCGGAAGATCGAAATAGCTCTCTACTTGGCGCATTTATTCATTCTGGAAAAATATATGAGCAGCCTCTGGATGCCGGGACGGCCTACGCGAGGCTGGATATTCCGCGTGATGCAGCAATGACTGATGATATGATTATTCAAGTCTACCAAATTCGTGTAAGCCAATCTTGCTAACAAGGGGGTTTCACTTCGAGTACACACTGATGAATTTGGTAGGTTGATGATGGTGCTGCCAACGCAGAGCTTCAAGAAGCTCTTCGGGCGATCGGAGAAGATAGAAACAGCAATGCTATTAGGTGAGTCATTTATCTACAAATTGAAGGAATGATACTAATCGTAATATAGGGCCTATCTTCGAACGGGTGAAATAAATTCTCAAGTTGGCAAAGCAGACTGGCCTGTTGGGCTCGAGAATATCGGTAATACATGCTATCTCAACAGTCTTTTGCAGTATTACTTTACCATACATCCCCTTCGAAACATGGTTCTCGAATTCGATTTTTACCAAGAAGATATGAGTGAAGAGGTCCTACGGCATAAAAGGGTAGGAGGGCGGAAGCTGACACTGAGGGAGATTGAACGAGCGAAAAAATGTTTGTCTACCCTTTTCCCCCAAAGTAGAGTTTTATTAATTGATTGTTTGTAGTCGTCTCGCATCTCCGAACACTCTTCAATAATATGATCACATCACAAGATTCTTCAGTTACTCCAGAACACGACCTTGCATATTTAGCACTGGTTAGTTCCAAGGATGAATTTAAAGAGGGTAAACAAACCGGCTCTACTGATGATGCCCCACCACCATCCGCAGCGGGTAATGAGGCAAATCCACCGACACTTAATGATAGTGCTATGGATGTAGATTCTCAGGATGTGCCTCAGGTCATGATTGATGATGCAGCAAGTGAGGTGACATTGGTTGAAAACCCTGATACAAGGCAGATTGATGAGGACTTTGTGATGATTGATGGAGATACAAAGGAAATCAATGGCGTATCGGAGGATAAGGAAAACTTTCCACCAAAACAGGAGCCAATTTCACTTAGTGAAGCCCGACCAGTATTGCAGGATATCGGTGTACTGGACATCAATATGAAGGATCAAGGCACGCAGGATGAACCAGAGACAATCGACCCTCAAGTTTTGCTGGCTACCCCATCATCAGAACCATCAATCAACCCCGACAAGCCACCACCTATTCCACCCCGGCCTGCTCAGAAAAAAGCGGAAGAGGAGGATAAAACTTCCTTTATGTTTGGTCGGCAGCAAGATGTCGCCGAGTGTATCGAGAATGTGATGTTTCAAATTGAAGCTGCAGTCAAGCCAGAGGAAATTGATGAGAATGGCGAACAAATTGATATGGTCAAAAAGTAATTCTCGTCATCAATTTATGAGGAATAGATGGTTTCTAACGTTGTACAGGCTTTTCTATGGCAAGACAAAACAGTCTTTACAAGTGGTTGGCTCGACTGAACGCCGCTCAAAAATCGTATGTATATCCATCCAGTGATATCATGCTACCCGGCTGATTGCTTCTAGGAACTATTCTCACATCTACTTATTGATGTCGCTGAAGGAAGTAGAGACATATACTCTGCCTTGGATAGCGTATTCGATGTATCCATCGTAAACCTTGAAGGCAAAGATACAACACGATACCTGTCGATAAGCGAACTACCACCAGTGTTGCAGTTTCAAGTACAAAGGGTGCAATTTGATCGTTCGACTGGTAGAGCCTACAAATCAACTTCTCACCTGAAGTTTCCACCGAAGATCTACATGGATCGGTATCTGGATTCTGCGGACAGCGAGCTACAGGCCAAGCGAGAGGAGGCGTGGTCGTGGAAGACGGAAATTGCGAATCTGGAAAGGCGGAAGGCTGGGCTTATTAATACTTCGGTATGGAAACACATTAATTTTTTCTTTTTTCTTTTTATCTCTTCTATCTATTCGTATGCTAACTTATTTTTTTTTCTTTTGTAGTTGAATGTCGAAGCTCCAGATGCGCTTGATGGAGTCAGAAATTGGCTCCAGCATGTCGTAAATAGTGATGATAAAGATTTGGTTGATGGCGATACGCTGCCGGAGATTTTGAAGGGTTTGGATGAGGGCATTAAGTCTGCGGCTCATGAATTGGAGGGTATGTTCTGCCTGAGTGTTTTCGGTGTCGAGTTGATTCTCACAAAACTCCACAGAGGTCGATATGAAGTTGAAGGCTCTACAAGAGAAGTCGGCTTCGCAATTCGATGGCTACCACCAACATGGGTACCAAATCCACTCGGTCTTTATACACAGAGGTAACAAAAAAAACCCGCATGGCCAAACAAAAATTCTTCTTTGGGCAATTTTGAAATCTGACTCCATGCAAATTGAATCAGGCTCTGCAACGTTCGGCCACTACTGGATCTATATCTACGATTTTGCCCAGGGCTTCTGGCGGAAGTATAATGATGGATATGTGACGAAGGTTGAGGACGAGAGGGAGGTGTTTAACCAGGATGATGTTAACCCCGCTACACCGTACTTTCTGGTCTTTGTCCGCGAGGATCAGGTGGGCGTGACGGAGGCGGTGAAGAGGAATATAATTGTGTAGATGTGATATTGTGTTTGGGCATTGGATTTTTGGGTGGGGGGCTACTTACCTTTTTTAGGAAGTGGTAAAAGGTAGGTACATGGTAGATGGAGAAAGAGAGAGAGAGGGCGGGGGTGGGGGATATTACCCACCTACCTATAAGCATAAATAATCATGTGGCTCCTATTTTTTTTCCTGGGGTTTTTTGTTCTCTTATTTCGCAAGTACAGCTAGTTACTTGAGTAGGTTTTATAGTGGTGGTGGATTTGATCGTCTCTGTTGGATGGGGGAAGGACGAGGGGTTTCATGAGGAACATACTCAGTTGTTTCACTCGTTTATCAATTTCTTTTTTGTGTAGATTTCATGGTAATATAAATGTTTTCGGTGAATTGCGGTCCTGTAACTGCTCGAGGTCGAAGTTGTTATGGTCAAAGTCAAAGTACTCGTTCCAGCGAAAGCATTCGCGCTAAGACCCCCATCTCAGTGTAGCGCAAAGTCAAAACACTCAAGGTCCGTGCGATGCAAAAAAAAGATTAATTCAATGGTAAAAATTGCAAAAGAAATCAACCCGAATCGAACCGTGGCTGTTTCTGGTGTGCTCCAAAGATTAGATAATGGCCCATTGTGGTCGTCCGCATGGTAATGTCTGGTAAAAGGCAAGACATTAGTACTGTTACGCCGAACCGGGCCAAGTGATAGTCTTTGAAGTAATGAGCTATATGAGGGGACTTGCTTTCTCATTCCACCTCAGGGTCGCGATGCGACATGGGCGCCAAGAAATAAAGCTAAGGGACCTCCCCCCCCCAGTGCTCCGTTATGGCAAGTAGCTTTGGGTGAGTTGACAACCAGGGCCCCACTACACCACCTCCAGCACCAGCTCCACCATCACTCTCTACAAACCACCATTACCATCATCACCAAACCACGAACACACACATATACCTACGCCGCATTAAATAAATCCCCACCAAACAGTCGGCTCCCACCCCCGCCACCCATACCAACCTACATTACCTCCCCTCCCACCCCCCCACCAACCAACCACAAATCAAACACCATTGCCATGGAGGTCGAAAAGATCCCTATACCGATATTCCTCGCGCACCAACGAGACGAGGTTGCCCCGCCCGAGCTTCAGCATTTCTTCCTAGAGTTTGAGGACCATTGGGAGCGGAAGCTATGGCATCAGCTCACCGAGGTGCTGTTGCAGTTTTATGCACTGCCCGAGAGTGGGCCGCAGAGGATCCCGATATATAAGCATTTTGTGCTGTCGTTCTCGGATAAGATTAATCAGCTGAAGTTGGTGACGATGGGGTTGTCCGCCGCGAGTCAGTGTAAAGGTGGGTTGTCTTTTTTTTGTTCTTTTGTTCTTTTTGTTCCCCCCCCCCCCCCCATCCCCCACCCTTGTAGCTCTGTTCCTTCTTGAGTGCAGGAGATCTAGAGATTGTCATGAAACAATTAGGGCTAGGAGGACAGGCGAGGAAGTTTCAGTCTGCTGTTTGTGATGTTTAATTCCAGTATATGTGGCTGATTTATTTGCTTCTAATCGTCAATCGAAATAGATCACCAAGAGGCATTGGAGTTCATGACAGCCGTGGCGGCAAAAGTCAACAAGCCGGGCTCGCAGGATGCGTATGTCTATGCCGTTGTAGAGACGGCACGGATCAAGCTCTACTTGAACGACATGGAGGGCGCTAGGAAGGCATTGGATGAGTCTGAGAAGATTCTCGATAGGTTTGACTCGGTGGAGGCCGTGGTCCACGCTTCGTTCTACCGCGTGAATGCGGATTACTATAATGTATGCTCTTTTCCTCATCTTCCCCCTCTCTTGCTCTCCACAATCTTACCCCACAATCAATCCACCCAAGTATAATTCCAACACATTGTCTAACTCTAAAGCAAACAGGCCAAACAAGAATTCGCCTCCTACTACAAAAACGCCCTCCTCTACCTCGCCTGTATCCAAGTCACCGACCTCACCCCCGCGGAACAACAACAGCGCGCCTACAACCTCAGCATCGCCGCCCTCCTCGGCGACACAATCTACAACTTTGGCGAGCTCCTCCTGCACCCCATCCTCGACAGCCTCACGCACACAGACTCCTCCTGGCTCCGCGACCTCCTCTTTGCCTTCAACGCCGGAGACTTGAATAAATTCAACGCCCTCATCGTGCACTTCAAAAAGGAGCCCCTCCTCGACCACCAGACTCCGTTCCTGAGGGAGAAGATTATTCTGAGTGCGCTTACAGAGGCGGTCTTTAGGCGCCCGCCTCATGATCGAGCACTCAGCTTTGCGGCGATTTTGCAGGAGACGAAGGTTTACCCCGAGGAGGTGGAGTATATGCTCATGAAGGCACTGAGCTTGGGCTTGATTAGGGGGTCGATCGATGAGGTTGCTGAGGTGGCGAGGATCTCGTGGGTCCAGCCAAAGGTGCTGGACCGCAACCAGGTTGAGAATATGAAGCGGAATTTGGAGAGCTGGGATACGAGTGTGAATAAACTGGGCCTGTGGATGGAGGCTAAGATTGAGAGTCCAGAGGCTTAGGGGATTTGGAATAAGTGTACTTGGGCGGGGTAGGGGGGGGGGGGGGGCGGGGGGGATTGATAGATGTGGGGCGGTGAGTGTTGGGGGAATACTGTAATGCTGTGTTTTTTCCAATTCGAAATGCAAATTATATCATGTGCTTGGTGATGATGGTGGTGGTGGTTAGAGTGTCTTTAATTCTCTTTTTTTTTTTTTTGGCATGGTATATTCTAAGTATAAAAGAAGAAAGGAAAAAAAAATAGAGGATCCACGAGAGCCCCCCCGTCACACCCTCACTCCCCATACCATATAAACAAAGTGAAAAAAATTCTATCTATAATCCTCTCTCTCTCCCAAATTCCCATTTACACAGAGTCCCCCCCCCCCGCCCCCGAGACCAACCATCGATATCTCCTACCCATCTACCTTTTTAGAAACTCCTCCGAAGTCGCATCCTCCAGCTCAACCTTTCCATTCCGGACATACGCAGCCTTGAACCCCGCCGGCGCCCACGAGACTTTAGGTTTTTGTATCAATTGTGATTGTGGTGGTAATTTAGTCTCAATATTCGTTTTTATACCCGTCGTCGTCGTCGTCGTCGCCGTCGTCGTGCCATCTTCTATAGCCCCCCTCGTCTCCCCACCCTCAACGGCCCTCAACACCTCCGGCTCCGCCAGCGCAGCATCAACACCGCGCATCTCCTCCCTCCCCAGCACATCCCTCACCGTCCCCCCCGCGCGGGACTGGATGAGTACCGTCACGGGGCCGTTGAAGCGCAGAAACTCGCGGTCGCCAAAGACGGTGCGGCGGGACCATGTCCGGATGTTCCATGCGAGGCGGGCGAGGGTTTTGTAGGTTTTGGAGTGGGCGAGGGTGGTGAGGAGGGCTGGGGTGGGGAGGGTGGGGAGGATCCTCCGGGAGAGGGAGGAGGGGATGCGGAGGTGTGGGATTTGGAGCGTGAGGGTTGTGGCGGGGAGACGGTGGGGGGTTGGTGGGGAGAGGGGGGTGTTGAGGGAGTAGGCGAGGAGGTTACTGGAGGGGAGAGGTAAGTTAGTTATGTTATGGGGAGGTGAGAAAGGGTGATGGGAGGGGGTGGGGGGGTACTTTGCGTGCACGATAAACTCCTCCCCGGGCTGGAGCACGACCTGGAAGATTTGGCCCTTGCCGGCGAGGGCGACGAGGCCTCGTCCCGAGACTTTCGAGTTACCCCAGTGTGAGAGGCTCTTTTTCCTTTCACTCATTAGTATTTTGTCCTAGGGTTGGTTGATTGGGTGGTAGGAAGGAAGGTGGGTGGTATAGGAGGACAATTACCAATTTCCTGTCGATTGTGGGCTTGACTGCTATGGAGTGGCCGCACCAGGCGAGGAGGGCCTTCTTCTGCGAGACCATCCAGTCTATGGTGCCGTCGAGCTTGATGACCGCGAAGGATGTGTGGAGGGCGTTTGTGGAGATGAGGCAGGTGAGGGGGGAGGTTGATGTGATCTATATTTTTCTTGCCCCCCATCTTGTTATTAGAAGCTCTACTGGTACTGGTCCGGAGAAGGAGGGGGGGGGGTCTTTTTCCTACCTTTTGGTAGAGAAACGGTATCCGTAGGGCAGCTCTCCTCACTGGCTCGAGTACTGAGAGGGTCGATGTTGCGTTCTCGACGTTTCCATTCACCCCGACGAGGGTGCCCCGGCGGGTGTAGAGTGTTGCGGAGGAGGGGAGGGAGACTGAGAGCATCGAGTATGGCGCTCCGAGAGCTTCGAATTGGACATCTTGAGGCAGGCAGGAACCATCGTCAGTAAACCAGCTCCCGAGCATTCCATTCCAAACGGGATGCGCCGGGATTTCATATGAAGCAGAAAAGGTGTGTTTGTATACCTTGAGGGAATGGCCCGGCCCCGCTGAGCTTCGGGATTGCGCGGGTCTGGGTGGAGAGGTCTGTCGGCGGGTGGACCGTGGACGTTGACGGGGCCGCAGAGACGTGGACGGCGGCCGCCCTGCGGGATATCGGTATCGCGGCGAGGGGACCGCGCGGGCGCGCAATGGCCCTGAGGGTGAGAGGCCCCATATGGCGGCTAGTGGCCATTGCTTTAATTTTTTGGGGCGGGGCGGAGGTGGTGGGGTGTGGGGGAGGAAAGGCGGGGATGGGTGGTGGGGGAGGGGGGGGGGGTGGGTGAGATGCGCTTCTGCGTGCGGTGCCTGGCTGGCTGAGGATGCTGCTCTACTCGCCGTGTACACTGGCTCTGCTCTGCTCTGGATCCAGCTCTGCCTTTTTCTGCTGGGGAGGGATGTACCTGGGAGCCGCGGCGATAGCGGAGAATGCGGCGGGAGAGGGCGATACCTAGCGGTAAGTGCTATCTCGTAGCCGCGCATACATACAAGGCGCCGGGCATGCCGGCCGTGGCAGCCGTCATAGCCAGCAACGGAACGGCAGCGCCCTCGGGGAAGCTTCGTGCGGGCAAGGCTGGAAGGCCGAGGGCTTGATCTTCACATAGAATTCAGAATTGGGAGGTCTGTAAATTAGGTACCATGGAAGGTATTCATTCCTGGGCCTTCGAAAGTCGAAGCTTCCCAGGCTTCCCGAGATCTCGGCATGGCACGGCTGCCGGCCGATCGAGTGTGTGGGCGCGAGAGAGCAGATCGGACTCGACTCGGCGGCGCTACCATTGGGCCGAGCCCGCCTAAGGGAAGCTACGTGAGCGCAACGCCCGTGGCCGCGGCTCTGCAGTCGTCATTCGCCGAGCATATCTCGTCTTTGTCCTCTCCCTCGCACTCGCTCCCCCTCCGATCGCCGTGCACGCAGCAGAGCTTTACATGCCATCTCCAACATAATACACAGCCATGATAACACAGCGCCTGCTCCAGCGCCCGCTGGCCAGCCCGCTACGCCAGCAATTGTCCCGCGGCGGGCACTCCGCCGGGATCGGCATTCGCAGAACCAACGTTGCCGGGCTCGGAAACAGCTCGATTCGGCATTTCAGCAGCTGCCAGAGGTTGTTGCAAGAGCAAAAGAATGGGGATGGGGTGCCTACGGGGCCGCCGGGAAAGCAGCCAGAGATGCCCAAGATTCGGTCATTGCTCGGGAAGCCTCCGCCGCTGCTAGCAGAGACGGTGATGGCGACAAAGGAGCAGCGGAAGGCCGATTGGGCCATCATGAAGGAGATGGCAAAGTACCTGTGGCCAAAGGCAGGCAATTACTATTCTGTAGATTAGAATGGGGCTGACGGGGATAATATAGGACAATCTTGGGATCAAAGTACGAGTCGGTCTGTCTTTAGCACTATTGGTTGCAGCAAAGGTAAAATCTCCAAGAAGCCCGTCCCAAGCATCTCTCAAAGCCGAGCTAACGCCCAAAACAGGTTCTCAATGTACAAGTACCATTCTACTTTAAGAATATTGTCGATTCCATGAATGTCGATTTTTTGGCTCTCGGGGGCACGGTCTGGACCGTTGCCGGATCCGTAATCCTTGCTTGTAGGTATCCAGCTTGGAATCTTCATGTAAATTTTACAATATGCTAATATAATTGGTATAATAGATGGTCTATCTCGAGTAGGTGCAACCATATTCCAGGAAGTGCGGAATGCAATCTTTGCAAATGTTGCTCAAACGGCTATTAGAAGAGTAGCTTGTAATGTCTACGAGCACCTTCTAAGGCTAGATCTCAATTTCCATTTGCATAAACAAACTGGAGGCTTGACGAGAGCAATTGATCGTGGTACGAAAGGAATCAGCTTCTTGTTGACGTCCATGGTATTTCATATTTTACCAATTGCATTGGAGATCACGATGGTTTGTGGGATATTGGTAAGTTATCTTTGTTACAATTATCATCACCAAGTACTGATTTTTGCAACTCTAGACATATAAATATGGTGGGTCATTTGCTGCTGTTACAGCAATGACTATGGCGGCATATACCGCCTTTACAATTACCACGACAGCATGGCGGACGAAATTCCGCAAGCAAGCAAATGCAGCAGATAATAGGGCTGCAACTGTAGCAGTTGATTCCCTCATCAACTACGAAGCTGTTAAAGTAAGCACTCTCCCTTGCAAGCTTGTGATTGGAGGAGGACTAACAATAAATCATTAGCATTTCAATAATGAGAAATTCGAAGTTCGACGGTACGATAAGGCCCTCCAAGCCTACGAAAAAGCATCCATCAAAGTTGCAACATCTCTTGCATTCCTCAACTCGGGGCAAAATATCATCTTCTCATCTGCATTAACTACAATGATGTACCTGGCCGCACAAGGTGTTGTGGCTG
Source organism: Peziza echinospora (assembly GCA_024516245.1). Classification (NCBI taxonomy): domain Eukaryota; kingdom Fungi; phylum Ascomycota; class Pezizomycetes; order Pezizales; family Pezizaceae; genus Peziza; species Peziza echinospora. The sequence goes on along the minus strand of JAJLQT010000019.1, from coordinate 956,162 downwards.
GTCATCTCACTGTTGGAGATCTGGTCATGGTCAACCAACTTGTCTTTCAGCTCTCCATCCCACTCAACTTTTTGGGCACAGTATACCGAGAGTTACGCCAGTCCCTTATAGACATGGAAACCTTGTTCAACCTCCAAAAAGTCAACGTCTCCATCAAGGTATTATATTACAAATCTCTTGTGGATGAGCAATTGTGAGCTAATTTTTTTGCCAAAAGGATATTCCAAATGCGAAACCACTAGCACTCAAAGGTGGTGAGATTAAATTCGAAAACGTCAAGTTCGGGTACCATCCAGATAGGCCAATTCTCAAGAATGTCAGCTTTACTATTCCAGCTGGAAAGAAAACCGCCATTGTTGGCCCTAGCGGCTGTGGGTATGTAAGACTATTTACCCGGGTATGTGCTTTTTTTGCTAATTGGAATAGGAAATCGACCATTTTGAGGCTTCTTTTTAGGTCATATGATGTCCAAGGTGGACGGATCTTGATTGACGGGCAAGATATCAGGGAGGTCACCCTAGAGTCTCTACGGAAGAGTATTGGAGTAGTTCCACAAGATACCCCGCTTTTCAACAATACCATCGAGCACAACATTCGCTATGGTAGAATTGATGCTACTGATGAGGAATTACTGGCTGTGGCTAAGCGAGCCCACATCCACGAAACCATATCCAAATTCCCGGATGGATACCAAACCATGGTTGGGGAGAGAGGGATGATGATCTCAGGTACGCTACAACAGCCCTGTTCAATTGGGAAAGAAATGCTAATGCTATGCAGGTGGTGAGAAGCAGCGATTGGCGGTATCTCGGCTGCTACTCAAAGACCCACCTCTGTTGTTTTTTGATGAGGCAGTATGTATTCTCTGACCTGTACCTGAGCTGTGAAAGCATGCTAACCACGATAGACGTCGGCACTTGACACGCACACCGAGCAATCGCTACTGCAGAACATCAGCAGCATTCTCAAGGAAAAAGAGCGGACAAGCATTTTTGTTGCGCACAGGCTGAGGTCCATTTATGACAGCGGCAAGTACCTCATACCGGAGATCTGTGCCGATCTTCCTTACGCCGGCCCATTCATGGATTTTTTTTTTTTTAATTTTTCATCTTTCGCTAACCAATATCCCGCGCAGACCAAATCATTGTACTGAAGGATGGCGAGGTTGCAGAGACACCTGCCACCCACAGCGAGCTGATCGACGGCGGAGGCGAATATGCGAAGCTCTGGGCAGGTAAGCACGCAACGGACAACACCATCCCATCCCCTCCCCCCTCTTGCTCCCAAGAGCTTAATTGCCTGGTTCGAGATGTGCTAACAAGGATGTGGCCAAATAGCCCAAGAGACGGTCATGGATCTTGGAAGCGAGCCAGAAAGCGAGAAGAAGCTCTAAGGTGAGTGGGCACAAGCCCACCACCAGCACCGCAGGCCCACATCGAGCGAGGCTGCCGAGTGAAATGGACAGCAGTGCAAGAGCAGGGGAGGGGAGGGGATATTGCTGGGGGGCAGATTATTCTGGCTGGCTGGCTGGCTGGGCAGTCGGGTCTGGACACTCAACAGACGAACTCTCTCACACACACACACACACACGCAAAGTGATTGATTTCCCTCGTGGGGATGCTGCAGGTGGGCGCATCGGACATGGGTGACCCCCCCTGCTAGCGCGCCTGCCCCTTTTTCGCAGCTTGGTTTCTTTTTCTGTAGATGGATGGATGATATCTTTGCATGCCGTTCCCCAGAATCCGCGGGAGGTCCCCGGGACAGGCGTGCTGGCGGCCGCGCCCAGCAGCGAGCAGCGCAGCTGGCCGATGGACTGATTGCAGCAGCAGCCGCTGCTTGGCCGGTTTGTGAAGAGCATTTAAAAGCATCTCGTGATCTGCCCGATCTGCCCTGGAGCTGCACTCGTATCACCTGGCGGGCTCTTCTGCAGTGCCGCGATCTCCTCGAGGCCTCGCTCGCCCGCCGCGGCAACTGCGTCCCATCATCCCCGCCCAGCTTTCCGTCCCTATGCACGCATTTTGCCTGTGGCCGTGCGCCTTCTTCAATCGCACAAGCTGGTGTGCCGGCCATGCGTGCGTGCGTGCGTGCGTTCCTGCGTGCGTGCGTCTGCATGGCCTGCGTGCCCGCTAGCTCGCGGAGAGCCTGGCTGGCCGCCCACCCCCCCCAATTGAACAGCATCCACTTTTAACGCACGCTGCACACCGTTCCCTCCGAACCTTCCCTCATCCTTCATCCTCACAAGCAATTCAGCCAACCAACCACGCATCCTGGCTCCGCCTAGATCACCCCACACTCATTACCGTCTGTTGATATAATACAAACTGCGTGCCCGTCCCAACTGCTTCTTCCCCCCTCCTACTTTCCTCCTTCCGTCCCTTCGTTGGTCTACTCTGCATCCCGTCTCCAGGAAGCCGTGCCAGCAAGCACCAGACACTCTCTCTCATCACTCGTGTCGAAAGCTAAATCTCCAATTTCCGAGTGGATTTTATATCAGCAAAAATGGGTTTCTTTGACAAGATCAACGCAAGTATGTTTACCATAGCTGTCCGAGCACCATCCCATCGTTCGGGGTCCAATGAAATCACTGGCTTTGGGATTCTTTGCCTAAACCCATTTCCTGATGCCATTTGTTAACAGTCTACTAGAAATCGAGCTGTTTAGATTAGAGCAAAGATACACCAGGCGCAAGCGGAGAACAACCTTCATCTCTGACGCCGTCTATGTTGATGGAGAGTACGTCTACCAGGATGGATCAAAGGTCTCCTCACCAGTGTCGCCAAAATCCGCGCCTTGGAGGATGAACGATTCAATTTCCTCGGCTGCAGGAAGACGAGGCTCGAACCACTCATAATTTTTCATTACACCCACACTGTCTCGACCTTTTCACCACAAAAACATTCATTTATTACATCATCGCGCGTGATGAGAAGGGAGAGCAGCCAATCAACGGCAATTCGTGTCTCTGTGTGTGTGTGTGTCTCTGTGTGCCCGACTTGTGCGATACTTCGACATATGAACGCAGTTGCGCAAAAATGAACCAACCACATCATCACCATCATCACCAACAACATAATTGCCTTTCGGATGAAATTATTCTTTTCTATTTTATTTTTATTTTTATTTTTAGATGTACGATGCAAGCTGCGAACACGAAAACATGTACCAACAATAGCATACGGACGTTAAAGGGCGTGAAGATTGAGGAGGATTATTTCACACCCACAAGGAACTCGGACCGATTCATACTTTCTTCTTCTTTACAACTTTACAACAAACACCGCCACAGTCTTTTTAATCAACTCTCGAACCTCACTAAGAGCACATTCATTATTTTCCGCCCAATTCACATCAACAATCTTTTCGACAAAAAACTTGGCTTCACCTTCCTGCAGAAATATTCTTTTTTGTCGTTAAGCTTGTTTGTACTGTTGAGCTTGAGCGGATTTTTCTTTCCTCTTTCTTTTTTTTCTTTCATTTTATGTCTTTTTTTTCTTTTACCTTTTCTTTTACCTCAATGCGCACGGCGTTATCATTGTTATTGTCCTTTGAAATGGCAGCAAAAGTGATGGAGATACCAGGATGGATACCAGGAGATTCGCATCACTCGGCTCTCGGCAAATACTACACGGCTCTCCCTGAGGTGATGCATTTGGATGTCTTACTGGCTGACGGCCATCATTTACCTGCTCCCAGGCGGATGTATACCATTACAGCCCCGAGAATCCCTACACGGGAACCGTAACAATCGCTTGCTATAGCTAGCTATCTGTCCTCATCGACAGGAACTTTTGCGGAGAAACCTCAGCCAACACTTTCAGAAACGGCCTTCCATCATATTCTGGAGTGAAGCAGGGTCTGGATATTCCCGTGCCAGGGCAAGGAATAGGAGGGTGGAATTTGGATGAAGGAAGGAAAGGATGGTACGAGGCAGCATGATCATCGGGCCGACACGAGGGCAAATTTAAAGGTGTCTTTTCTTCTTCTTTCTCTTTTCTTTTTCTTCGACTTATTCCTTTTTTTTCGTCGGCTTTTACCTATAGCCAAAGGGTATACGTACGCGTCTTTATAACTATACCACCTTTTTTTATGCGTTTAATGTTATTGTCGTCTGAATGGAGGCAGCCTTTTTTTTTTTGCCTTCTTTCTTCTGACGTTTATAACGTTTGAACTTTCTTTCTTTTTGTGAGATTTTATCTCGTATAAAATTAACTCTCTTTTTTCTTTTTTCCTTTTCGTTATCGTTTCTGGATAGGGTTCTTTGCTACTGTACTGTACATGTTATGCTATTGCTATGCGGTGGGGATACATTGGGACGTATACCTCTGAGGATTAAAATCGCGGGGATGGGGTGGGGTGGCACTGGGGTTCGTTCTGGCTGGGGTCGTAAGGTGGGGTGGTGGTGGTGGGGGAAATGGATAGGATATCATATATATTACTACCAACTGGGGATACCTTGGAAAGTTGATCAGGCGCGGCGCACGATACGATATAGTAATAGCTACCTAAGAGTTGGGGGTGTATAGGTTGGGCAGTTTGAAATGAAATGAAATTCGAATTCGAAGGGTTGCCAAATACTCGTAATTCTAGGCATAAAGATGTGGGGGCCGCCGGTGCACGAGAACAGGGCGGTGGGGTTTTGAGTACATGTAAGTACAGCTGTGTTGGTATGCTTTTGGCTGTCTACCTACCTAGGCTATAGCTACCTGCTATTGATCACATGCTGTACATGTCATGAACCATTATCGATTTTAAATTTGATTTTGATTTTGATTTTTTTAATTTGTTGGTAGTATACGTAGTCTTTATGCGTGAGCCTAAGTACGAGAAGAATTCGAAGTTTTATGCAACCTAGATCATCGACGGTGAGCTAGTGGTCTGCTGTTGTACGGGATTCGAACATGAGTACTTGCTTGATTGAGGTAATTATTATAATTATAAGCTTGAATCGATCCCGCTTTTTATTTTTATTTTTATTTGTTTTTTTTTGTTTTTATTTTTGATGGGTATGACAGCTGTCTGATCAGATTTCATACCTTTGGTACCGCAAAATCTGGGATCAATTCATACAATCCCATACATATGGCCATGTCAGTTTATAACTTAGCTTAGTATACATGAGACGTCGACAAAACAACGTTAACGTTAAACGTTACAATTTCCCCACACAATATATACCTATATATATATATATTTGAAAAAGGCCTCGAGGGCATGCGCAGTGCACCATGGCCTAGATCTAGAGTAAACTCATCAGATATATATAAATTAGGCATATATAGTTTTTCCTCAATCGCGCCGTCAGTATACGTAACTGGCATGCATAAGTATGGAATAAATTAATTTGATCTCTCGCCAGATAGCTAGATTTTGGGGTACTGTTATACGGAGTGTACAGTAAGTTTATTATACGTGAATTATGGGATATGAGATGAACGTGCGCCGGCGCCGCGGTTGGTACCTACTCATATGGATAAAACAGCTAGATCCGTCGAGATGGTGAAGATGATGATGATGATGATGGTGCATACATAGGACACAAATGCAATATGCCAATATGGCAATTTGCAATGATATCTCAGATCTCGGACCTGCAGCCTTGCTTCGAATGGCATTTAAGAACCGAACCAATGCCCTTCCGGATCCCCTTCCCGGGCCCGACTTGGATCATAGTCATAATCATAATCACAAAATAAAAATATAAATAAATAAATAAATAAATAAATAAAAAGAAACCCCATATAAGTAATGATAAGGTAAGGAAGCTTAAGTGTGTATGTACTCATGTAAGGCATGGCAAAGGTAAACGATAATGCACACATAAAAAAACAAAAAGAAACCATATACCCACTCCTTCTCCTACTTCCCCCTCGCCAAACCCGTCCCCTTCCTTCCCACCCCCAACCTCCCACCAATCCCCAACCCCCCCCCACCCCTCGCCTTCCCCCCTCCCCCTCCCTCCCTCTGCGACCCTCCCCCCTCCCCACCCCTCCCCCCACCACCACCACCACCACCAGCACCCCCTCCCCCACCGCTCGGCGTCGGCACCCTCGGCGGGGTATACGCCGCCGAATTCCCGCCAATGCCACCACCATGCCTCTCCACACGCTCCCCACGCTCCCCACCACCACCACCACCCACCATCGACCCAGTATTTCTCCTACCACTATTATGATGACTACTACTATCTGCGCCGGTGTTGCCGGTGGTACCGTTGCCCCCTCCCCCGCCATACGCATTCGCGCTCAGCCTCCTCGCGCGTTCCTGCACCGTCTTGAACTTCTCGAGAAGGTCGACCCACTTGATCTCGTCGCCGCGGCCCTTGCCGCGGGCGGCGTTGCGGTCGTAGTTGGACGAGGATGATGATGATGATGGGGGTGCTGGTTGTGGGGGACTAAATTTGGATTGAATAGATATTTCGACAGCTCGTTAGCCCAAGCACACTCTTATTGGAAATAGAGATGGGAAAAAAATGGGAGGAGGTGCAACTCACCCTCGCGGAACGATGTGCAGATACCCAATCGGACTAACACTATTCAAGCGGTTCTTGAGCAGGCCAAACGCCGAGGACTGTGGGAGCAGCATCAGTAGCCCGTACAAGCACTTGTACAGGAACGGGTATTTCTCCGGCTCGAGGAGCTGGAGTCTCAGATCTAACAAACCCCCCCCATTATTAGCATTTTAGAGTTAGAAAGAAAGAAAAAATTTGACATACAGGTAAACACGGGAGACTCCAACAGCTGGACAAGTTTATCGACTTGAATCAACATGTTGACTGTGATGTCCAGGTCCGCCCTATATTACAAGAGTTAGCAAGATATGCTTTTTGGGAACCTTGGATAGATAGGAACATGATAAAGGTCACATACATAATCTGCAAAAGATTCGACGCCTGCTCGTATGCCTGGGCGAGCAAACAGAGCGAGAATGTCGACACGGCATTATAACACCACGACCTAAACAAACTAACGAATATCGTTTGCCCATCCTGCGTTTCACGAGTCAATACTACAAGTCCCCAAACCCCCGCATATAGATAATCACATACCTTCGTATCCAAACTCCTCAACCTCTTCCGTAAATCCCCCAACTCGGGCGCCGTGATAAGGATATTGTTCAGGTTCTGCACCATGATACTCGCAAACTCTACATCCTCGTCCTTCTCCAAGATATCCGCCAGGGTACGATAAATCTTCTCTGGGTTGAGATTCGTGCACAGCTGGCGAATAATCATATTCCCACGAGCCTCGAGCAGTCTCCGGTCGGTGCTAAACAACGAGAGTAGGTTCGCCATAAACAGCGCAAAGTAATCATCTTCGCTGTTCTTTGAGATTTGTGACAAGAGTTGGAGATCGCGTTGCACAACCTAGATTTTTAAACAAAATGATAGTTTAATATTTTGGAGCTCCACCCGTATCAGAGTTTCTAAAAGATGACAAACCTGGTCACTAGAATCCGAGAGGGTTTTGAGGAGAGCCGGAAAGGTGCCATCGTTAATGGCCAAGATCTTGTCATCACAGTCAGTACCCATCTTCACGACGTGTGTGCATATAGAGAAAATGACAAACCTTCCGAGGGGCCTTCTTATGAAGCATAATAAGCCACTCAAGCGCCACAACGCGTGTCTCCTCATACTCATTCAGAAACTGCAGCGTCAGTGCATTGACCGTACCCAGGTAATCCAACTCTGGGAACTTTGGCGCAAGGCTGCTCGAGGATGCTATTCTCGACACCTGGTATCCCCCGATATCGCTCTGGCCTCCAAGAGAATCCCTAGGTCTCGAAGAGTCTCTCCTTTCTACAGGCAATCTCGGCGTCGTTGGCGACATTGTCCGCACAGGTTCAGAGTCTTCACCGAGCGAGACCACCAGGTTTGACAAGGAGGTGTTAACTTTCGATGCAGCCTGCCGAATTGACTCGGAGTTTGACGAGATTGCGGGAAGGACCATAGGAATCAGGCGTGGGAGAAAGAGGACGAGATCCTCGGGGCATATTTCAAAAAATTCGTCGATCCATCTCAAGGCCGTGAGCTGTATATCCTCCTCTAAATAAATGAGCAAAAAGTCCACGAAAGAAAACATGCAACATGTGGGGATGTACGAGAATTGTCACCTGGTGCCTCAAGAAACGGTATTAGAATCTCGATAATACGCTGATGGTCTATTTGTACATCTTGCCCTGGAATCCAACTTCCGTCTGCAGTGTCGTTGTCTCCCGCTGCTATCGACTCATGGCTCGTGTCACCACTAAAAACGTCAGAATGCCTGTTTGCCTCCTCCGTGTTTCCACTACCACTATCACTCAGCGTCTGAGTTCTCTTTTCCGTGCGGCTTTTCCTAGAATCTTCAATGCCCTTTTTGATTCGAGCAATTCGCTTAATCTCAATCAAGAAGCCCTCGAGAGCTCCTTGTGTAGCCACCTGAACGTCCTTATTGGGGTCATTAAGAAACTTGAATAACTCATCAAGAAACTCTGGCAGATATGTGACAAGCTCAAGGTCGGGGATAGAATCCAGTAATGTTATCCATGAAACTAGAAATGTCCTGGTGAATGAATTGAGGACATGCATTCGCTCTTTGAGCATTGGTATGAATCGAGACAAGGAAAAAGCAGTAGGAAAGGGCGCTTCTGATTGATATGTGGGAGAATGGGTGCCAGAGGCCTCCTCGTGTATGCTCTCCTCCGGTGAATGCAGAATCGAGACATATGTTGCCGCAGATTCTGCAACGATGTCTTTAATCAGCCGGTCAAGAAGTTCCGCCCCGTTTTTTACTGATAATTCCGAATCCGCAGCAAGCTACACAAATCGTCAACATGTGCCCTAAATTTTCCCAGAAATTATTATGCATACCTTGCTGAGTGCATCAAAAACCGCATTGAAGGATGGTAAAATCTCCCCTTTGGCAACTTTGGCAATGTTGTACATGCTCTCACAGGCGTAGTATCTGACTCTAGCATCTTGGTCCATGAAGCACGCCAAAACCGGCGGTACTATCTGCTCGAGATATTGGGCGACTTCCGGACCAAGCGCAATTGACGCCGCTGCGAGGCCTATTAACCCACCATTCCGGGCGTTGGGTTGGTGAACCGAGTATGCGTATTCGTGGCAGAGCTCGTAGATGATGGCTTGGATTCTGTCACTGTCTCTGTGATCGACGCAGTCCCGAATCAACCTCTCTAACCTATCTGATGTCAGCACAATGCACTCTTTTATGTATTGCGAACCCCGAGCAGCCCGGGAAGGGGAGACTGCATGCGGGTGGTGATGGGGAGTCCTACTCCAAAGCCCCGATTTTCCGCTTGTCGTAAAGCCTATCATTCAAGCTGCGTTGAATAGAATGATCCATCGGATGGTGGAATGTGCCAGACCACTCGGCTCCGCCTGGGCTCTATCTCACAACTGCCTGTGAATGCGTGGGGGTGTCGTGGGGCGGTGTGGGGTGTGGGGCTGCTCGAGGTTGTCAGGATCAGATGGCATTGCAGGACGACGGTGAACCTTGCCCGCTCTCACCTGTGGATGTTTGATGTATACTACTGCCGAGATGCTACTTTTGAGTCCAATGCCGACGACGGCGTGCACCTCGTCTTTGTTGTTTTCGATGCCGGGTGCGAGATGGGCCGATATCAGGTCCTATGGCTGCTGGCGGGCTATATCGCCAATGACGTGGGGAGGAGATGTGCTGTGTGGGTGTATCTCGCCAAAGTGATCTCTGCGGGTCTAGCTGGCGTATGCGGGGGGGGTCGAGAGTCTGAGGGTAAGTTGCTGTGACGAGCGATGATGCTGCTGGAGCGAAGTGGTGTGCGATCGCGGAGGTGTGTTAGTCTCGAGCCGTTCGGAGCTGCAATAACACGCACGCACGCACCGGCAAGCTTGCACGCACCAAGCTCGCTGCAGACACACGAGGTTAAGCACTCTGTCAGTGAGCCCAGGCTCACGTTATCGTCGGCCCGCATGCAGAATTGCTGATGGCGACAGGAGTCTCGACCAGGCTCTACTATCGGCCATAAAAACAAAAAAAGTCCCAATCCCAGCGTGCAGCCCCGAAGCCTGCAGCAATGACGAGGTCCAATAATATTTGACCGGTGTACGCTCGCAGGGTCTCCGATGGATGCACTGGCCTTGGCGCTACGGTCCGTCCGGTCTATAACATCGCAATTATCGCCATACAGTGAAGAAAAGCGCATTAATTCACCATCTCCATATGCTCTCCATATCAGATACCTCTTGCTCGTACCAGCGGGATCCCCCACTAGTCCCGTGCCTGCCTGCAGGGCCGGGACCCTGGGCTGGTAGCGAGGAAACATCCACGGGACCTGTGGAGCGAGCTCAGCTCTCTAGCCCGGCGCGGGGCGGGGCCGCATGTTTCTACTGCGGCGCTTGTAGCCGAAGCAGCACAAAGTCGGCTTCACTGTGGCATGCTCATCCGCGATCTTCCACAGCCGTTCTACTCTACTGATTCTGCATATTTCCACGGCGCAGCAGCAAGCGCCTTGCATCGCAGGCGGGCGGTATGGAGCGGAGCTCTAATCTGTAATAATGTGATGCGAACCTCGAATTCAGACACGGCAAGCTGATTGGCCGCTTTTTAATCGGAGCTTATATCATTCATCAAAACATCCCTGGGTATGTACGCCCGTGATGAGATGGCCTTCTGCAGCAGACCCCTCCCGTGCCTTCGAATTCCACCGGCCCTCGCCTGGCCCCATTGCGCCCCTCCATTCCCCCCCACCCACTGGTGCAGATCCACAAGGTGAGGCCCAGTGCGTGGGAGGCGCAAAACATCACAATTGACCCTTCCCGCGCACAGTGGTTTTTTTGTTTGGATGTTGCGCTTCAATCTTGAGATTGGAGGGGATGATCGTGCATGGTTCGGGCCAGAGCTCGAGCTTAGCATATGCAACGCCCTCTTGCCAGCGCATCAGCTCCCCCGGGCCCCATACCCACCTACCCACCCGCACACCCAACCCCCGTATACACTACCGCCTGTAGCACGACTCGGACGGGCCTAGGAGGATGGCAATGCGAGCATTCCTCCAGACACGTCCCACCTGATATACCCGACTCTCCCTACCAATCAATCACTGCGACTCGACAGCTCCTGTGCCCCTCCATCCATCGTTAATTGCCCCACCCGCTCACCCAGCCCACCCTACCCCCATCATATAGCCACTCCCCCCCTCCATAAAAAGGAAAAGGCGCAAGTAGCTGGTGCCGCGCCAGCAGGCCGCTGCCCGCAAGCAACATCGACAGCCCGCCGTGTGAAGCTCTGCTCGGCCCCCGAGATGAAATGGCCGAGGACCAGTACAATGCCGGAAGCCCGCCCTCTTCGGCAGCTTCGGCTTCTCTAGACTTCAATTTCTCGGTCGAGGCCCTACGGAGGTGGATCGTAGCTTTGTATGTGTTTTTACCGCCGCACGAATTACTTGTCGTCATCGTTGCCGTCAAGTGCGCTGCTATTGCTTCTTTTTTTGTCTTGCTGACGAGCTTCCCTTCCCGCTACAATTAGTGTTGTCTGTGATTTCAATGTCGATGTTGGTTAGTCCTGAAGATGCTTCCCCCTTCCCCGGTGCGTGTTGCTTTGGAAAGACGAGGGAACGCCATGCCTAACGTTGACGGATGACTATCCCAGGAGTGGAGGTGGACTACATGCTACCCGTAACGCCAGAGATATCCGCCGCCGACCTCTCCACGATATGTTTCAACAGGTGGGTGCCTCCCTCCACAGAAACAAATTCTCTGAATAAAAAAATACCAACACTTCATCCCACAGCTTCCCCGAACGCAATTCCGACACCGTCGGCGACGTGGAGTTTCACTTTCGCTTCCGGCACACCTCGGGCAGCGTGGTTCTCGAGGAGAACGATCTCGACGAGCAGGAGCACGACCATGACGACTCTGCATACTGGTATGGCTTCTGTCTGTTTCGCCAGCAAAAAGACCTTTCAGTCAAGCGCCACTTTCGCCAGAAATCCCTCGTCCTCATCTCTCAGCACAATTTCGCCTCGCTGTTTCGGCACCTGGTCAAGACGGTTGCGCTCATTGACTTTGACGTCTCTACAACGATAGTCGAATCGGCTTGCGCTAACATCGCAATGTGGAATTCACCGAGGATTGGGCACCAGGAATTGCCGTTTCTGGGCTCGTTGCTGAATGTCCATATGTATGTTTTTGTTTTTGTTTTTGTTAATATTTTCGTTTGGGATGGCCCAATTGCAAGACGCACAATTTACTAATTTTACATTCTCGAAATCTAGTCCTCCTCATATATCGTTCCCGCTACAGGGACTCGCCTCACCACCATACCCGTCGAAGCACGACCTCACCCTGGAACACACAAAGGAGATATTCACATCACAGCCTCTAGGCTCATGGGCGACCTTTATCCCGCTATTACCCTCACCTGCCGAGTTGTACATCATATTTGAACAGGTGGGTTTTCTATCTTCAATCATACCTTGTATACATCATCTTTGCTAATCATCTCTGCAAAAAGGCTATTCTCTGTGAACCGATGGTGGTTCTAGCAGATGAGCCAAATATATGTAGTGAATTGTAAGCCATGCATCTTTCTATAGACATACTTTGATTTACACATTTGGATTAACTAACATTTCTTTTGGTAAAAGTGTATCGTCCATATTGGACTTTATAAGACCAGTGAGTCGTCCACCCGCCCACTTTCCTCTCTCAACTCAAGTTCATCATCTCGATGGCCGGCAATTCAATCCCCAAAAATAAAATTATAATTTTACTCACTGACCTACTTATTTGGATAGATTCCCTACGCGGGAGACTTCCGCCCATATCTCACCCTCCAATCAGACTTCTTTACGAATGTCGACGACGGAGTATGTTGGAAAATTATATACAATCCTGTTCCTGTTCAACTCGCACAATTCCTTCCTTTACTGACGAAGTTCTTTTTTTCTCTACCTTGTTAGCTCTCATCTCGAAACAACTACCTCATCGGCGTCACCAACCCGTTTTTCCTAAAGAGATTGCTGCATACGCAGGGGAAAACATGTAATCCCGCGCACGTGGTCTACTTGGCTGCCGAGGAGACGAGGTATGTTGCACGCACATTCATGGGGCAGATTTTGGATATAAAAAACACAAAAACTTACATAAAAGATGGCTTCTGCAGGCGAAACCACCAATCCCGCTCCTTCTACCCCTTCATGAGCTCAGACATCGAGCTCCCCTCGGGCTTCATGCCAAACGAAACAAAAGGGTACATTGGGAAAGACTGGAGGTTTATTAAGAAGCTGGAGGACTATGTTAAGGGTAATGGCATGTCGGGTATGTGTTAATTGTCCCTGTTCTCGTTTCCCCGATTTTGTCCTTGTCCCCCACCCCATTATTTATTCCCCCCTCTGACGCTTCCCCCCCAACAGCACGCGAAATCTCAGACCTAACCCGCCGCCACTTCTCCATCCTCTCGGCGCTCTTCCTCGCCCCGCTCAACAGATACTTGGCTACGCTGATGCGCACCACTGCCACCACCACCGCCTCCGGATCCTCCCACTCCTCCTCCCACTCCTCCAACTCCACCTCCTCCCCAAACCACAACCACAATAACAATAATATGGAGGAATACGACTACGCCCCCTTCTCAGAACCCGACTTCCTCGCCAGCCTCGCAAAGTACGGCTGCACGGTGCAGTTTAAGGGCAAGACGGGCTTCCATAGGGCACGCCATGCAGAGGCGTTTTATCGCAGGTTTTGTAGGAGTAGGAATTTTGAGAGGTGGCTGGAGATGAGGGTCAGGACTAGGGGGGAGTGTGATCGGGTGAGGGAGAGGGGGGTCGGGGTCGGGGTCGGGGTGGGGGGGTAGTGGTGGGGGGGGGTGTAAGAGTATAGGTAAGTAGGTGATTATAATCTTTCAAGTTTTTTGATTGGGGGGGGTTCTTTCTTTTTTTTCTTTTTTCTTTTGTTTTTGGTGTGGTGTGGTGTTTATATTGTTGTTGAGATGTATACTCTAATATTCTTGTGTGTGTGTGTGTACTGGGTATGTATCTATAATCATGGGACGGAAGAGGGGGGGGGGGGTATACTCTGTGTTTTTTTTTCTTTTTCTTTTTTTTGGATCTAGATCTTTTCTTGGGGGGAGGGGGGGGGGGGGGGGGATTGATCATGCATATATATATATGATGCTGCAAATATTGGTCTGGCCATAACTATGGGCCATGGGGGGAACACAAAAAATGTAATCGATCTCATCTAGCTATTGATATTTATTACTATATATATAGGTAAGTAATTGAATTCACGTCACCTACCTACCTACTTACTACCTACCGTATACGTACCTATGTAGGTAGGTACTAAAATACTCGAATTTAAGCTCCGGATCCCCATGGCCAGGCATATGCATGCACCACCCATTTTTTTAATATTTAAATTTTAATTTAATTTAAGCTCGAGTCGAGTTGGATAATTGGGGGGGGGGGGGGGGGGGTTCTGTCACAGTAATAGTAGAAAGCTTAAGAGGTACTTTATGGGACTTGATATTATTATGTTTATTCTCATGCCCCGTATGCTACGTAACCAACGTTGGTGACAACGTTAACGTTAACGTTTCCTCGCTCCCACTTACGCTTGCTTTCCCCTCCCCCGGCCGGCCCCCAGCTCCCAGGCCTTTCCCAAAAAGAAAAACAATAAAAGAAAAGAATAAAGAAGAAGAAGTGGAAGGAGAAGGAGAAACCCAACACAAAAAGGGATGTGATACAAAAACCAAAAGAGAAAAAAAAAAAGGGTTTTTTGTGATTTTTTACTCGGCCATTTCGGATCTGATGAACGATATCATGATCATGACCCGAAACCCATCAACCAATTCCTTATATCCATATTCCAACCAACCCACTCGTTCGCCCACTCACTTCACTCAGAATACATCATATTCCGAATATTATCGTATTTCGATTTCGGGTAACTCAGCGTATTCAGCGAGTCATCGAGCATCTTTGACTTTGGCCCTCCAAACTCATTGACAACCTAACATTTGATTCCTGTAATTAGCACCCCCAGAACAAACAAAAAAACCAAAAGAAAGAAGGAAGGGGGACAGCTATAACCCACCGTCTCAATCAAACTCGCCCCACTGCCAATCTTCTTATCCGAGCTGGACTCCCACCACATCGCCCCTCCCAGCCCCTTCTCCAAAACATACCCCGCCTTCACCTTCTGCATCTCCGCCGTATCAAAACTCATCATCGTCCTCGTCCTATTATCATAGCTCCACGTCGCCCCACTCTCCTCATCATAAAACAGCTCCGCATTACTCTGCGGCAGGACACTGTAATCCCAGATGCCATTCTCCCAGCTCCCCGCCCCAGTCGTCGCATACTTAGTCCCCGGGCCGTCGGTATCCACAAACGAACGGCCATACAACGGCATCCCGAGGATGATTTTCGAGGGCGTGACGCCGTGCGAGATGTAATAGTCCACTGCATCGGCGGTGCTAAAGGGCGTAGATGTTGGGTTTGTCGTGGATTTATATAGATTCGATTGGTGCCCTGATGTAGAGTCCCATGCGCCGGAAAAGTCATAGGCCATCAAGTTCCAGAAATCGAGGTATGCGTCCATTTCAGCGATTAGGAGTTTACTGTAGTGCTGCGCACCGCAGGGGGCTGCAATTGTAAGGAGTGGGCGGGAAGCTGTGCCTTCCTCCATGATCACCGTGACGTTATTATTTGACTCGTCGTCTAGATCCGTGATTTTGCTATCGGAAGAGAACGCCTCGGCGTAGTAGAGGTCTAGTTGCCGTCGACACTCTTTCAGAAGAAGTACAAAGTCCATGGCCTGGGCGGCATTGTCGGGGTATTCCCAGTCCACGTCGAGTCCATCGAAACCAAGATCCTTCAGTAAAGTGACGGCAGTGCTGGCAAACGTCGAGCGGCCTTCAGGAGTGGAGAGGGCGGTGGGAAAGTGTGCAGAATAGGTCCACCCGCCGATCGATAGGAGGGTTTTTAGTTTCCGGTTCTTCTTTTTGAGAAGATAAAGTTGTTTGATATTTCCGTAGACATTTGTGCCGTTTTCATTCCAGGAGTCCGTGGGAAAGCGTTGGTCTACAAGAATAGGATACAGAGAAATTAGCTATGTGTTTAGTTATCATTAAAAACGATTGCTGCAATTCAGCTTACCTGTGTCCGCGTAAGTGTCCGTCAGAAATCTATCGAATGAAGATCCATAAGTAATCGCCACGTTCTCTCACACATTTAAAGATAACTCACACTTCTCCCGTATTGGCCTTGATATCTGCAAACGAGTCTATGCAAAAGGAATCAGCACACAAACACACCCCAATCGCAACGTTCCCCTCGCCAAAAAAGACTGAGACTTACAAAGAATATGTGTGAGCTGGTCCGCCGGCACATCCTGCACAAAATGCTTCCTCGCATAGATGGCCTATACATCGCCATTGACCAATCAGCACTCTTCTCTTCTTCTTCTTCTTCTTCTCCAAAATCCAAAATCCAAAATTCCATGGCGTACTCACCCATTGAGCGAAATAGGCAATAGCCTTCAACCCCGATACCATTTTAGGCAATCCAACTCTGTCGCCAAGATAAGATCAATCAGATTAGCGCCATTATTACCCTTCGCTCACTCAAAAGCTTAATCAAAAAGAATTTCCCGGCCGCTTCCCCGAATATACTCGAGTAATATACAGCTTGGCAACGGTCCCTCGCAACTGCAACGGGGGTGATGCCTGACAGCTGCGGGAATGCGGGATGGATGGGATAGGTAGGATGCTCGAGGTAGGTATGTATGTACCTGAATCTGTTGAAACGATATTATTGGTCCAATATTCTTTGCGATTGCAAAAGCCGAGTGCCGCGGGCGGAACTTTTCCAAAAAGCGATCCAAAGTGGGAGGAATCCCAAAAAAAGATGCAAGAGAGTCGAGCTCGAGATCGATCTACTCTTGAGATTTGCAGTAAACGGGTAGCTACTGAATCTTCCAATGGAGAATCGGTCGAAATATCCCCCCAATCTTCAGCCCTGTATTCCGCACGGAATTATGGCAAGTGGGTCGAAAAAGGCCTGGACCTGTGGAATTGCAATTGAAATGTTAGTCCAAATAAGGTGTTGTCAGAAAATCAAAATTCCTTCAAACTCATTCTCTGAACTGCCCCAGCCGTCCTCAAGAAAACAATGAAAAGAAAGAATGAACATACCTGTCGAATATTGCAACTGTGATGACCAGGGCGCTCACAGGAGAGGATCCAGAAATAATATATACCCAATTTCAATTCCAATTGCAAGCTTGAAAGCTCTCTTTCTCTCTCTCTCTCTTCACTATGGACAACCAAAATCGAAATCGAAATCGAAAGCTTAAGATATATAAACGAGGCCCCACAAACAAGTACTTAGGTCAACTGGATGTTTAGCTATATATATCTCGGTACCTGTCGTCAATTTCATGCAACTCTAAAAAATAAAAAGAGAGAGAGAGATCATGGATTTTTATTTACCCTTTTATAATAATTGCAATAACTCGGGACACCCAGTCGGCCCGCCTTCGCGTTCAACGAATTATCGTTTCTAGTATCGATCCCAATATCCCACTAATATCCTAGTATCGCAGTGTAAATATCGATATCCGGGTGCACGCTATATGTGGCATATACCTTAGGTAGGTAGGTAGAATTCAACAATAGCTCGGGTGCGTAATTATAATTGCTTCGGAGTTGTTCCGCAGGATGTTCGAATTCTGTAGCTGTAAGTAAGTATATTTCGAGCAACACATATATATCCGGGGGTGAGGGAGGGAGGGAGGGAGGGGTACCTTAAGTATTACAATCTCCGCCCAGCCGCGAGGGCGGTGGTGGTGGTGGTGGTGGTGGTGGTGGTGCGGCTTGCAATCTTGAAAAATGAGCTCGAGTCCTTCGATTGATTAATTCGAAGCAGGAGGAGGAGGGCAGGTGAGGAATCTAGGTGGTTGGAGGGAGACCGGAGAATTGGAGATCAATTGTTCAGATCTCGTGCGAGATCCACGAAGAGACGAAAGGAAAGGAACTTGGATTCTGAACATGTCCGCGTGGGAAGCAGAATGCATGCTTTCTTTCCTATTACAATTGCCCGGTTACAACTCACGTTACTGCTACTACTACTTTATCCAGGTTATGGGCATGAGACTAGAGAAGAGACACAGCAAGCTGTGACTTCCTCATGTGGAAATTAAGCAAGATTCTAAAATAAAAGTCTCGTGCCAATAGAGAGTAAAGTTCTTGAGAGATGGAAAAATGATGTGGCTAATAAATGGCCTGTGATCACGAGTGATCCTGTGGCAGGCCTGCAGGGATATCCTCGAATTCCGATGCCCCGTAGAATCAACGTAGATCTAGCTAGGTACGAGATCTAGAATTCCGAGGTGCGGCTAACGGGCGTTCTGATCAGGAACCAACTTTGGATCTATCGATATCGACTATAGTAGTAGATCTCTTGATTTCATGCATGTAATTGTACATGTAAATATTTGACAGCGTTCTAATAAATTGCAATGCTTTAGGTAATCAACATATACAATATTAATGGAATTCGAATGCCATGGCCACATATCCACATGCATACACATATAAATAGCCAATTTCAATACCTCCATATCATATCAGTACCCACCTGTCTATCTCTGAGCCTTTCCGAATCCCATGGCATATCTAATTTAGGTATAATCTCGAGGCCGATGACCGGTACCTAGGAATGTCTGCCTCCTGCATTTTTAGAGGAAGGCGCCAGTTCTCTCAAGATCTGCTCGATCGATCATGTTCACTAACATTGGAAGTTCCATAACTCCGAAATCAAGGTACCCACTACTAATACTACCTCAAGAATGAGAATCTAGAACGTTTGAAAAAGTGGGAAAAAAAAGAAAAAAGAAAAAGAAAAACCAAAAGTCGTTTCCTGGCCACCCCACCTTGCCTTTTCCCCGCCAAAAAAATAAAATAAAAAAATTAAAATAAACCGTCTCAATGCAGAACGCCAAAAGGTGCACATGGATAGTACATTCCAAAGCCTTTCTCCCACAAAAGATGTGTCCAGCCATCTTTCTATATGTTTAGGTCTTTACGACATCAACATGACCCGCTCCACCCCCCCCTCCCCCTCCCCCTCCACCACTACCCTCCATCCTCCCCTCGTCGTGGATCACTCCATCCTTATGACCACCACCACCACCACCACCGCCTCCCTTCTCCTCCCCAGCCTTCCCCTCCCCCGCCTCCAACTCCCTCTGCCCATCAGGCAACAACCTCCTATACTTCTCCTGCACCAGCCCCCTCGAATTCAACTCCCCATACGGATCCCTAATCCTCAAGAAATTCCTCACCCTCTCCTCCTTATCCCCCAACACCTCCGCATCCCTCTTCCTCCTCGCCATATCCCTCCTGATATTCTCATCCATCGCATCCCTCTGCGCAATATACTCCATGCCGTTCGTCTGCGCATGCGTCAGCGTCGCATACCCCCCCACCGCAGAGAACACCGCGAGGAGAATAATGAACGTCGAGTTTGACGCAAATATCGGCTTCTGGTCGAGAGGGGTTGAGCTCGTGCCTGCCCCACCACTACCACTACCACTACCACTACTACTACCACCGGCAGTGGCAGTGGGCCCATCCCGCCACGCATAATACCTCTCCCAATCCTCCCACGTGGCGTTATTATGCGGGTCATGGAACCCCTCTCGCCCGCCCCAATCCACCCTCCTCCACCACGGCTTCCCCGCATCCTCCTCCTCCTTCCGCCTCTGCCGCGCACGGTACGAGCTCTCCGGATCGTGTTGTTGTGTTCCACCAGCACTGCCCCTCCCGCCAACCCCCGCCTGCCCATTCCACCCAGCCCCGTACCGGTCATACGCCCACTTCCGCTTCTCGTCACTCAGAACCTCGTTCGCCGCCACCACAAGCTTGAATCTCTCGACCCTGACGTTCTCCGGCAGGACATGGTGGTTGTACCTGTCCGGGTGGTAGATCATACATAACTCATAGTACCTTCGCTTCGAGTATGCTTCGCCCTTTGAGAAGTTGAAGATTTGGTAGGGGGTTGGGTTGGGCTGGGTCGGCCAGACGAGTTTTGGTGGCTGTTGTTGGGGGGGTTGTGAGGGTGGATTGACTTCCCCATTATCATCATGATTATGATTATTATTATTCTTCTGAGATGCCGATCCGTCGCCCGAAATCGTACTCGCAAACCGCCGCCGCGCGGGCGCCCTCCCAGCTCCAGCTCCAGCTCCGGCTCGCCGGGGTAGCATCATTGGTATCGACAAGAGCTGCTGTGGATGATGATGATGATGATGGCATATACATGACGATACCCGGCGCATCGGCGCTCTAAACATCATTTAGGTAAAGTAGTAACTAGGTAGTAGTGAATTTGAATTTGCCTCGGCCGTGCTGCGTGGGTGAGTGAGTCATGGGCTCATGGGATGGTGTTTCCTTCTCAATTGAGTTAAAACTGAATTGTGCTGTTTGGTTGAGGTTGGTTGGCTTTTGGTTGTGACAGTGGCGGCGGAAAAAAAGATGTTATGAATTGACTTAAGTAAGGTGGATTTCACACAAAAGTCGGATACAACGAACCGAGCTTTTGGTTGGGGTTCGTTCTCGTTAGTGTAACATCACTTACTCGCTTAGGTCGTACACCGGCCGAAAATTGCAGCCCAGGTTCGTGAATTGTGAAGCCAGATCTGTGGGATAATGCAGCTAAGGGTTTATAGAGTGTCCTCCGTCTGCTGTTCTCGTGCAACTATGGTGCCTGTAGATGTCAGAAGTAGCCATCCTCTACAAGGTAAAGACAATGACGTCAACTATCGTCAATTATAACACCCAATTGTCTAGCAACGTTAATGTTTACAACAAAGAGGAATACTGAACGAGATAAGATAACCCACACAACTTCATCATATAAGTTAAAGAAATATTTCTACTTTGATCAAAAAGTGAAATTAAATGATATATAAAAACCAAAAGAAAAATAATGAAAATAAAAGGAATTCTAGCAACATCCACATCAACCCTCATGCATGCACACAACTCCCAACACCCAAGCCACAACCCACTTCAACTCCACCTCAACTCTACAACCCCGAAATGACCCACGCAGGCCACCACACCCCCCACACCATCAACGGCGTCCACCCCCCCTCGACCCACCACCCCACGGCCGCCATCCTCAACGCCTCCCTCACAACCCCCTCCACACTCTCCAAACTCACACCCTTCAACCCCTCCATCCACTCCCTCTCCCCATCCTTCATCACAATTGTATACACCACCCCCGCCGCAGGTATAACCACCATCGGAGAAACCAATTGATGCAAAACCCATCTCGCAACCTTCCCAAAAACGCTCTTCGGTCTAGTAGACGGGATAATTGTGAGTGGTAAACACGCCACCCCAATTGCCGCTGCTAGGGAAAAGTTCAAGGTTGCGAGGGCGGCAAGGAAGGTTCCCAGGGTTAGAAGGGAGAGGGGACGGAGGGACTTTGTTGTTTGTTGGGAGATGAGGAACGGGGCGATTAGTGGTGAGAGGATAACTGATGATGTGAGAGAGAATGTGAGTAGGAGGGATGGAGAGGGGTTGTTGAGGAAGAGTGTAAGTGGGACAAGCGAGAGAAGGTGGATTGTAAAGAGGAGGAGAAGGGGAGATGTTAGAGACGGTAATGCTGGTGACAGCCCCTTGAGGTGTTGTGGGCGGGGGATCACTAAAGTCTTTTTCTTCTCCGAAGCAGCAGCGAGGGTTTGTGCTGGTGTGGGTGCGGTAGGGGTAGAGGCTGTGTTGCGGTCTATCCATCCCTTCATCCCTAGCAACGAGAATACGGCAGCGAGAGCCATTCCTCCGGGGAGGTATGTCCCGATACTCACGTACCGCATCCTCTCGAGTAAGATGTAAAAAAAGTAACTTTGGTGGAAAGATTCCAACAAGTTATTGATACTCCTGAAAGCACTTTCGACTAATCTCCCCAGAGATCCTTCGTCGTGCCATCCATCACCCCACGGTTGGACAGTAACGGCGTTGATATGGTAAGGAATAAATGCGCTATGCACACCAGTTGAGAGTCCAATGGCCTGCTTTGCCATCCCCCTAAGCATAGTTCTCAGGCGATCACGGTAGTCGTCCCTGTGGTCATCGAGGCTTTGAATGAGAGTTCTGATTCCAATGTGGTATTGGGCAATTTGGTGGGTGGTGGTGACGAGATCGAGATTGGGTAAGTTCCCGTTAATTCCGTCGTATATGAGATGAAATGCGTCAAAACGGCGGCCTGGTTCGGGGTAGTCAATTGCAACAGCTCCTTGGATCATGCCCGACTTGAGTGTGAGGGGGGAGATTGTTGGAGGTGGGTGTGGGGAGTGGTATGCTGTCAACCAAGCGTTGGGGCCAGCCTGGACATCGCTCGTGATTAGGAAGATGATGTCTTTTGACCACACGGACCAGCCTGAGAAGAAAACGCATTAGCACATAATTCGGGCGATCTTTAAATCATGAAACATACGTTTAAAGTATCGAGCAAGTGACATGACCAGCGCAACACCGCCTTCGTTCAATACACCTTCATTACTCTCCCAAGCAGCGCACAGCACCATGGCCTCCGTAGCATCTCCCCTCGGTGCTTGTAGTATCGCATAGACATTCTCCCCCTCAAAAACCTCCCCCGCCGCCTCGTATGTGTACTTTTGCCTCGCCACCTTCAATCCTGCATTTGTAAAAATCCCAGCCAAAACATCTGCCTTCCTATTATTATATGCCGAGCGTTAGATCCACCCCAGATCAAAATATCGAAGCCAAATAAATCAACCTACTCAGAATCCGTGGCATTCACCAATGCAGTGACTTCGGCCCGATAGGCGCGGAAAACATCGTGCTCGCTGCCTGCAAAGTACGTGTGGACCTGGCCGGGTAAAAGGGCGTTCTCCGAAACGTGTGTTCTCCGGACATTGTCGTCGCGCGGTAGAGCGAGAATCCAGCCGATGCCGACGATGGCGCAGATGGCCGAAAGGTATGGTAGAAGGGTCGCAAAGCGGACTGCCGAAAGCTTCTCTGTAGGGCGGCTTTGTCAGTAAAGGAGACTGTAATCGTGATGGATGAAGGGCGTACTTTGGAGAGCCATCGCTCGGGCTCTATACAAGAAGAAGGCTCGGTGGGCGAGGTGATTGCGATGGCTCGAGATGTCGGGACTCAAGAAGACATGTGGCCGAGTTAAAGCTAAGGTTGCCGTGTTTGTAATTTGGACATGAAGTTGCTATAGCTCTCGGAAAGGGATAGCGTGCTATGGGGCTTGAGGCTGCCGATTACTACTGTTGTGCGTATTTATAAGCATCAAACCCAAAGAGCTTCGACCCACATGTAATTTTCTGATCTCGTGCCCGTAATTTTCAAGAATCATAATCATGAATTAATGTATTTTGGTAGAGGCATAAAATCAAAACGTCTAACGTTCAGAATGTATTTAAATACATATAAGATAAAAAAAAAAAAAAAATTTGTATGTACGCAGAAGCAAATATGGTGGGTTGAAACGGAACGAGAACGGGTTGAAACCACTTCCTAATTTACGCAAATAGCTAATAACACAAAAGAATAGCAATCGGGTATAGCACAATAATTTATAAATAATAAACATAATGGCGGATAATCTTGGAAGCTCCACCTCCTCCGGTTTACCTACCACCAATTAAAGAAACCCCCCTTTCTAGTACTCTCCAAAAGCACTGTGTCCCGTTTGCTTTGCATGTTTCACAGCCTCTTTCTCCCCAACGAATGCCGCATTACACTGCTCACACTTGATTGTGAACTTATTCGTGTCCGTGAAATAATTTCGTTCCTTCAATTTAGACACCAACTCCCTCGCGCCTTGAAGAACATCCTGATCCTTATCCATATCGAATATCCGAATGTCACTCTCGGGGGAAGGAGAGGAAAATGAGTATGCCGTGAGTGGAGAGAGTGCGAGGGCGTCGTAGTGAATTCCAGAATATACCACTACACAAAACTTGTGGTTCTTGTTTCCTTCCGAGGTGGATGTGGGCTCATTGAAGCGGATTGTGGCAGCAGAGGAGACATCCATAGAGATAATTTCAATGTCGAAAAATTGGGCCAAGATGGAGAGCTCGATTCCGCCGCCCCAGGAAGACTCCATGGTGATCCACGAGCAGTAATCATCTATGGGCTGACCGAGAACTGTGGGGTTGTATGTGATTGGGTCGGCCTGAATGGTGGAGGCGACCAGTTGGCGGAGCTCGGTGACGCTGTATAGGGAGTTTGTGCAAACGTATGAAATTGCGCGAAACAGACAGCTGTTGTCGTCGGCCATCACCCGCAAGGTGATTGTGCCTCTTCCCGGGAGCAACACATCTGGGGGATCGCTTGGATCTGGATCACTTGCTTTGGACGGAGGTGGACTGTGGTGGCGCCGTTTCTTAGCGAGCGGTGGGGGCGTCTGTTTCCGTTGTATCGTCGGTTGGGGCTGGGCTTTAAGCGGAGGGGACACTGCCGAGGAGGAGGGCCCCGCGGACGACGAGGCTACTGCAGATTCCGGCTTCGAAGGAACGTGTGTGACTGTGAGCTGGTCACCGTCGAGCTTGAATGGCAGCTGGTCGAGGGGGAGGGTTTGCTCGAGGGTGGCGAGCTCGAGCGGCTTTGGCGGGAAGCCGTGCTTGATCTCGAGGGAAGACCCGGCTGGGATGGAGCCGTGCTCTCTGATCTGGGCAACGAGATCGGACACAGGTGACGAGTTTGGGATTGTGAGGACATGAGATGCCGTGGCACTGTTGGTATATCTAAGCTTGATGCGCATGTTTGTTGTGGGCTCCCCGGCTGCCTTGGGCTTCCCTCTGTTGTTGCTGAGATTCTGGCTATAAGAAAGAACTGAAATTCAATTCACACGACGGCTTTGAATGCTTGATGGCGAGTGGAAGGCGGATAAGACTTATATCTAGGAAGTAGGATGTATGAGGTCGGGCTTGTGGCAGGAAGGCCGTGGTTGGTTTGTCAGAGGCGGAGAAGTGGCATGCTCTACCTCCTCTTGGAAAGGCATAGTATTGCAAGCCGTGTCGCTGCCAATAGCTCTTAGCAGCTCGTATCATTGCTACCATAGCTCGTGATGCGGGCTACTTTTTAATTACTTTTTAATCTGCACAACCATCGTCATTGACAGGGTCGTACTGATCACGGGGTGAGGGCTGGCAGTCAGTTGGAAAGTTCGAGACAGTGGTGAGATTCGAACTACTCGATACCTACTTACCTAAGTAGCTACTTAGGTATTCATTTCTCCCTGTATTCACAACTACATGTACCTAGGAAGTACACAGAACCGGGTACGAGATCACACAGAACCATGGTACTGGTAATAGGTTGCATGTACCCAGTGTGAATTGAACTCGAGGCTAGAATTCAACTAGGTGCTACCACAGGAGTACGAGTACAGGAAGTCTGATAACATGGTATTTCGCGATCGCTAAAATATTCTAAATATACATGCAAACAAACAAAAATAATTTCAAAATTCCAGGGCCAAACACGTACCTGATGCTAATAAATGACAAATCCCAAAACTCTCAACGCCAGAATCCCAATGAAACACAAAAAAAATGTAAACAAACCCCCACCCCCTATAGCTACCTCCCCTTCTTCTCACTGCCCTTCTCCCCCGGCCCTTGGTCATCCTCCTCCATATAAACAGCCCATTCAACCTCCCCACCCCCCTCCGCAGCCCACCTCCGCGCCAAAGACTCCCCCATCTTGGTCGGTTGACTAAACGCAACCAGCCCCCTCTCGACCATCATCCCATACACAAACGCCCCCCTTGCACACTCCACCAACCTCAACGCAATCCCTCTCCTCCGGAAACTATTACATGTCCATATCCTCGATATCCCGAGATGTGCTTTATGAGGCTTATCCGAAAGCTTAAATTCCGTGGTCACTGCTGCTTGTGTGGAAGGTGAGAGAGTAGTGATAGGACGAATGAAAGTTGAGGTGGCCAAGGAAGAAGTCGAGGACTGAACTGATGCTGGTGGAACGACTTTATATGCCTTTGAAATCCGCTCGGCTAAGCACATCCCAACACACTTCTTGCCAATGAGGTACAGGTATACGATATACCCTTTCCCTCCACGTAAACCCCACCCTCCGCCAGCACCATCGCCCCATACATCTACATCATCTGTCCCAAGCTCTCTTGCAACAACATCCATCACCTCCGAAACACGTTTCCGCACGGCAGTTCGCGCAGAATGCGTTATTGAAACGACCAATGCAGCGCCGGATGATGATGGCTGGGACTCTGTGTCCCGCCAGACGACTGTGATGCCTTCGTCTTGAGCGGATGTTGGCGGGAGAGGGAAATCCACCCCGCCAACAATCTTGCTGTGGTATCGCCTGTGGAGGAGTTCATCTTCTGGTGTACAGGGGATATATGACATTTGACACTCCGGGCAGGTTTGGCGGAGGGGGGCACCTCCGAGGTCGAGGTGGAGTTGGAGAAGCTTCTTTGTAGGCGGGTGGGAGGAACGGGATGAGGTATTATGATTGCGTTTTCGTGTGCGGAGAAGAGAGGGAAACGATGATGGTGGTGGTGGCGATGGTGATCTAGGTGGTGTGGGACTGTGAGGAGGTTGTATTTCTAGTGAAATTGGCCGCATGGGTGTTGATGGGCGCTCCGATACTTGTGGTACTTGTGATTTAAGCGGTACCTCTGCTTTTGATACCGTAATGGTAGTTGTAGTTGTGCTAGCAGTCTCTGTCGTGGTTATTTGACCAGCTTTACCAGCATCCTTCCGTCCCATTTTCATGAAATACCCCTCGATAGTGCCCTTCTTCCCCACGACTTTCGGCTTTTCATTCTCCTTCTCCTTTTCTCTCTCCTTCTCCTTGATCCCCTCCTTATCCTTCTCCAGCTCCTTGACCTTCTCGTCCACCACAACTTCAACAACAGCATCCACCACCTTCTTCTCCACCACCGCTTCCCCACCTCCATCTCCTACGCCCACCCCCGTCTTTCTATCCACCTCCACAGCCCCACTCCACGATTTAACCCTCACACTCCTCTCCCCCGACCCCGACCCCGCCTCCACCTCCCTCCCCCTCTTCCCACCATACTTCTTCCCACTATACGTCCTCGGCATTGGCAGTGGTGCTGGTGGTAAGACTCCATATCCCCGTTTCTTCTCCTGCGGCTTCGAATCCAAATCCCTCCCAGTCTTGTGTATACCCCCATCCTCCCCCCCTTCTCCGGAATCCATCTCCTTTGATTCCCGTTCTCGAGATTCGTTGTGTGACGGAAAACCGTAGTACTGGTTTCCCTTCCTTCCTTCCTTGCCCCTCGAAAGAATCCTCTCGATAGGCGAGGGGGGGGGGGTATATGATTTAGGTAGGTACCTAGCTATGAAGCCGTATTTCGTCAAAAAAAAACCCCTCCTCGGTACCTGAGCTATCGATATCGATTCCAGGAAAGGCTTGTTATAAAGATTTAACAATAAATGTTGGTGTAAAGCGGCCGTAAAGAAAAAATCCCTCGAAAGATGGTAAGGTATATCGATGCTAAAACAGTGAGAAAGAAAAAGAATGCAAGATGCAAGGTGTAACAAAAAAAAAAAGTGAGAGGAATGTAGAGAGCGGATTGATTCCTCATGTATTAGATAGGCTATGTAGCTCACAAGGGACACACACCAGAGCTCATGCACGCAGGTGCACGCGCCAAGAAAGACTTTCTGACACGAACTTTCATAGATTAGTTTTTCACGTGATTGACGCGCTTTCGTGTTAAAGTGCTCGTTGCTTGTGTCAGGGTAACGCTTAAAGTGCAAGGTCAACTTCGAGATACTATTGTACTGCTAGCGCTTTCATGGTAAGAATGTTGTATAAGGTATGGAAATGCCGCATATGAGGTAGCTACTTGGTTTATAATTATTAACGAGAACAAGTTTGAACAGCAGTATTCCCGTGCCATACAACAAAACCGAAAGCTTGCAATTGTATTATAACGGTAAATACCTAGTATCTATCCACTTGAAGTCCAATTCGTGATCATGCATTCATGAGGGGAAGCACATATGCGCAATATTAAATTTGCAAAAGAAATTTCAACAGAATAATAAAAATAAAAATAATAAAAGTATAACAGAAAAAAATACAGAAACGTCAAAAAACAAAAAATCAAACAAGCTCATGATCGATCACGATCGATCGGGAAACCAAAAAAGGAGAAGAAATGCTAACCATAAAAAAACATAAGAAAGAAAGAAAGATAGAACAAATATGAAGAAGGTCTAGTTGAAAAAAGTACGTATACGTGGCACCCAATCACTCACTCAATCAATCAATCAATCAAGCATTGCATCTGAAATCCATAGGCACACATGCGCACATACACATACACATACAGTATACCTATATAAGTAACTCATACCCATACTCAAAATAAAGCCGAACTGAGAACATGTAAAACCACCGACCGCGAATATGAAAGAAACAAAAAAACCACGCGTAGCCAACCAAAGTATTTTTTTTCGTTAGATCATTTCTAAATCCCTCAAAGAAACCAAGATAAAGATATCGATAGCTATGGCATAAAGCAATGAAAGTGGTGAATGGGCTGCAAGGGGGGGGTATTCGTTTCCCAGCAAAAAAGAAATTGGCCGAGACCATTCAAGTTATACTGATCATGCTGTGCGCGGTGAAAGGAAAGAAACACCACCTCAAGCGTTGGCTGGAGTCGGAACCTCGGCCAAGTAATCCTTGTTTTCGATAGTGATACTCTTCGTCTGTACAGTAAGGCAAGGAAAACGTTAGCAAACAAGTCCATAAATTCGGAGTTCAGGGGCCCGGGAAGAAAACATACCATATGATTAACCTTATACACCCCCACCAACCTCGACGCCAACTCAAACATATTATTCCTCAACGAAATGACAATAAACTGCGCATTCTTCGTTCTCTCCTTAATATACGACGCCACAATCGACACGTTTCTGAAATCCAGCGCCGCATCAATCTCATCCATAACATACAGCGGCGTGGGCTTATAGTGATGTAACGCAAACACCAACGCCAATGAACTCAACGTCTTCTCACCACCACTCAAGTTTCCAATATTCTTCCAACTCTTCTTGGGGGGCATGACGCTGAAGAGGATTCCTTCCGAAAACGGGTCGAGAGAGTCGACGAGTTCGAGCTCGGCGTTTCCACCCATGGTGATCATTTGGTACATTTCCTTGAGCCGGAGGGAGATTGTGCTGAAGCCTTCCATGAACTCCGAGAGACGGCGTTTGCGGAGATCGTCGCATTGACGTTTGACGTTATCACGGTTTGCGACGGCGGAGTTGAGGTCTGTTAGACGAGCGGTGTGTTCTTCGACACGACGGCGGTACTCTTGAAGGACTGAGAGGTCGACGGATACATTTTGGATTTTCTCTGTAGTGAAAGCAAAAAAATTAGTAAAGATTATCTCATGAGAGTAGAGTTGAGGAAACAAACCTTCAATAACGGCGATTTCAGCCTTTAGGGCATCCTTGTCAATGTCACGAAGCTCATCTTCAGTGTACTCTGGCATTTCCAATTCATCTTGAACCTCATCGTCCAAGTCCTTGAGTTGATGTAGAGTGAGCTTCTCAAACTTCTCAGTCCAGTACTTCTCGCGCTTTTGGTTCTCCGCCAAAGTCTTCTGATGCTGCTCAATTTTGTTCTTGACCTCGATCTATTACCAATTAGTATAATTAGCAAGTGGCAACCAGAAAGATAGAAGAACAGAATACACATACCTCTTTGGCCCTCATAGTGTTGACCTCATTCTTCTTCTTGTCAAGTTCCTCCTTGAGCGCACTGAGTTCCTCTTTCTTCGTTTCCAAGAACTCCTGAGCCTCCTCTACCCTTGCCTTGAACTCCTCTGCCGCTCTAGCCTGCTTCTTCAACAAATCCTCCAAACCCTCCATCTCATTAGAAACGCCCTCAAGCTCTGCGGTGCTTTCCTTGAAAGCCTTCTCAACCTTAATTTTCGTTTTCTCGGCCTTTGTCTTTGCAATCTCAGCTTGCATGTGTTGTTCCGTCAAAGTCTCAATCTGCTCACGAATACCATCGACCTTTGCCTTCTGAGAGCGAAGCTTAACACCACCAACGTCCATGATCTTGTCTTGGAGCGCCTTGATTTCCTCCTCAATGCTGGAAGTCTCCCCCTTCAGCTTGGCAAGTTCGGCATTCAGGGTTATGATTTGCTTCTCCAAAGCAGACACACGGTTATTATCTGCAGCGGAAGGACGGTGTTCGACGCTCAATTCCTGAACTCGCCTCTGAGAGTCCGCAACCTGCTTCTCTCCACTCTGAATCTCAAGCTGGATCTTCGACATGGTGACCTCCAGCTCCGGAATCCTCTCCCTCAATTCCCGGAGATTCTCCTGTAGGCCCCGCAGCTCGGTTTGGCACTCCAGGTAATTGGCTTCTTGTGCGTCCCGGTCCGCCTCGAATTTCGCAACTGCTTCCCGAGTGGTCTCCGCAACCTGCTTGCTAGACATCTTTCCTCTTGCTACACGTTGACCACCACCAGCCATTGTACCTGACTTGTCGATCAATTGCCCGTCCAGAGTCACAACACGCCACCTCTTCGCGCCGTATGCAATTCTATTTGCTTGAGTAAGGTCCTTTGCAACAAGGGTATCTGTCATGACGCTGTAGAATGCAGGGGCAAAAATTGGATCCCGAGGAGTAACGAGATCGAACAACCGAGGAACATTCTCCGGAGTTTGAATGGCACCTAGGCCGCGGGCCTGTAGCCTGTCAAGACAGATGAAACGGGCTCGACCAAGGTTGTTTTTTCGAAGATAATCGATACATTGCTGTCCAACCTCCACATTGTCCACGACGATGTTGTCTAAATTTGGACAAGCTGTGGATATAGCAACATCGTATTTTGCATCGATCGTTCCCAAATTTCCAAGACGGCCCTATAAGCAGTCAGCATATGGCTACACGTCATCTTGTCAGGAATATACTCACGTGAAATCCATCAATTCGCCCAGACTCCCGTAGCCTCATAAGACCAGTTAACACATTTCCCTGATTCTGGGAGGCGGCTAGAGATGCTCTGGCTTCGTCGGCCTTCTGCCTTGCACCAGATAGCATATTTTTAAGGTTTTCCTCCACCTTTATTAGTTTCTCTAGCTGGACTTCCAACTTCTGCACTTCCTTCTCCAGTTTAGCCTTCTCAGATCGAGATTCCTTATACTCGGCTTCCTTGGCTTTCCTGGATTCCAAGATGGTTGCAATTTTTGCATGTATCTCCTCTAGTGCATTCTGGCTGGCATTACGCTTCTCATGGAGAATGTCAAGTTCAGACTGCGCAACAGCAATTGCCTGCTGCTTGGTATTAATTTTTTCATTCCATGGCTCCAGCTGCTTTTGCTTCTGCGTGATTTGGTCATTAAATCCCTGGGTCTTGTCCTTGAGTTCATTGACGACCTTCTCGAGCTCCTTTTCTTCGACCTTGAGCTTATTCTCAAGGGTAGATATCTCCTCAGACACGCGCTCAAGATCGCTAGCGTGCTTTTCGATCAAGGATGATGCTTCTGAGGATCCTAGTCTGCTTGTGGTTATTGCCTTTTGCAGCTTCTTTTCCTTGGAGACCAAGAATTTCTGCTTCTCTTGCAGCTTGACCGTTTCCTTGTCGTATTTGGCCTGTTCTTTTGCAATACCCTCGGTCTCTTTCTCGATAGCCTAGACGAAAATAAAAAGTTAGGGACAGTATTGTTTCATGGATGTTGAATATACATGCCTCATTCTCTCTCAATCCTTCTTTATATTTCCGTTCCAGCTTCTTGATTCCTTCCTCGTTTCCTTTATGCGTAGCAAGTTCCTCCGCTAGCTCATTCTGAAGCTCGACAAGAACCTCCGTCGTTACATTGATGTGTTCTCCACACTCCAAGATATTTACCTGATATAGAGCACCTTGCTTTGTAGCCAAGTCATTTTCATCCTTGATAAACTCCAGCGCAACATTCTTCTTATCCTCCAATGAATTTTTCTCCTTTTCTACATGCTGTACACGAGTACTCTTCTCCATGCATACTTCGTTTAGAGTCTCCACCTCCTGCGCACTATCTTCGATTGGCTGTTTATATTTCGAAGTACCAATAATATCCTCGAGGTACTCCAACAAACCATCGTCGCTGTCGTTTTGTGCCTTGGGCTTCATTTGAGCAATAGACTCGACCTCACCCTGCAAAATGAGGAAACGCTTGTGATCAAGATCGACGCCCCGGTCACGAAGAAGAGTGGTGACTTCGGTGAAGTTTGAGTCGCGGCCATTAATGGAATATTTACTGGAGTTGTTTTTGAATGCCTTACGGCTAATGATCAACTTGGATCCTGGCACGGCTTGTTGACCTCCCTCGGGCTATTAAAAATCATTAGCAAATCTGAGCACGAGCATGGACACGTTCGTTTAAATAGCACTCACCAGATCAATGACCTCTTCAAAATGCACTTCCACCTCACAAAATCCGAGGTCCATGAAATTTGCGGAATTATGTATAAGGGCGGAAATCTTGCCCTGTCTCATCTTGCTTGCTCTGAAGCCAAAAACAAAAAGCAAGGAATCAATAACGTTAGACTTGCCGGAACCGTTCGGGCCTACTACAGATGAGAATGACTATAGTCATAGGTTAGCTGCAAATTCGTGCATATGATAATAATGTTGAAACAAGATGAAAAATGAACCTACAGGGTGAAATGGCCCGACTTCCTGCCTGCCCGCGTATGACTTGAAATTCACCATCACCAAATGGGTGATCACAGTTCTCGGCTTTGGTTCATTAGACTCCGGCTGGACTGGTTGAGACTGTTGCTGTTGGCTAGCAGCTGGCATCATCTGTGACATTGCAATTTGACCAGATGGAGGAATCTGGCTCGGGGTTCCGGGGAATGGGGTCGGGCTGGGTGGAAACTCGGGGGATCTGTGTTGTCCAGGTGAGATAATGGCGCCATCGGGGAAGCTTGAGAGCGGGCGACTCCGTCCGGGTGTGAGAACCGGCCCTGTGGGGAATCCCAGTGGACGGATTTTCCCCGGCGTGATGAACCCGGGATGTAATGGAGGGACATTTCCAGGCGTTGCTTTGGGTTTCGGCGTCCCTTCTGGCAGTATCCGTTTGGCTCTCGGTGTGCTAGGAGTCGCGGGCACTGAAGCGGGCTCGGCGCTGGTTGTGGGCGTGTCGGGAGCGGATGGTGCAGATTCTTGCACTGAGGGCGTCCTCGCCGGCGTCGTCAATTGGGGCTGTGGCTGTGGCTCTGGCTTGGGCGTGAGCTCCCCCTCTCCGTCCTCGTCCTCCTCGTCGGGCGCAGGCGTCGCGACCTTCTTCGGCGCGGCGGCCCTCCGGCCTCTCCTCGCTGGCCTTGCGGGCTCGTCGTGTGTCTCCGCCGTTGGCTCCACCGATGCGGAGGCTCTTGCTCGCTTTGCGCGAGGACCTCGGACTGGTGTTGACTTTTCATCTCCCGTTGCCGAAGATGGCGCGCCTCTTTTCCTCGTCGTCGTCGCCGCCTTCTTCGGTGTCGCCGCCTTCTTTGGTGTTGCAACTACCGGCTCGTAATCATCTTCATCCTCCTCCTCTTCTTGCTCCTTCACCTCATCCTCCTCGGCTTCCGAGGAATCGGACTCAACGACTGGTCGTCTTCGTGAGGCGGCAGCTCGTCGTGAAGGGCGCGTGGACATCGGTTGCGCTGGCAGAATGGACTTGTGTGATGCGGTGGACTCCGTTTGTGGTGCTTTGTCGAAAAAGTTGATTGTGTTATTTAGGTGTTTGATATGTGGGGGTTTTTGTTCTCCGCGAGTCGTTAAGGAAAACAACACAGGGATAGCTTCACGTGTGGTCACGTGCTACGCGTCGCCACAGCAGTGCTCTTTAGCTTTGAACACGCTGACCCGATCCCCTAGGTAAAGTGTCTTGCACGAATGAATCATTCCCGCGGCCTAGCCTCACAACCTCCGCCCTGTTCAGAAATTTTTTCGGGTAGAGAACTAAGATCTCTTTACAATTCGCCCACATTCTTTTTCATGAAAATGCTCTTTCCCAGGGATGCCCAGGATGAATTCATCTGTATGTATTTTTTTAAATAAAAAGGCAAATCTCTATATGGATATCAATAACCAAAATGCTAAAACATGCAACACAGCTTCCAAAAACTCAAGAAAAACTTAACGCCCCCAACTTCCTTTCATTACCATTATGCATCTCTTCCGCCTGATCTTCCCCTGCTCCCGAAATTAGTTCTTCGGGGAATTTCACCACCCTGTCGATCCAGAGAGCATGTATGTTCATCCTCAACCTCTTCTCTCTTGCGTTTGGTAGTACTTTCACTACTTCTACTGTTTGTGTGAATTGTATTTCCCGCGCTTGATAGATGCCGAGAGCTGGAGGCAGCGGATGATGACGATGGTGATGATGATGATATACTGTCCAGGCTTTCTGGCATTAATGACCGAGGGATTTTGACCTATTGGAAGAAATGTTAGCTGTATGGTTTTCAAGAACAGGAATATATCCAAATTGTGTTTAAAACATACACTGTATTGAACAAACTCGTCGAATGGCCGTAAGCTAGTGAATGGCGATTTGAGGAATGCATGTAACTCATGGATCTAAATGCGCCAACAAAGTATCATAATTAGTATTCAAAGTCTTTGATCATAACAAGATAGTCTTCCGGGGATCTCCGGGAATGACACTATCCCAAAATATCAAAATGAACCGTACTCACAAAAATCTGCGCATGTTCCCTCCCCAAAATCTCCGTCATCATTTCCTCCGCCTGGCCCGCACTCCCCTTCAAATCCACGCTCTTCAAAATCCCAATGACAAACTCAATCAAAAACTCCGCATTACTATTCGTCCATTCCCACACCTGAAGCTCCCGCCTCACCCACATCCGCGCTCGGGACACAAGCTCCTCGTCTTCGCGGAAATCACGGGGGCCGACATTTCGAAACCGTGACATGCGGTTACTTCCGACATAGAGCGAGCGGAGTTTATGTTTGTAGATGAAGCGCCGGCGGAGGATTGCGGTGTCTTCGGATATTGGTGAGGGTGAGCGACGGCGACGCCGCCGATTGAGTGATCTGGTATAGGCGCGGTTGCGGAGGAGAAATGTTTCTCTTCCTGAGGTGGAGGAAGGCGTACTCGTACTGGTGCTTGCTGGTGGCGCAGACGTCGGTCTGGGAGGTTCGACTGAATGCTATCGATCGCAGCATTTACAGATTAGCCCTCATCCCCTCTCTACATTCCATCTATTCACAAGGAGGGGATTTCCACACACCTTCTGTATTTTTCCATCAACGGAACATGTATGAAGCTCCACCACAAGGCAATTACACAGCGGGCAATTTTGGCGAAGCTCCAACCAGTTTAGTATGCAGACAAAGTCATACGAATGACCGCATGGTACGGTTGTGCACAATTCCGAAATTTTGTCCAGACATATCACGCAATTCACACCCTCCTCGGTTTCAGCCTCGAGCGACATCCGGCGGTTGGCAATGCTGTTTGCAGGATCATCGGCGGTTTCGAGACGGTCGGAAGCTATGGATTGTGGTGGAGTTGAGCTTGGTGTTCGTTCGTGCATTGCTAGGGTTGTCATCTGCAACTCCCTGGAGGTGTCAGGGTAAACTTAAATTGCCGAGCTTTCGGTAAACAACACCAGGTACCCGGGAAAGCTGGAAAATAAGAGGCCATGTAAATTTGTGACACCTTTCCGTTCACAGGTGAAACTATACCTAATCGAACCTAATCGAGGGCGAGGGGCAGCTATGTACTCTACAAGTAGCCGTGCACCGTCCGTTGTAACGAAATTCTTGATGTCTCAAGAGTTGACATGGCCTCTTATTTTCCAGATTTCCCGGTACCATTTCATATCCCTTGACCTCGTCTTGGCATTTATTTACATTGCCACACTTCAAGGAAGATCTCGACTTTGAAACAAACAAGTGAAATCTATAATGATACAAATGTATTTCAATCTCTGAGTCCTCAGCTGACATTTTCCCCCTTATCGTTCCCAAATGCATGATCTAATAATGTACAGGTATAAACCGATTTTCGGAAGTAGTTGTATCGTGCAATTTTTCGATAATCTGAGTAATGCAACTGGGAAATCCCTCAGATACAAAAGTGCTGGTAAAAGTGTGCAAAAGTACAAAAATACACAAGTACAGCAAAGACCATAACAAGCCAAAACAGTAATTTATACAGAGGGCATACATCTAAGCATTTCCCGGCTTATAATAGCAAAGGAGGTATATGCAGCCGAAAATATCAAAATCCTATTCTCCCAAAGAGTTCAACCCATAGAAATTAAGCTGCCTCAACAGTTGCAGAATCTGTCTGTGGATAGAACGTGATGACCCCGCCTGGTCTAATGACCCCAGTCCTGTCGTAGTATGTCCTACCACGGATATACTTATCCAACTGCCAGTATCCATCCTTCAGTTGACTTGCAAGCTTGAACCTCTCTTCCTTCAGCTTCAAGGCACTTGATCCATCTAACGGAATAGATTTATCTGTGGCCACTCCTGCCGGCTCTTCCAAAATCCAGGATCTTGTCAAGGCTTCATACTTCTTGACCACTTCATTGCGCTCAGCAACGAGTTTCGCAATCGCCCCTTTGTCTCCGACTGATACATCTTCTTCAGGTGATGGTTCGGTGTATTTGTACTCCCAGTCTTCAGCGCCGCCGAGCTCTTTAATAATGTGCTCTTTGGGGATAAACTGTTCGAGGTCGTCTTGAGTTTTGGTGAAGTGGATCTTCGATGCAACTACTGGGTCAAGCCAGCCTTTGATAATGGACCATATTCCTGTGTATCTGTTTAGCATTTCTACCAGTAGAATTATAATGAATTCACAAACCTTGGAAGATCCATGGGGCCTTGTGGACTAGGCAAACTCCCAAGCTCTCTGGGTAGTGTGCTTCGAAACACTTGATCATAAATTTGACAGGTGCGTAATCCTTTGATAATTCGTAGACTGTTAGTTATATTACAGGATAGATTTTTGGAAAGATTTCTCACCATATTTGCTAGGGAAAATCCACTCATATCAAAAACAACGGCCTAACTGAGGTCAGCAACTGTTTTGAATAACTGTGAATTTTGACGACTCAGTCTCAGACTCCTTACAGCAGTGTCGACATGATTATTGAGCATAAGTCGGGCAGTTTCCATGATATAAACCGTATACCTCTCCAAGCTGTCTTCACTATCCTCGCCTGCCTTGTGCAGCCTCACTCGCACATAGCAGATAGGGCGTCCCTGCTTGTCCCATCCATGCAAGAAGCTCTTTCCAATCCTTAACTGATGCATGAAATCGTTATCTGCAGCAGCCACCGCACCATTCTCACCACGTCCGATTACTTCGTGTACCTGCATTAAACCTGTGAGCTTATGCGGCCTATTGGTCAAGCCGATGATTTCGTACCTTCATTTCAGCTGCGCGCCATTGCATCGTGCTGACCATCATAACCAACGCATTTTCTACGTTCCATTTCCTAGCCCTCAGAAAGCGCAATAATAATGCATCGGGATTATCGCACTTCACCATCTCCCAGAATGCCTCTCTCAATTCTTCGGGGGTTTGTGAGGATAATGCTGCGTTGAATTCCTTTGCTAGTCCATGCTTGTCGTCTTTGTCGTCTACTTTGACAGTCGCAAGAGCTTGGTTGGATATTTGTCCCGATGCGGTAGCAGGCGCTGGTGCTGGTGGCTGCTCCTTCTTTTTAAACATCGACATTTTACTCCTCTTCTTCTTCGCGTCGGCACCGTCGGCCCCAATTCCTGCAGCTGCTAGGTCATCGGTAATTTGTTCAACTGCATTTTCTTCTTTGGCCTTGCTTTCTATGGGAGTCGCATCACTACTGGCAGTAACCCCAAAGACTTTCAGAGTGAGCTTCCAGAACTCCTTGAGTTTCTCGTCTTCTTCTTTTGTGAGTGTCTCCGGCCTGCCAGGTGATATCGGTGGAATGGTGCGTGTCATGTCGCCTTCCTTTGTGTGCTGTTCGTACTTTTCGTTTGGTGTTGGTTGAGAAGCCTTTGTTGGCGGCCAGAAATCGAAAATTAGTGACGACTTATGGAACTGTGAAACGGCTTGAGGCTGATCTTGTTCGTCGTAAACGAAATAAGCAAAAGCTGCAGTCGGTGCAAGGAGGTAGGCGAATGATTTCCTTGAGCTATATGGCGGTGGTGGGATACCTCGTCCTGAGCTGTAAGGCGACTGCCGTGCAAGAGGTGTGAATGGTTTCTTCAGGCGAGCAGTTTGTCTGAAGATTGTCAAGTGGGTGGGTCTGAACATCCAACTACCTCCAATTGGCCTTGTGTCAGATAAAGGGGATTAGTATGTCAGTCCTCGTCCTGTCAGCACCTGGTATGTACAATCTCCTGGAGCAATAAAAGGCCGTGGAAGGGCGTCGGGATTAGGGAGCTTCCGAAGGACGTTGGAGCTTGCCAGGGTTTGGCCCAGGCTTCCACGACTACGCCAGGGGTATGCTTGCCTGGCAGGTAATGAAGACAGAAAAGTAATTCTAGAATGCAAACGGGCTAGTGAAGAACCTGTCGAGGTGGGGTTCGCGGCGGGCAGTGGCTGGAACTAGTAGCTGGCAGAGAACTGCCAAATGTGTTCTGCCTAGACGGCTACCGCTAAGTAGTCTCGTGCCACCGCTGAGAGGTGATACATCCAGAGGGAGGTTTTGTCGAGACTGGAGGTTTTGCAGCGAGACTGCCATGCATGTTCTCGTAACAGTGCAGCTATCCGAATCTCGAGAAACATGGGGATTCCAAGGCCGAGAAAGACGTCATCGGCGAAACACATGTACCGGTATGGGATCGATCTAGCGTCGTCTCGTTCCCATACCCTTAGGATCCTGCGGATCTAGCGGTGACAAGATTAGATCTTTATAAGTTTCCCTGCATTGATCAAACAGAATGGCAGAAACTAGGCAAAAATAAACAGCACTTGTTCTTGTTTCAAAGAATATCGAAGTCGGCTGTTTTACATTTTCCTCCCGAGCTCAGATTCTCAATCGTTATTCCCAGAATCGATCACATCGATCTCTATCAATTTTCCAAGGTTGTCCAACTTGTCGATACTAACAGCACTGTGATTTCTTTTGCGCACAAGAACATGATGATTCTCCCCATGTATGGCAATTGTTAACTTAAATGTCCCCGCGCTCGAGCCAGGCGACATATCTTGATTCGGGCGCGGCGTGGAGGTGGGGTAGTCACGTGCGTATTATGATTATTTGAGGAGGGATGACGCCAAGTCTGGTTGCTCCTATCCCCCCAGCAGCGCAACAGTGGCCTCCATGATCCATCAAAGCTCTTGTCCCAAGCCTATCCGGAACGAGAGTGCCCTCGATACACATCCACAAAACGAGCCAGAGCCTCATACGATATCGATCATGGCCAGTGAAACGCCCGCTCATGGAGGTTCCTCTTCCCAACAGCCCAGATCGCGGCGAAACTCGCGCCCCACTACACCTCTTCGCCGCTCCTCACGAGGTTCGTTAAGCGGGCGTAACCTTGACGAGTCATTTCCATTGGACACCCTAGAGCCAGCCTTCGCCGAGCTATCTGACGCCCTTACCAATCTTGATGACAACTTCATTGAGATGCAAGCAATGCACGACAGTTTATCGAGATTTACTGAAAGCTTCTCAAGTTTTCTGTATGGATTAAACATGAATGCATTTTGTGTGGACTTTCCAGAGGTATGATGGTCGGCTTATCGTCAATTACTTGATATCGATTCAGAAGATCAATCTCTCACATAGCGTACTATTTGTAGGCACCTGTTGCAGAATCTTTTAAGAAAAACCAATTGCAACAAGAGGACCAAATACGTGGTGAGCATCTCTTCGACATCGATACAAATACGTTCCCCACTAATAAATGTTTAGCACAACCTGCCGCCCAGCCATATGGTCAGGGAGGTAATAGGTGGCACGAGGGTGATATTACATTTATGTAAGACCTACTCGGTGAGATTTTTGGAAAGAGTATTCGAACTTATTATCATTATAGGACAAATGATACTTCCTTCGTGAATGAACCCGCGCAAACGCAGCCTGCTAAGGCACCACGCACAACAAGGGGAATTCCACGAGGTAGTGGGACAAGAGGTGGTAGGGCGGGGCGGACAAGTGGAATAGCTAGGGGGCGGGGGCAAGCAACGAGATGAACTACTCAAAATATCCATCTCTTTCCTCATGAATGATCCAACATGTAATCCATAAATACTCTATAATACAAATCTTCTTCCTATCTTAACACCACAATTGAATATGTATTCAAATACGACTCAATTGCTTCATTTCTAACGCATTACCGTTCAAACGGTCTCTAATGCTCTGACAAACCTCTCTAGTATACAACATTCAAGTAAGCAAAGGTAATAACCCTACATGATGTGAGTAGTAGGAGGTACAAATTGAAGTTGTGAATGTTTTGATTTCCTATACTGGTACTGGCCATTTAGATCGAAAAAGGAATCATCGGTTGAAGTCTTGGCACAGATGTGACCTGGGCTTTGCCGAATTGACACCCCACTTAGGCGCACATTTCCAGATCTACGCTTCGCATAGTCTTTGAGTGCCCCACCTGAAACCATACATCAAGCAAGATATCAACCTCTTTCTCCCAAAGAACCAATAGGTGAATATTCCCCAACCTTCCAGGTACTACATGTGCAACCGGGAGTCCGTGAACTTTGCTAATCCGCGGGATAGACTCCATCGAAATGGCAGCTTGCATCTTTTGTAAAATCATCAAGGGCGAGATTCCCTCATTTAAGGTGGTTATATTTCTGTCTATCCTATCTACTAGTAGAATTGAACAGGGCTAACACTAGTGAACTTCGAATTTTACAGCTTTTTGAAAGCGAGAATGTCTTTGCATTCCTCGATATCCAACCCCTCAGCAAAGGCCATGCGGTAAGTTATCCCCAGCGGTCCTTCGGCAAAATATGGCCCCAATCCTAGGGGATAGCATATCGTCTAATTGACTGACTTGCATCGCTCTTTCGAACCTCTAGCTCGTGATCCCAAAATTCCATGGAGCAAAGCTTCATGAGATTCCGGATGAGCAGCTGGCCGAACTTCTCCCAGTCGCAAAGAAGATTGCCCTTGCAGTTGGTGCTACAGACTATAACGTCCTTCAGAACAATGGAAGGATTGCGCACCAGGAAGTTGATCATGTAAGGAGCGCCCAACTACCTTTTCCCAATATTGTGTTCCATAAAGCATGGTATAGTAGCTAACCAAAGTCGAACTTATTGATAGGTCCATCTACATATGGTACGTTTTTCTTCCTTCCGTCGAACTAATGTTGGCAAGATTATGTCAATATATGGCAGCCGCTCTTTGGGGGCTGTTGGTAGGTCCATCCACTACCTTTTCATGTACTAATGTGTAAATATCCAGATCCCAAAACCAAATGCAGAGGAGGGCTTGACTGTAGGATGGCCTGCAAAGTCGGCGGATATGGAGAAACTTAAGGCATACTTCGCTGAAGTCAAGGCTAGAATTTAAGAAATATCAACATTGCAAGGTGTTGACAGATAGTATGACAATTCAAATAAGTTGTTCAAGTCACCCGCTTTCGAAGTGTTGTTATAGATCTCACTTGTATACTCGGTCCTGGACTTTGTTTTTTCGGTAGATACTTACAGATGATATGCCCAACCAAGCTATTCATCCGTACATGTACTTCTGCATTATAATTACATTTTATGATTGATACGTTGTAGAAATTGGGTGTTGAGTATACGTATACTACCTGTACTGTTCTCATGAGGTGTTACCAGCATTTTACTAAAAAAATATGAATTAACGCTAGAACCACTTGGCATACAATCTCCAAACGACAATTCCATGGAGATATTTCATAATTCTTCTTTGTCTTCGAACTGAGGGATTATATCTGGATCTTCCGTGAGCTATCCGGAAGCTATGACCGCTTCCCAGCTCTCCGGATTCACGTGACTAAATCTCGCCTTGGCTATTTCGGTCAACGGCTGCTGAGTCAGAAAAGTGGGATAGATTTGGCCCCCTCCGGCATTAAACTATGTGGAAGCCCGACAACAGTTGATCGCGATTCGGCGTCCTCTATCTCCACTCTTTCCAATAACCTTCCAGTATCTCGTTGTGACCATGCAGAGGTGCTCTACGATCATTCCGAAGAGCTTTAGTGCTCGGGCGCCATCTGCCTTTGCCTCACCCGCGGCCACTCGGAGCATTCACGATATCGCCATTACGAGAACTGGTAAGCTTCGAGCTTGGGATGTCTTTACTGCAGGAGGAATTGAAGCTCATGCTCTCTAGGAAAACCTATATTTCAACGTCCTGGTGGCGGGAGGTTTGTGCGCACCTTGTTGTCAAGGTAAATTACATTTGAGCTCACTGTTCTAGGTCCTCTCTCGGAGGTGTGTTCGATTCTACAATTCTTCGACATGAATTCCCTACTGATCACTTCAAGGCCACACTGTCACGGTTTTCGGCGCTGCGGGATTTCTCGGCAGATACATTGTCAACAGACTGGGTATTATCCCATACTCCAATTGCGCAGGGCGAAAGCTCATACATTCAATTTAGCAAGGAAGGGATGCACCGTCATCATTCCGTTCCGCGATGAGATGGCAAAACGCCATTTGAAGGTGTCTGGAGATTTGGGTCGGGTTATATTCACGGTAACTCCCAGTTCCCACACTACGAGGTTGTCAGGCCTGATTTTGACCGTTACTAGGAATTCGACCTACGCAACACTGCATCTATCGAGGAGAGCGTGCGCCATTCTGACATTGTCTACAATCTGATTGGTCGCCAATACACCACAAAGTACGTCCACCACCTAGCTAAACGGAAGACACATTGGCCTAATATGACATCTCAGGAATTTCTCATACGAGGATGTTCATGTTGAGGGCACCCAGCGAATTGCCGAAGCCGTTGCAAAATACGATGTCGACAGATTCGTACAGGTCTCCTCTTACAACGCCAATCCAAATTCGCCATCCAAGTACTTCGCTACGAAGGTTCGGATTAAACCCCAATTCTGCTTTGAACGCGGACTAACAGCAATTATAGGGTCAAGCCGAACTAGACGCAAGAGCTATTTTTCCAGAGACAACCATCGTCCGCCCTGCGCCGATGTTTGGAAATGAAGATAACCTTCTCAACAAGCTTGCTGGATTCAAAAATGTTTTCACAGCGAACCACATGCAAGAGAGAGCTTGGCCAGTTCACGTAGGCAATCAAATTTCACTTTTACCACACTCGTGTTTTAACCAAATTTATAGGTCACCGATGTTGCGAGAGGACTTGAGGTTCTGATGCACGACGATTCTACGGCTGGTGAAACATTTGAGTTCTACGGACCCAAGGAATACTCAACCAGAGAAATTGCCGATCTTGTAGACAGACAGATTATCAAGAAACGCCGCCACATCAATATTCCAAAGCCAATTTTCAAGGCTGCCGCTAAGGCTCTTGACTACATCTGGTGGCCCACGATCTCACCGGATGAGATTGAGCGCCAATTCATAGACCAAGTCATTGATCCAAAGTATGCATCTCAAGGCCCTGGAGTTTCTGACCAACATGACTAATTTAATTCTTTACAGTGCCAAAACCCTTAGGGATTTGGGCATCGAGCCAGATGACATTTCGAAATGGATCCTCTTCTACTGCAGACACTACAGGTTTGTCCAACCCCTTGAATATTCACCGAGATCCATTCTAACAGTTTGACAGATCCGATTTGTACTATGATCTTCCTCCTATGACCGAGAAGGAGAAGCGTGAGGAGAAGCGGTACTTACATGTGGAAAACGACATGTAAATCTGTGTTTACCAACAATTTGTTTTTTCTTGTCAATGCGTTATCCTCCTGTAAATATATAATTGCAAACATTTAGAGATGCATGTTTTTTTTGCATATTTTGTGCCGGGGTTTCGCGGGCCGGCGGTTTGGCCGGCGGGATCCACAGACGGCCGAGTGTTTCCCCTTCCGAGCTGTAAGACAACGGGCCGGAGCATTAGCGGGCTCAAGCTGCCGCGACTCCCGTCATGCGAGAATGTGGGGTCTGCGGTTCAAGTCCTAGTCTAGGGTCTCTAATCCCTAAACAAGACTACCGAGGCTCTAGTCGGAAGTCCTGTGGGCAACAGCTCAAGGTGCCGGTGTTTCTTTCTCCATGGCGGTGATTCAGCTTGTCAACACCCTGAAATAAGGTTATATAATGCTGGCGATCTTGAAAACTGGAGTTATATCAACCTTGAAAAATAGTTTGCCAAACTTGCGCGCCTGCACTTATACCACCCCACACCCCATAACTTTACGCAAATTTTACCGAACGAGCCCAGCCGGAACGATGTCCGTCTTCGGTACCCTGCCAGAAGTTGAGAGGCTGTCGCCAGCCGTGATCAGAATTATGGGTGGAAATCCGGGGAAGGTCGGAACTCCCCAGACTCGCAGCTCCTACCAAAGCTATGGACTGATCGAGTTGACTCGTAGTTCACTCTACAAGGCACCAACACATACCTTGTCGGCGTTGGGCCGAAGCGCATCTTGATTGATA
The DNA here is from genome assembly GCA_024516245.1 of Peziza echinospora. NCBI lineage: Eukaryota > Fungi > Ascomycota > Pezizomycetes > Pezizales > Pezizaceae > Peziza > Peziza echinospora. Next base: position 911,572 of record JAJLQT010000019.1, on the reverse strand, counting down.
CAGGTACCTATTGCTTCCCTACCTTACCTCTCTTTGGCCGACTTGTTGTATGGGTGTACTTCTGACTGACTGTTCGTATTCTGGGCGCTTCTACATAGGCGATGGAAAGCAGGCCTGGATTGATACACTGAAAAAGGTACTTGCAGACGAGAATGCGGAAGTCTCTGCCGCACTGCTCACACATTGGCACCACGACCATGTCAGTGGGGTAGAGGACCTATCCGCAATATCGCCCCAGACCACCTTCTTCAAGCACGACCCCTTCCACGGACACGAGCCCATCGAGGACGGACAGATCTTCAAGGTCGATGGGGCCACCCTGACTGCCGTCCACACCCCCGGGCACGCCGTCGACCACATGTGCTTCTTCCTCCTCGAGGAGGGCGCCCTCTTCACCGGCGACAACGTTCTCGGCCACGGAACCTCCGTCTTTGAAGACCTCGCCATCTACCTCGCCTCCCTACGAAAGATGAATTCCCTGCCAGGGCTAACTGGGCGGGGATATCCCGGCCACGGCGCGGTTCTGGAGAGTGCAAAGGAGGCTACGAATAGCTATATCATGCATAGACAGGCGCGTGAGAGACAGGTTCTGGCGGTTTTAAGGGAGGGACATCCGCTGGGGTATGATGATTCGATGACCGCGATGGAGTTGGTGCAGAGAATATATAAGGAGGTGCCGAAGGAGCTGCATCCGGCGGCGGAGAAGGGGTTGTTGCATATTTTGGGGAAGCTGGAGGCGGAGAAGAAGGTGGAGAGGGATGGGCCGGGGTGGATTTTGACGGTTGGGCGGTCGAGGGTGTGAGTTGTTCTCGGTGTGAGTACTCGTGAGTGGTAGTGTCATTCCCAGTGGGTGGAAGAGGAAATTGGGATTGGGTTTTGGGTTTTGGGATTGTGTTGGTGTCGATTAGTCTCGTACCCGTGTCGATTGGTATTGAAATTCGTTCCTTTGGGTAGTAAAATAAATATCCTTTAATTGATTTTATCGGTGAATTTAATGGGAATATGTCGAATAAATGAGAATATGAATAAATTGTTTCAGAATTCCTGAAGGTATAATCGAATTGGGATCTTGATTGGCCTGGTCGTGCCCTCTGCCCTCGGATGTTGAATATTCTCACAGCTTGCGGATCCCGAGGGAGAATTATACACGGAGAACTTGGAGACTTTATAAGGCTCTTGGTTGCATATGCTAGAAGGGGAGGTACTAGTATACTTTCAAATACACGGTGTCGAGATGTTTCAAACTGGATCGCGAATAGTCGAACATGTTTCCTGCACCAGCAGTGGGGATGCAGGGACTAAACGTCACCCTGGAGCGGTCGGCTTGGCGTCATCGCCTGTGATCGCCGGCGATCCCTCCCTAGCCGCGCCAGGTGCGGCCGCCGGTGCTACTCTGCAACGGGAGCTTTCTGCAGCTATTGCATTTCAGGCAACTTAAACTTCTACAACTCCAGCCCACCGCCCATCCCCCCGCCCTCCTGCGACCTCGCCCTCCGGTGCTCGACGCTCCTCTGCACGGACGGAAAAGTAGTGACGGCACCGCGACACCAGCAACCATCCCACGACATTCAGCTTAGCTTACGACACTGGAAATGAGCTCCACGATCGTGCTGAAGCGCTCTGTCGCGACAGCGGCCAGCTCCGCCGCGACATCGCCAAACCCGAAAAGCGTCGGCAAAAACAAAGCTGCTGCTGCGGTGAAGGAGCCGACGCCCGTCCAGGCAGCTTATGGATGCAGCAAGTTTCCCCAATCACCTCTGGCCGATCACCTATTCTTAGGGAAGCACCAACTGACGGCCTGAAATCAACCGAATAGGTCACATCAAGCTGCTGCTCGACAGCGCAATGGTGTCAGTGAGAGATAGCTATGTATCTGCTATTCGTCTGCTAGCAGATCAAAATAGGCTAGATGCGCAAACTTGCACAAAATGCAATGAGGTGTTGACGAGAACTATGCTGTGCTTGCAGTGTAGTAATGTTGCTTGCCAGAAAGAGGCCGAGGCGCACTCAAAAGCAACAAGGCACATGTTTGGTGCGTATCTACCTTTCTTGCACATATATATGGCGCAAGTACTCATTTTCAATAGGTATCGACTCAAAGTCAGCATCGATGTACTGCTTTCTGTGTCAGGATTTCATCTATGATCCATTCATAGAAAAAACCAGAGTCACAAAGCAAGCGGAGCTTATGGAAGGGAACAGTGGGTCCACCTTTTCTTGCCAGCATCTCTCGCTTGGAGGAGAGATGTCTTTCGTTTTTGAAATGCAGTCTTTGGTGCTGTTGTCATTCACAATTGGAGGGCTATATGCTCACACATGCCACAGTCCGGAAAAAGCGCAAACTTGAGGAGAAGTCATCTCCCGACGACCTCAAATACATTGAAACCAACACTACATCTGCACCATGTCGGGCTACTGGCCTACGGGGGTTCTATAACATGGGCGCTACTTGTTTCATCTCTGTCGTTCTACAGTCCCTCATCCACAATCCGATAATGCGGAACTTCTATCTGTCAGATGGACATAGGGCAAAAGAGTGCGCGCAGGTAAACTGCATGAGCTGTGCTGTGGAAGAAGTTTTTGCAGAGTTCTTTACTTCTGATAAGGTTGAGGGATTTGGGCCAACAAATCTACTTATTACAAGCTGGAAGTGTGATCAAGTAAGAGGCTTCTTCAGACATCCTGCCCTCATCGCCTCATGAGTGCCGATATAAATATATACTTACTGTTACAACAGGCTCTTGCTGGATGCAAGCAACAAGACGCGCACGAATACCTCCAATTTCTCCTCAACCAACTCCACACAACCAACGGAGGTGTTACTGACAACACAAAAACCGGGTCATGCAAATGCATAATCCACAGGTGCTTCTATGGGAAACTTCAGAGTGATGTAACGTGCGGTAACTGCCATAATGTGACTACTGCACTCGACCCAGTTATGGATCTTTCCCTGGAGTTAAAACCAAAACCCAAGGGCAAACGAGGTCATCAGACGAATGGAGATGACTTTGGGTCAGCAACAACACCGGAAGTGCTGACCCTGCAGGAGTGTTTGGAGAGGTTTACGACGCCCGAGAAGTTGGGGATTGAGTATAATTGTGTTAAATGCTCAGGGAGTACACTGCAAGAGGCTACAAAGCAGTTGACTGTGAAACGGTTGCCCCCCGTTCTGTGCATTCAGTTGAAGGTATGACATAACCATCCCCGCCCCTTCTTCTTCCACCGAGTGGACTATCTCACAATATGAATGAATAGAGGTTCGAACATTCATCCTCGGGCTTCTCAAAAATCGACACAAAGGTCCGTTTCCCAGCTCAGCTGGACATGACGCCATACATCACACGCTCCAAACGAAAACCAACAGACCTCTCGATCCCAGCCCAAATACCGATACCGACTGGAAACAGCAAGAAGGAGAAGGCAGCTGCCGCAGCAGCTCTCGCTAGTAACGCAGCGGCGGCGGCTGCTGCAGCGGCTGCATCTGCCGCGATACTCTCACCGCCTCCGTCGAACTTTCAGTATGAGCTCTTGACGGTGGTCGTGCATGATGGGCAGATCGATACGGGGCATTACTATAGCTACTCGAAGTCGAATGGACAGGTACGTCTTGTCCCTTCTCCCCCCCTCTTGGCTTTTTAATTCCCTTCAAATAAAAAATGAATTCATATTCAAACAAGTCACCTTTATGAGCCAATAAACTAACGAACTTCATAGTGGTTCAAGTTCAACGATAGCGTAGTAAGCGCTGCCACGGAAGCACAGGTCCTTGCCGAGAAGGCGTATTTGCTCTTTTACATCGTCAGGAGTCTTAGCACGCTGACTTGAGCCACATGCCCATAAACCATCACTAACTCGTGCTTACACCTCTTGTGCTTTCTTTCTTGCAATTCGCAACTGGGTAATTCACGGCTTTTCTTTGTACCATTTTCTGTTTTACTTTCTTTCTTTCTTGGGGGAAAGTAAAATTCGCCTTTTTAAGGAGCCCATGCATGCCAGGAAGCTCGGGACTTTTTAATTTGTGAATTCTACACCCGGCCATCTATGCATATGGGTAATGGCGCTAATTAATTTATATGTTTGGTTTGCAATTGTCGGTTTACATGTTTTTTTCTTTCTTTGTTTTTTTAAATTTCTTTCCCTTTCTTCAACTGTTTGTGTTTTCAGGCCGCGCGTTGTGTCTTTATGCAGCTGCTGCTTTTTATCTATTTGATTTCTTTTTTTTTCTTTCATGAGCTAATTCTTTGCAATTATTTATTCTGATCTATTCTTCTTCTTCTTCTCTTCTTTTTTTCGCTGCGCTTCGAATTCGTTTCGTTTTCTTTTTGCTGCGGAATATTTGCTTCAAGCCAGCTATTTAGATAATGATAATTACACCCCCTTCCTCCCTTCCATCGATATCCTCCTCTCCCTCAACTCAAGCCCCCCTTCACCGGCGCTTAACCGCACTCCATGTTTCTTACGTCCGGCGCACATCAGCATACATGCATACATAATTAAAATTTATCCTTGAGCTTCAATCACCTTTTTTTAAATTTTCTCTCCTGCTTCTTGTCTCTTGTCTCTTGTCTCTTATCTTAATCTCGCGTACTTGTGGGTTCTGCTGCAATTGCAATTTTCCTTTTTGCCTTTTTTTTTTATTCTTCCTGTTAATTTTCAAATTGAAATTTTTGCTTGCAATTGCATGCGCATTAATTTTGGCATCAATCATGATCATGAATTAATTCATTTCCATTACTTGCTAGCTATAGCTACATCTGTACTTGAATTCCTTAGGTGATTATAAGCTTTCAATTGTACGTCCGGATCCGGATCTAGCTAAATTTATAAATCTATTTATGTGCAAATGAATTCGAATATTATTATGAAATTGCCTGATGATTCATGATAATATTGATACTCCTAAGGTTGGTCTAATCAACGTTTCGATATATTAGGACCTGGTAATGGATGCGGGATGGATAGGTAGGTGGTATATATACGTAATGATCAGAGCAAACCTAAATTATCCTCCTTCTACAATATACTTACCCTCAAGTATGCCACTACTTGGTAACTATAGGTACCTGTATGTACCTCCTTAAGCTTTACCAACTCGATGTCCCTCCCCTCCCTCCCTTCCATCCATTCGTATCTTCATCACCAACATCAATTGCAAAAATAATATCCACATGACCAAAGACATTAGCGTAAATACACGAATCCAAATTTAAAGATCACAAGCTGAAGAAGAAAAAAAAAAATACATATACATATAAATAAAAAAGAGCACTCCAAAACCAGACTACACTCCCAAATTATAATAAAACTCCCAGCCGAATCCTAGCCCCATGCAACTTTCGGCCGCAATTCAATAATATACAGATAGTACAGTCCCTCAGTATGTAGGCTTTCGAGCCCATGGCCATAAACCCCTTGAAAACATTGTAAACAATCCCCCCCCCCCACCTCGAGACTGCCCCCCACCCCGAATTCTCCTCATTCCCCCGCATTCCTCTACTCCCTTACCCCCATGGACCGTATCGATCTATGGGGACCCCGATGGAGATCTCGGCGCAATAATAATCGGCGGGGATAGTGACGTGGACGTCGACGTCGACTTCAATCTCTTATGCACATGTCTTGCTCCATCACGATGCAGACTTTCCATATTATCGTCCCTCTCCATCGAGTTCGCGGAGAAATGACCATTTCCATCTGCAATTGGAGGAAGAGGAGGAGGGGGGTCACCCGTGAAATCAGATCCCAAATCAATGATCCCCGGCGGGGGAGAAAGCGGAGTAGAGTAAGAACAAGAGTAGGTACTCGAACTCGCCCTCGATCTCGGCAGCGCGATATCCTCTGGCCTCCGCGGCCACGGCCAGATATCCTCAACCTCGAGGCCAAGGCCAATATCCAAATCCAAATCCAAATCCAAACCCAAACCCAAACCCAAATCGCAATTCTCCGCATGTGTATCCCCCGTTTCTACCTCCTACTGAAATCCACCAGATGAAATATTCCACATATCATCCATACCCTCTTCGACCTCAACTCCAAGCCCAGCCTCAGCCTCAACCTCAATTCCATCTCCCCCCTCCTCCTCCTCGTTCCCCACCTCCTCCGGCCCATCACACTCCGCATAGTAATCCCCCTCCATAAAATCCCCCCTATACACCTTCCTCCCCCTCGTCCCCGCCGCATCCTCATACAGCGAAAGCGCCTCCATGGACCTCATCATGCCCTCCGCAGACCACAAATTCTCCGAAACGCCGTCGATCCTCGCCGCCGCGCCTTCCTTGATGCGGATATACGGCGCCTTCCTCATCCCATCGAGTTTCGAATAAGCGTACTGCACGCCATCACTCAAAAACCTCATTGCGTAAAACCCCGTTTCAGAAATCCGTGCAGCGAGAATCCCCACCAGCCACTCCTGGTGCGGTTTCTGGCGGAGCTCTATTGCTGTGGCGAATAACGGTGCCGTCCTAATATATGCATATAAATTAATATCAACGTTCAGTTCATTCTCACATTGTAAACTGGGGGGGTATATCAGAGCAGAAAGAATAAATTAGCATACATTGCGCCATCACAAGACGATGGAAGGCCCGAGAAAACCCTCAATAGCGAATGGCATTTCGACCCAATTTCCGGGCATACGACAGGTAAATCTGGGTGTCGGAGTCGATAAAGTTGGATATCAGCGCCAATCCCATATGCAACCACAAGCGCAATCGCCTTATGTGCATAAAGCTTGGGAACAATCTCATGATTCTCTGTCGAGTTAATATCCTCATCAACTATATCCTCCACTACCTCTGCCTGTGATACGCCATCCTCTAATAGCGGCATGTGAAGAGAATTAAAGCATGGTGGGAGCTCCTTCCGCCATGCCTCAACATCATTTTCAAGGGATGTAATTTTCTGCTCAATCTTTTGTTCAAGTGCCGCTTTCTTCGCTGACCGCACCCCCTCTTCAACCTCAAGAGTAGCCTGATGGACCTCTCTCCGTCTCCGAATAATCCAGGCCTTCAGGTGGCAGAGCTTAGAGCAGATGACGCACAGCTTTGAAAAGGCCGCATCGGCTGCAAGTAGTGGAGGGGAATCGTGTGAAATTGGGATTCTGGTCAATGGGTCTACCGTCCACCAGTCCTACTAATACAATTAGATCCTCATATGATCATCGAGGGATAGACGAGATTCACATACTTCGGTTTGGAAGCTAGGGTTTCCAGAGATCGCAGACGAGCTCACATCTAGCCGTCTAAAGGCAGCAAGGAGTGCCCGTCCGACGGGCGTCATGTGAGCAGCCTTCCCTGTCAGATCAGATACAATGTCAGCGCAATATAAATTTGAAGGTGCCCTCATATCCGAAGTTCTGGAGACGGAAATCTTACCCCTAGCATGAATGATATCCCTGCACCCATTCATGTGTACCCCCATCTTAATTAGTTCCCCATTCCATAGCTGCCCAAATAGTAAGCCGCTATCCCTAAATTGGAATTACTGGACATCCAAGCAGACCCACCTCGAAATGACTCAATATTATGCTTGTAGCTAAGGGCACGTCTGTTGTTAACGCATGTGGGTTTCTTAAAGACTCGTAGTGTATTCGAAGAGCTATTTGATAATGATTTATAGCCCTTACTGACATAGATCTAGATAAGCCTAAATCTTTAATCGAAAGTCCCATCTGCAGAGCGGCAAGCCCAAGTAATGCCTCCATCAAAGCTGGCTCATTTTGGGCCATTGCTGGAATATAATTTCCAAATAAATCAATATATGATGGAGATGTGTCTGCCAGACGTTGCGCTGGGACCTCAAGATAATATTTGAACAGATCTTGGTTCGTCAACGAATCGAGAATTGGACTTTGTGGAGGGGATAAAACAATGGTATTGAGCGGACTCTTTGGAGTTGGCCAACTGGTAGTAATATCAGCATATCTCTCAGGTTGAATTCATGAAGGGTGAGCACTTACCCAAATGAATCACCAAATGTGTCTGCATCAAATTTGAAGAAGTTGTTGTCCATCAATGGTGTGGGGCAATTACTGAATGCTGCCGGAGATGAAAGTGGACCAGGTGTGAATATTAACGTCTCAGGCGATTCCGCGAACGGCAACAGGCTGCTTTCAGAAACTGTGATTAACGGCGGAGGTGGTAATCTCCTGAGCTGGCCAGCAATGTATTCTTGGAGCTTTGCATAGCTATCTGAGGTAGGTGATCTCACTTCACCATCTTGTCTATTGACCGGTAGAATCGGATCTGGAGATATCGAACATAAATCTTCTATGTTATCGGGCGATTTCCGTTTTGCTCCTGGAGCTCTGTCCCAAGCTTCACGTTTTTTCACAATTTCGTCAACAATAAGGCCCATATTCGTGATGACGGTATCGACCTTCCGGCGAGGTTGAGATGAGGTCTGTGTGATTGAAGAACTGCTTAACGACCGCGGTCGAGACCTTGACCTTGAGCGTGAGCGCGAGGATGGGCGGCTTACGCATCGTGCAATTGGGCTCAACATTTTTTTGTAAATATCGAGAGGTGTGTCAGGACGTTTCTTAATTCCATGTTACCAGGGCTCGCTTCGAAGGATATATATCTTCGGGTTTCAACAGAATATGGTGGGGCGTGGAGAACCTTGCAGCCTTTGATCATGATAACGTGCACGAAAGACGCTCTTGCATGTCTGAATTCATTCCATGTCCAGGGGTTCGATAACTGGCAATTGACTGTTCCTGCGTCTGGTTGCCGAACCGCCACATGGAAGGGCCTTGTTCTTTTGCAACTTTGTGCAACGTTGGGGGAACGTGCTTAGCTACGTTGGTAGTGGAAAGGTCCTCCAACTAGAGTGGCTGTGCCTTCCGCGAACCTCAAAGGGGGTTGATCTTGTGGTGATATCTCTAAACGAATTCACAATGCAGCAATCGCAAAGCCTCGTTAATAATCCTGACCCGGCGTTCATCGGTCGCATGCATGGAAGCATGGAAACTGCTATTCATAGAGTTTGCTGCGTACCATGACCACGAAAGTGGCATTCTTGTTCGTCTTGAAATTAAATGACAGCCTCCGCGTACATGGGGCAGCACTTGATGGCTTCGGAGAAATAGGCTCCGCTTCACTCCGATTCAGCCGCTGCACCAACATGCGAATATTAAATCGTACTTCAACCTCAAGTGAACTCAGCCGTTGGATATGAAGTCTAAAAAGGACCTTGAATGCGATCCTTAGAAAAGTAGTTGAGTGCACCCTGGGTATACACAGCCTGGCAAGGCTGAAGAAAGTTATCAGGAAGCCCTAGGTTGAGATGTGAAGGCTGGCATGTAGAGGTACGATTCGGAAATCACACGATAGATGTTGTCAGATGGGATGTGAATGTTCATCATTCCTCTTACGTACTCTCATAGGACGCCTTGAATTTATATAACGCGCAGAAATCGGCGACTTCGCTCCGATGCCCGTTGGTGGAGAGGGGTTCTGTAGTTCCTCATCTGGAAGTCACACAAACATTAGTACTTGTAGTGTGACAGAGGTGAACTTAGGTATCTTCACAGGGATGACCATTGAGGCGCAATACATACGTTGCTCCGCCTCAAGATTCTTGGCTGCAGAATTGCGTCGTATGTAAAGTACTTGAGTAGTCCGATCCATTAGAAGAGCCCCACAGATTCCAACCCATCACGAGAAGCAGTCGGCACTTACATCCGCAGCCAAGCAGGGAGTGTCGGAGCATTCGGGTCTTTGGAATACCTCAATCCCACATTGGTACGTGGTACGCAATTTTCTGCCCAATTTAGAGATATCTGCATTGTCCTTATCCAATAATGCTGGGCTGCTCAATAGCGCGGCATGTGTTGTCGAATCTCGTAGAAACCCGATGAGGCTGTGGGGGCTGTGAACACATTTTGCTATCGTGCAGGTGTCAATTCCATAGCAGGCCTGAGCTTCCCAAAACAATTAGTTACCCTGAAAACCAGTTGGGTATAAATCCTGAAAAATAAAACCATCGTAGCCTGATACCATCGATCCAGTGCGAGAATCACATAGTGCCGTTTTTTTGGAGGCACCAGGCAGTAGTATCTTCATAAATACGGAGTCCTGAGCTACCATATGTGGTTGACTTGTGCATTTCACAATTTCCAAATGCAAATGGCTCCAAGATTGGTAGTTCTCTACGCTCGTGCCGTAGTTCTCAAGCTCAGCTAGCCTTCAGCTCCTAGAGAATGTGCTAATGTTGATCATTGAATTGGGCCAAGTCATCTGCGGAAGTTGCTCACATAAAAACATCTCCATGGATGAGGCCTATTTCTTTCATTAGCTAGTTATGCCTTCCTATCGGATCGGGGGGGCACTTTTCAGAGACATAAGTACCTGAGGATTGAACACTCGTACAGCATTCATTACATTTAGTCTCGACTCTCCAATTGCTCTGTCCATAATTTCTCTCTCTAATCAATCACATCTCGAGGTTTCGAAGTAGCACTGCGGACATGTAGTACTGGCAAGTGGCGCTGGAGTGAGTTTTTGCTGACTTGGATACTTTAGCAGCGCTGTTATCAAAGATCGGCTAGATTCCAGCTGCTTTTAGGGATCCGAGTTCGTGACGATAGCGTCAGGGAATCGGTAGAAAGTAGCCTCTTCCCGGTAGAAAGCGAGATTGCTTGAAGAGGAGGAAACTGTGCAGTAGGTGTAATTCCGTTCGTGACATGGGTTGGTCTGGACTGTTCTCGTGGTCTGAGCCGTCCAAGTCGACCATGAATTACAACTTTCGCTGGAATTTCATCAAAGGAGACGTCGTTCCCGAATAAAGTAGTCTCGAAAGAGAGCCAAGAAGAAACTTCCCAAACAAGCATCAAGGGCATCTGAATAAACTTAGTCACGAGACAATAAACTCACAAATAACTCAAAAAGTTGAATTCCGACGAGCCTTAGTCTGGGCACGCCGAGCCCTACACGAACCTGGGAACGAACCTGATTCCATGGGCACAACCTCCCAAACCACCAAAGCTTTGCAACGCATCAGAAACTCACGCCGAATATGAATATCAGAATACATATCCGACCTGCTAATCACTGCATCCACCCATTTACGCCGGTTAACTTCCTTCGAGTAATTCACTTCAGAACTCGCTTCCAATCCAATCAGCTACCATACTCCAAACACTAAATGGGGATCCCCTGTAAGCTCCCGCTGTCAAACAACACTTTCACAGAAATGTGATCTTAAGCTTATTCCAATCTTAGGCCGTGATGAACCCGCAGTAGTGCGCGGAGGACATCGACTAGGTAGGTACCACAGGCATACCTGTTCTAGCCCCTACCACCTCGAACATTCTAAAGCTTAATGCTGTGAGTTTAATGTTCAATGTGGGATGGCTGGGGAACGACATGTCTACACTCGAGGAGTCACTGAAAATTGGTCATGTATTCTGCGTGAAGCCGTTGTATCGCTTGGATCTCGGCCCGGAGGTTTCATTGCTCGATTCGGAAACGGGTCGAGAGCGAATTACAACGCCAATCACCCTAACGGTGTGTTAAATTTAGGTCGTTGAATGACATACTCGTGTTCTACACGCATGTTGCGGGTGTCTAAGACCTTCGGATCTTCCTCAAACGTCGCCCTAGAAGGATTGAACAACCACTCTTAATGGAGCTGGCTGATCAGTTGACGCATATCACCATGGGGATTCCCTTCCGAACACAAGCGGCCATTAATTGCATTTGTTCAAAAAACCGAGTTTCCGCATGATACGAATCCTTGCAGAGAGCACCTTAGGGCACTTTGGGGACGGTAACAGCATTCACACACGATAACACATCCACACAGTGCGCAACCTACCTTGTGAAAACACAATTATCGACATTTCAACCTGACCCGATCATGTGTCCCTACCAATGTTTTTCGAAGTCCATCGAAAGTTTTCACTAAAACCCTTAGCTACAATCCGCAAAGCATACCGAGACAATCCATTTCGATACGGCTATGGCCACGAGCCCACTGCAACTAGTTATTCTCGTCACCACATCCCTGCATCAACACTTTCCACCAAGGAATGCTCAATTGACAGCCAAGCAGGTATTTCCCTAAATGTTTGGGCTGGCAAACAGCCAACTCGCTTACCTTGTACTTTGACATGCATGCATATCCTTGATTTTGTTGACTAGATGGGGCTTGGTTGAATGGAGGAGGAATATTCATGCCCAAGGGCATTAGATCCTGACCAGAGTATCGACATATTTGAGTGCATTCTTTGGGGGCTTTTTGTGCAGAGGATAACTGAGCTTGTTCTCGTGCCCAACTGAGCTGACAGCGAAGCCAATTCTAGTTACATTTTTCATAAGTGCCACGACACAAGCACAGTACATCAAAGATTTCAGTATCATGAGATTTTTCAGTACCAGTGTTTCGGTACCAGTGGCCATTGCCTGGCAATCAGACTCTTCGTGGAAGACCCTTTGTCACCGATGCTCGCGCCCCCCCTGACGTCAATCGAGCGAATTCTTGGCGTGCCCCTCCTCCTCCTCCACACCACTGACCCGAATCCTGGCCTCCTTCTAACCATATGTAGCATTTGCTCTCGTGCAATGGCACATACCGAACCTGGCGTCACCTCCCATGCGATTCCGAATCACACATCTGCACCCTGCGTAAGAGAAGCGGTCGTAAGCATCTCACGACAGCTGGAGCCCTTCATTCCGACCCTGAATGGCCCACTAACCAGAGCACAGAAGTCACGGAATTATGGCGGCGACTGGTTCGGCACTCCCATTCGATAAAGAGCACTTGTGCTCCATAGACTCGACGAGTTCGCCAATCACAGAGCATGGGTGTGACTAACTGCAGCCAGCCAGTGGCAGGAGAGGAAAATGGAAGAGTGTGGGGCACGCGACACCTGAGAAGGTCGGCCCACTTCCTCCAAAGAACACCTTCGAATGCTTGTGTGGGGCGGGAACAAGAGTGGCACAAAATACTGCCTGCATGCAAATACTGCCTGCATGCGATGCACAGGGGTATATTGTGGACATGCATGAGGTATCCTCAGGAGAAAGGCATTCTCACAATCGAACTCTTGCTCTTACGTATCCCTATGGTCGCTTCGGCTCAACTCTGCCGCTTCGTGATAAACCTTGTTGAGAGAGAGCAATGCAAGCCACCCATGCTCGATCATTCAATTGGACGTTGGCCTAAATTGGCTGGTGTTTGGAGAAATAACGACAGTTAACTGAATGGAAGGCACTGTGGACAGCAGGCTCAAAGTCTTCAGAAAGAAGTCCATGAACTCGGATGCAAAGAACGGATCTAAATGAATGTTGATATAGTTCATAACTGTGATAAGGCTGATAGTCCGGATTAATACAGTTTCATGTTATTCCTCTAGGGAATGTCGGGCGAGATTCATTTCCCACCGGGCTTAGGGCCAGGACAGAAGCCTCTTTAACCGCCCGTCGAGAGAGCGCACGAGACTAGTTGCTTCTATCGGCTCCATCTACCCCTCCTTTGACATGTGAGGCTACAGTCGCACTGCTGCCGGAATGAGTTGGTGTGAACGACAGGAAGGTTAGTGGCCTGGTTTTGTCTCTCGTGGAGGCAATTTATCGATCGACATGTGCCTGGCTGAAGCCAGAGGCCAGGGGTTGAGTTAGGCATTCGTGCTACTTTAGCATGACTCGATGCGAAAGGCGGACTAAGAGGGAGAAACAAGCATCAAGCCATCCCACAAGGCTGTGGGTGTGCTCTAGTTGGCGGGATGGATACACTCTAGAGCATGTAAGTCAAGGGCTCCAGGGCGACTCGAAGTTTGAGAGACCCCAGACTGTGGCGGGGACCTGTCCGTCGCTGGATCCCTAGATTAAAAGACCCTTTGAGGAGTTTTCATGTTTATAAGCCTCCGTATATCTCGCTCTCTCTCTTGTGTGCAACTCTTCAGTATATTGTTTATGGATATTTCCCAGAAGCATCATTCTGTTTGTCGAGAAATATATCTTTGCCTCATGACCCAAGCCCGGGTCATCGGTACCAACTGGAACCCAATCAAGCGGATACCACCCACTCGGTAACAGAAACCCACGCGCAACTTGCATACTGGCAACGGGAACGTCGCGAGTCCTTGCACAATAGCATAGCAGTCGGCGTCGATCTCCAATAAGCTGCGTTTTAGCATCGCCTGATATAGCAATCACAATATTATCACCGTCGCATTTACCACTCTGCGCAAACACCAGCTGAAACCCCAATAAAAATCGGCTATTTTTGCCACCGGGGTGCTGAACAAAGCGACGTCACAACTGCGAATTCTGGAGGTCGATTGAGGTTAGCAGGAGGCCCTAGCACAGAGCTCCAGTGGCCTTTGTGGGGTAAGCCTCGCCTCTCAGAGCCGATTGCCAGCTCAAATCTTCCCTGTTCTTCCACCGCTCTACCCTAAGGCTTGAGACTATCTACTGCGTCCTATCCCTTCTTCGAAATCTGGCCCACAAAGTACAACGTCTTTAAGCCGAAATTATGAAGTTCGCACACTCGTTTATGGAAGAGTTGCAAAGCAATGCCTACCCAACCGAATGGAAAAACTCTGCAATTCGATATCGTCAATTGAAGAAGTGCATCAAAAAGGTGCAGAATGAGCTAGCGGAGCTTGGGTTGAGTGTAGAGATGCTGAAGTTGCTGGCTGCGGAGAAGAGCAATGGCGTAACTCCAGAGCCGCCTCCATACGTTGCACGCGGGAAGCCAGAGGAGATGAAGGCTGGTCAGGAAGAGCAGAAGATAGGGAGGCGGAGGAGGGGTTCGAATGAGAGCCATTGCAGCCTCAGCTCCGGCGCAAACACCGACGCAGATAGCGACGAGAGCGAATTGAGTGATGGACAGGATGATGCTGTAGCTCAAAAGATGGAAAAGGACAATTTCGACGTTGAGGATGATGAGCCTGAGGCACCTCCTCCACAGGGGGTTACATTTAGTTATTGGTTTGATGGTTCGTTACACTTTTCTTTATTTTTCTGTTGGATTTCAGCAATGGTGTAGGTGACGGAGTGATGATATAGGGAGATGTCAAAAATTGTACTGACAGTCTATTTCTTTTTCAATTGGCAGGCACTCTACAATCCTTCATACCAAAGCTTGTCTTGACCGTCAGCTCCGAAGAGGGAATCCCTATGGACTTGAATCTGGCACCGGAGACTCGGAAAGCTTTGGAGGACCTTGTACGGCGGCAACAGCAGGCTCGCGGTGGTGTTCCGACGGAGGCCGCACATGTCGAAGAATTACAGCAAGAGGAAGACCAAGACGCAAATTATCATGCCAGTGAAGAGAGCAGTGATAGTGATGACGGCCACAAACGCCACGGTAGCAATGTTCGGCGGAGCACAGCGCCGCGGAAGCTCAGGACGTGAGTACCCTCTCCGATATGTTTTCTTTGGTTCCCTCTTATTGACATTTCCACAACAGCCCCCGGACCATACAAATTCCCCTCTCTGCAGACGCCGAATTCTTTCGTCTTCTCACCGACGAGATCTCATCTCTCGAGGTTCTCCAAACCCAGGAGGAGCAGTGCATCAGTAGCAAGGTCGTCCTCCTTGGTGACCGTGTCACCGATGTAGCCAGGCCAAAGTCATTCACCAGCCACCACTCCGACCTCTACGCATGGAGGGAAATCTTCCGTATCTACACCGAGTCCGGGATCTTCTTTAGCCAGAGGGAAAGGGATGGGCGGGCCCAGCGGAGCGTGGAGAAGGCCGAGGAGAAGATGCGATGGTTCCGAGAGGAAGTGGAGAGACTTCGACTGACAAAGGGCTTCAAGAACAAGCAGAGCACACTCCTGTTTCAGGAGTTCATGGGCTTGAATATGTTGATTTTGAGATTACTGAAGTTTCAATCGATTAACAAGACTGCCATGAGGAAGATCCTTAAAAGTACGTATTTTTTACTCCCACCTTTTTTTTTTGTATCATCTTTACTAACACCTTCTTTCTTCACCACCAGAATTCGATAAACGCACCGCCCTCGGCGCGCGAGAAATCTACCCAAGCTTCATCGCATCAGACAACTTTGTCTCGAGCGAGCTCGCCAAGGCAATCTGCTTCACAATGAACGAGCGTCTCGTCAGCATCATCCCCCAACTCGACGACTACCTCTGCCCCATATGCTCCAGCATCAGCATCAAGCCCGTCAGACTGAGCTGCTCGCACGTATTCTGCGTGCGCTGCCTGGTCAAGTTGCAGCGCGAGAGGAAGAGGTTCTGTCCGATCTGTCGGAGCGATGTGGTGCTTGATGCGGATTCGGATAATTTGGATCTCTCGCTGTGGAGGTTCCTGAAGGAGTATTTCCCGAAGGAGAGTAAGGTATGTTTTGAATTTGGTTTTCTTTTATTTATTTTTTATTTTTTATTTTTTTGATGAAGATTATACCGCATCTTATATATTACGTCTTCTGACTTGATATTCTTCTACTCTTTACAGATCAAGCAAATGGAAAATGAACGCGAAGTCACGCTCGAGCAGTTCCGCAGCCTGCAGTCGCAACATCTGATCTCGGGACGCCCGGGGGCATGTCATATCATGTAGACGTATACGTATATGTCTTGTTTCTCGTCTACCTCCCTCATCAAAGTCGACGGTCACACTCGAGCACTATCATCACTCACTCCGCGGCCGGATTATATATGTATCTATCATATATCATAGGCATCATATATACCAACTCACCTTGGGGTATCGAAAATGCCGGATAACCTTCCTTTCCGCTTGCAATTGCAATTAGTTTCAGCTTTTCTTTCTTTCTTTCTTTCTTTTGTTTCTTGTTTCTTCATGACATTTTTTTTGTTTTTGTTTTCCTCTCACGCTTTTTCTTTTCCCTTCTTCCTTCTCCTAAGTACAGTAATAAAGATTCAGGGAGGGTGGGGCATGGGTTAATTTTTTTTGGAAGCCAGCCAGGCCACTGATCGATCGATCGATCATGATCATGATCAGTTGGACTGTGTTGTGTGTACTGTACACGCGAATGAGATAGGTAGGCTCGAATCGAAGTAAGGGCCCGCCCGGGTTCGATCTATAAGAGTGGGCGGGCGATTGAGTTTGATTTTGATTTCGAGTTTGGTTTGGTTTGCTATCGGATATTGGGGGAGGTGGGGGGGGGGGGATAGGGGGGGGGTTTAATCAGCTTTGTATTTCTGCACTTTTTTTTCTATTCTTTTTTATCAGGCGTATATCTGTATATCTTATTTCTCGGGTGTGTGTGTGGGGGGGGGATGGGGGGGGATGGGGGGGGAAGGGTATGTGATTTTTTGGGTGGGGGGGTTTTTTTTTTTTTGTTGGGGGTTTTCTTTTGGGGCTTGTATTGCGATCGATCGCCTATAGCTTGGGTAGATAACTTGGCCATGGGTATTATTTTGGGATTATGGGTAAATTTGAGATATTTTTAGGATTTAGGGAAATTTTGGAGATCATTATAATTATGGGAAAGTTTGTAGGAGTATAATATACTTAAATACTGAAGATCTAGATATATCTTACTGAGCTTGCCCTGGCCTGGCCTTATAATTAAGCTCAACTTGGGTAATTATATAATTATAAGCTTTTTCTCCACACCATCGATATCGATTCTAACATGCGCAGCGCTCTGGTAGCAGAGCAAACTACCTTACACTACATAACGCAGTTTAAACTTTTTTGTAACGTTACATGGCCTATAAGCTACCCAATACAGCTAGCCACAAACCAACAAACCAACCAACAAACGTTATCATATTATCATACATAAAACTCTAAATAAACTCGAGGAACCGTATATATCATATTTAAATTATAAGCAGGTCGGATTAATTATAATACTATTAAAAACTGGCCATGGCCACACGCATTCACAACATATGTGATCATCTAAATTCTTGACTTTTATAAGTTGAGACTTCGCGATCAACTATAGTCTCGTTATAACAATCAACTAATTTCCTCTCAAGTTATAATTATCCCTTGACATGTGAGAGGGGGTATACGTATACGTAGACTGTAACCCCCCCCCCCCCCCCCCCCACACACACACACACACTCACACATACAAATAAAAAGAAACACGCAGTTTACGTATACCCTGAAACTCATGATTTTCGAATTCTCCAAATCCCAAAAACGAAACCTAAGAACCGGTCTTCCATTGATAATTATCTAGGTAGGTAGCTATAGGTAGGTGATGGAGATATGGTGTTGACATGTACAGTACATATGCCATAGGTACCTACTCAAGCGTTTAAAGGATCCGGAAAAAACCCCACATGGATCCGAAAACTTAGTATAGGAATAATTATTAATAAGGGTGCTTGAAAGCGATCGCGAGAAAGAGTTTAAGGAATGTATGTAGGGAGTACCTAGCTATAGAATGCAAACACACAAACCACAAAGATACCTAATTATAAGAAAAGCCTATTACAAGGGGAAAAAAAAAAAAAAAAATGATATCAAAGAAAACACCAAAAACACCATTAACCAAATCTTCACAAAGAAAAAAAGAAAACAAAGAAAACAGCGAGAAAAAAGGCAAAAAACAAACTCCCAAGTTATCGCATACGCCGCGTACAGTAAACCAGAATGGTCTCATGATCGAAAACGCCCCCCACCCCATAAAATAAGCAAAGAAAAAAAAAATGCAGAAAATTGACCAGTCAAATACACCTCCCCTCGTCTCGTCCGTCTCTCTAACTCCCCCCAAGCGTCCCCATAGCCCTCAAAAACCTCGCATCACCCGCCATATTCTCCAAAATACCCTTCAACCTAGCGACCAACTCCACCTTCGAGCCCGTGACACCCACATCCTTGCAATACTTTGCATGCAACGCCAAATTCCTCTTCAACGCCTCCAATTGCAGGTTATCAACCATCCTCGAATCAGTGACATACCCCATGCCCGCGGGTATCGAGGGGCAATACCTCGGCGCGCGCTGCAACGAATTGAGATAATCCTCGCACGCCCTAGGAATGCTCATTATCCGGCATTGCGTTGGTGGCCGGGGTGGAGTAGAGGATGGGAGTTCGAATGCCAATTCTGCTATTCGTGCAGCCGTTGCCTCTTTCTGAAGGGTGGCGAGGCGCCGGAGGCCAGGCATGGAGAAACTCGTGCCAGCGAGGTAGAGGTTTTCGAGGTTGTCGAGGGCTGTTAGAGGGCCATATGCCTCGTCAGAGATGCCTGGGTTGCCTGTGATGTTGAGGGTGGTGAGGGTTTTCCAGTGAGGAGATAGGTGGTATAGTGACCGTGTGCTGATGTGAGTCGAGGAGAGGTCGAGGTGTTTGAGGGATGGAAGAATGCGGAGAAGTGAGATTTGGCTATGTGTTACAAACGAGAGTGGGGAGAGTGAAAGGTATGTGAGTGCGGTGAAGACGCCAGTGTTGAAGAAGACGGTTATCAGAGGTGTGTAGTCATGGCCAGCTGGCGCAGTTGGGCCAGGCGGCGTGAGGACTATCCGGGTGACTGCGGTGTGCTGGAATTCGGCGAGTAGCTCGGGAGTCCATAATCGCTGAGCGGTGAGATGTTGGGCAAGTTCATCGGGGTCTTCGGTGGTTGGAAGTGGGTATTTGATGTCGGAGGGCAGATGAGCTTTGAGTCGGTCCCGTAAAGAAAGAGTTGTTATTGGCGCCAGTAATCCATCATCTGCAATTAATTAGATCCATTTCACCAATATTGATGACATTCTAACAACGTACCTGAAGTTATTTCCACGCTTTCGGTGATTGCCGTTTCATTTTTAATTTGTGCTGAGCTTGTAGTTATCGATCGCTCTTCATCAATAAGTTTAGTAGCTTTTTTGACAGAGACACTGCGACCTGATTTCTGCACTGATGTTATTCCACACGTTTCTTGCATTCCTTGTTGTGCTCCAAGAATGTCGTCTTTCCCGCCATCCAGTTTTGAGCCTTTGGGCTTTCCCTTTGTTGGTGGATTCTCCCCGAGATCAGGCCCGTATTGTCCCATCGAGAGATTTTCTATCGTGCCCAGTGGCTGGCGTCGTCCTCTTGCTGCAGGCTGGCGGGGTTTTGTCTGCTTTGAAGCTTTGAGCTCGACCTCGGAGTCAGGAATCTGCGTTGGAGCAGGTTCTGCGCAATTTGTAGTTGGAATGTCGCCAGATTCCGATGTGCGTGATCTCTTTGCTGCGCGTCCATCCCGGTTTGTTGTGGGGGGTATGCTTGCAGTTGAAATGTGGACCTGAGTTCTTTTTCGAGGAGGCATGGTGAGTGTAGTGAAGGATTTCTGGTTGGTTGGTGGTGATGGTGAAGCTCAACAGGAGCACGCTGAAACAGCTGCCAGGAAGTTGAGCTACTTGCGAAACCAAGCTCCGTACCTGTGCCTTCCTGTCAAGCCGCCCTGTACTGAGACTTACGTCGCCGGCCGCAGGGATGGGTCTCTAGGTCCAGTCCGGAAGCTTGGCATCGTACCTGCCGTCACGTGGAGATAAGACGCCGATAAGAAGACTGCCAGATCATTCACGCTCTCGCTATCTTCAACCCCCATGGACAATGGACAAGGGCGTGCGTGCGGCCGACCCGGCATGCGCAGCCCGTCTTTGAATCTGCACTCGGGCCCGGAGCTCTACCCATCCTGCCCCTTTGCTGGAGTATTGCATACCCAGATTGCCCTCTGTTCTGCCAGCTTGCCCATGCAGAAGCTGCCCCGCCGGCTCAAGCGTGGCCCGCTGTCCAATCGCATTGTGCACCCGGGCCACAACCGCTCGATTCCAACACTCCATGCGATGCACAACAGTCTTACAGCCTAGGGGCACAGCATCGGCCTTCGTGACAGAGGCCCGGAGGCAGCGCAGATAGCACAGGGCCGTCGCAATCGCGACTCTAGCCCGTTCGCGCCTAGGCCTGCGCGAAGAATGCAATCGCTACTGTACTTCATCCTTCCTCCTCCTCCTCCATGGCAGCCAGGCTTGGAGAGTGCTCTAGCTAGCAGGCTTGACTGCAAGCTTGGTATGGAGTGGCCTGCCCGGCCTTGTAGTGTTCCCACACCCCCCGTAATCCCATACGCTCGCTCGCCCTGCGGTGCTGGTCATCGAGAGAGTGTGGCGGGCCCAGGAGCTACCAAGCTTAAATATATCACAACGAGCAATCCTTCAACAAAGCGCACACAGATCAATACAGCCCAGATCTAATTGACTAATATCATGGGAATCCAGATAATTGCAGGCCACACACAGGGCAATTATCTCCGCCATCAGGACTCATCATAGCAACAATACCTGCTGCTGCAGCGTCCATCCCACCCCCGGATTTTTCCTCCGCCAATCTTCAACCTTCCAATACCACGTCAGGCAAACCGCTTAAAGCTCGCCACTTTCCCCATCGGACCGAGAGCGAGCACACAGACTGCCCCTTCACCCACGCAAGCCCTCCTCCTCTTCCCCAAAGCCCGACATGGAGCCTCAGGCATCTGGCCTACTCAATCTTCCGGATGAAATCTTGCAAGATATATTCCAATTTGTGTCTGATGAATCCATATTCGCAATCACCCGCGTCTGCCGCCGCTTCTATGTCCTATCGAATCTACCAATCGCATGGCGAGATCGGTGTAAAAGGTTTCATTTCTGGGAGTCACGACACAAGCATGCCGAGTTGTTGCAAAATGATTCCTTACTAACCATGGACTGGAAACGGCTCTTTGTGCGACGATACGAATCAGATGGGAGAGTCACCGACCTCTTGAACACAATCATAGCTTCAAACACAAATAAAATTGATGGATTTGAAAAGATCGCCATGGAAGGCTATGATGCAAAGGATTGTCTCAAGAGGCATCTGCTTGTTGCTGATGATGCGGAAGATGTATTAGCTCGAAGGTGAGATTTCCTCCAAGCCCTGCAACATCAATAACTATACTTACAATAACATGATAGATATTACGCAAGTGAAGCTTTGTCCTTTTTACATCGAAAACGTGCAGTTGAGATATGGAAACAGGTTGGAGCAGGAAAAGATGTGTCCCTGGAGGAAGCGCTTGGTGCATACGACCTATTCGTAACTCGAGGAGCCAACAGAGATGTTGAACATGTAAATCACCGCTTCTTCCCAACCCTCACTTGTGATTTTCTAAATTGTGCAATGTCTAATCATGATCATATATACAGACAACTCGCTCTCTCGACGAACTTGCAAAGCAATTTCGTGCTGAAAATCCATACGATCCCACCCTCTCTGCACGGGAAACCGCCTCCCTTCTCATATCATTCATGCGAAATAATGGCTTCACTGGAGCTTCTTTCGACAACTACCACATTCTGCGCAACAGCTTCCTCGGAATCTGTGTCGATTCTAATCGCGCCACTCTGCCCCTCACCACAGTTGCGGTTTTCTGTGCACTTGGAAGGCGGATAAATCTAGATGTCAAACCCTGTGGATTTGCTTTCCACGTTATCGCCATCGTCACTGACCCCAATTCTCCTTCGAAAGAAGAAGGAGATGACACAAAATCGAATTCTAGCGATGACGGCAGAAATCCGAGAGACAAGAGTCACATTTCATACTGGGACCCCTTCAAAAGCAACCAAGAAATCACCCGGAGAGAGCTCGAGCAATCCCTCCATGCCCACGGAATGATTGCCCACGACACCTTCCTCACGCCTTCTACAACCCGCGAGCTCGTAGTCCGAGTGGCAAGGAATATCTTGGAATCAGTCCGTTTGGCAGGCCAACCACAACCCACAGCCCCATGCGCCGTGGCGGATATGGACCGTCCACCATTCTACCCCGAGCGTCACGCTGCACTATATGCCGCGCTTAGTGCATCGGTGATTTGTGGGCCCCCGCCGAGCTCGAGGCTCCTGGAACATATGTGTACGCTCATGCAAAGAGATTTTTACATGGACGTGGGCTTCTTTGAGACTGATATGGCCAGACTGATTACCGATGACGATGCTATGATGCTTCATAATATTTGTAAGGCTGTCAGGGCTGAAGATGCGATGAAGAAGAGGCCCGTCTCGAGAAAGGATTTGACGCATGCTTCACAAGTTCAGGTGAGTTGGTCTATATTAGTTACTTCCATTTATATGCCATCTAACTTTTCATTATGAAATTGTAGTACCACGTTGGAACAGTCTTTCGGCATAAACGCTACGACTACGAGGCCGTCATCACCGGCTGGACAGCAAACTGTGAGACGGAGGAGAATTGGATCAGGTTCATGGATGTCGATAAGCTTAAGCGGGGAAGACATCAGCCGTTTTATAATGTTTTGTGTGTATTTACCTCCTTATCACCTCCCTCTTATACCTCCCAATACCTACATTCCTCCTTCTTTCCCCTCCTTACAAACTCAATCCCCGCAAATACTAACATCTGTTAACCAACACTCTAGTGTTAGTGACGGCTCCTCACGATACGTTGCAGAGGATAGCATCATCATGCTCGAGCCGTCCGAGGCCGGCGTGCTGAGCGGGTTCCTGGCGATGGGAAAGTATTTCAAGAGGTTTGATATCGCGTCTGGCAAGTTTGTGAGTAATTTGAAGGAGGAGTATCCTGATGATTGATCATGATTATGAAATATTTTTTTTCAATGGTTGGAATTTGAGTTGGAAGTGGGCGTTTTGTTGGGGTTCTTGCAATTGGTTGTTTTCTCGTGCTGGTAAGGTTTACTATATATTGGTTTTGTCCTTTTATTTTTAGTTTGTCTCTCTTTACTCTGCTTTAAATGTTGGGGATGGTGGTGGGATTTCGTACGCTTTTCGGGAGGTGGTTCTTGATGTGGCTTTTGGGTTTTAAGATATCGATGATGGTTTGAGGGTAATTGTGCGGATGCTCTTTATGTTGGTAATATCGCGATCGATGGACAATGATTTTTTTTTTTTGAATTGTATATATTAGATCTTAAGCTTTTAACTGTTTTTAAAATGAAAAATGGCTCGATGTTCTTGATCATGATGGACCGGTTTTGGGCGAGAGAAATGTGGGGGGTTAACTAGCCTCGTACGTACCCGGGGTTAACGAACGTTGCAAGTGGAATGGCATGTCTCATGTCTCGGATGGGCGAGACATTTCATCAACTCCTAATGCGGTAGTGTAGTACCTCCACACCACACATCCCACTTGACACTACCCAAATCGAACACACCGGCCCACAGTCACGAGAAAAACTTGTACTGTGTCTATTAGGAGAACAGCCTTTATCGATCTTTGCCGGCCGCGCCACTGACGATATCTGCAGAGGTTAACTGCATGGCTGGCATGTGTGGCGTGGCATGTGTTTGTAGCCTTGTTTCATGAATCAATTGCAAGCCACATTGTGCCACATTCCCCCACATTTTGGGCAATGCAGTATCGACGGAGTTAGGGTGCCTTGTAATATATGCTGCACCGTTACCTCACTTGAAGTACTTTAAGAAGTAGCTTTAGAGAAGTGGTGGGTGGGTGTTCTACTTAGCTGCAGATCGGTCGATCCGGTCGATATCAATGAAGTAAAAAGGCACTTTACTTTACCTACAACTTTACAACTTCTTCCTCCGGATCTGACCTACCTCTTACTTCTGGCATCTTTCTTACTTTTTGAAATTCTGTTTCTACCTACATACTCCACCTCTTAAGCTTGCAACTTTAACATCCATACTCATCTTCACATAACCCCCACAAGACAAACACAAACACAAACACATCCACAAACTCCCCCCACAACCCCCCCCCCCACAACCCCCCCCCCCACAAAAAAAATGTCCTGGCGCTGCTCCGCAACATCCAACGAAGGCCTCATCTCCAACCTCTGGAAGAACGGGCTTCTGGGCACCGAGCGCCTGCGGGACGCGATGCTGAAAGTCGACCGAGGGCAGTTTGTGGATGTCATGCCGTATGAGGACTCGCCGCAGAGGATTGGTTGGGATGCTACGATTTCGGGTTTGTTTTTTTCTTCTGTTGAGTTAATAAAAGAATTTTGGTGGCTGACTTTTATATGTGATGTGTGATTGTGGTTGTGGTTGTGGTTGTAGCGCCACATATTCATGCGAATGTGAGTTTTTGATCTGAATGAGATGGAGAGATGTGGGATATGGGATGCTAATGTAATGACTGGGAACATGTACAGGCGGTAGAGACGTTAAAGGATTACCTGAAGCCCGGGATGAGAGTGCTGGATATCGGGAGTGGGAGCGGCTACTTATGTGCCGTATTTGGACATCTAGTTGTGCGTACTATACTTCCTATCCCCCAACAAACATTCTCACGAATCTAACCCCACCATCCACGCCCAACAGGGCCCCTCCGGAAAAGTCGTCGGCATCGACCACATCCCCCAAATCACCTCCTTCTCGACCGCCAACCTCCGCAAATCCCCCATTCACTCCACCATGCTCGACGAAGGGCGCGTCGAAATCGTCACGGGCGATGGCAGGAAGGGGTATGCGGCGGGCGGGCCATACGATGCGATCCATGTGGGCGCGGCGGCGAAGGAGATGCATGGGGCGTTGTTGGACCAGTTGAAGAGCCCCGGGAGGATGTTTATTCCGGTGGAGGGGAGCGGGATTGCGGGGGGTCAGTATGTGTGGCAGATTGATAAGGATAGGGAGGGGGAGGTGAAGAGGAAGAGGTTGTATGGGGTGATGTATGTGCCGTTGACGGATGCGAAGACGTATTTGTTGTAGATTGGGATGGGAGATATGCATTGGGGAGTGTAAAGCCTTGTGAGGTGGTGGCCATGAGAGATGGAGGTAGGAGCTATGAATGCATGCACGAATGGGATACAGCTTGTATTTTGGTGTTTTTTTGTCGTTTTTGTAATTTTGATTGAAATCGGTAGTTAAGTAGTAGCTGAATCTCAAGCTCTTCTTTTTCTGTATATTTTGTCAGTGATTAATCCGGACCTTCGCACAAGACCCCAGGATCAGTATGATATAGCGGCGCACCAGCCGGACGTTGCCTGCAATTGCTATGTGAGCTCGCTCAAGGCTCGAGGCGAAACGACTTAGGCCCAAGTAAGAAAATGTTACTACTGCAAATGCAGGCATATGCGTGCCAAGTGCAACTCTTGGCAAAAAGTAACTTTCTCTGACCTCGCATTCGATGCCAATTTTCTCGTCGCATTTGCAGAGATATCCCACCCCCCCCACACGCACGCACTCTCGCCGACCGACCCCATACCTCCCCCGACGACCGCCCCGCTCGCTCACCCTCAACCCCCCCACCAATCGCGCACCTACAGTAGTTTCGCTCTCTCACCACCACCACCCACCCGCTATCTACGTCCTCGGGGATCTCTACTCAAAAAGAAGAAGGAGGAGGAGAAGCTGTTTTAAAGTATACCGAATCTCACGATGGGGGAATTAGAGGTATAGCACATCTTACCGCCTCCTCCTCCCGCCCACCACCTCTACCCTTTTACACAAACACACACATATACACACAAGAAAGGCAATTTACTGATCTCTCAACCCCTCCCTCGCTCGACAATTAGGATCGCCTACTTCACCACACAAGCGCCTTCGATGGCCTCCTCTCGCTGATACCCGGAAAGTACTACTACGCACAGAAAGATACAGACGTGAGTCTACCTCTTTCCCCTCCCATACCTACACAAATACATTATATGCATATATGCATAAATACAGTCAGTTCATGGGCTTACGCGAGCGGAAATTCTTGTTTTTTTGTGTTTTTGTGTGTGAGAACAGACGCAATGGAGTAAACGGAAGCAAACAAAAGAGGAGTCGGCAAGACAGAAGAAGGCGAAGCTCGATCCGGATGCAAAGTTCAGTGCGGCGGAGTTGAGGGGGTTGGAGGAGAGTGGTGATGAGGAGGAGGAGGAGGAGGAAGATGAGGAGATGGGTGAAGGGGGTAGCGAGATTGAGAGTGAGGATGGGGATGAGATGTCGGTTGCAAGCGATGATGATGATGATGATGAGGAGGAGGAATTCGACAATGATATGGATGTTGATATAGGCGAGGATAATGATGATGATTTCGAGGATGTTGATGATGATGATGAAGAGGAGTCTGCGGAGAAGAAGAAGCCAATTGAGACCACAAAGTCGCCGATAGAGGCACGGAAGAAGGGGGAGGATAAGAAGCAGAAGCAGAAGGAGGCCAAGGCAAAGAAGGAGGAGAAGAAGAAGAATGCTGCAACAAAAGATGCGCCAAAGCCCAAATCAGCAGATGCCGCCGCCGCCGACCAAGACAAGAAGTCCACCACCGCCGCCGCCGTTATAACGCCAAAGCTCAGCAAGAAGGAGGTCAAGTTAAAAGCGATGGAGGAAAAGGCAAAGGAGGCAATGAATGGCCATGCAAAGGAGAAGAAGGCAAAGGCCACCGCTGTCGTGCCAAATGGAACCGCGGCGGTCGTGGATAGTGACCTGATGGACATTGACGAATCCTCCGCCTCGCAGCCAGTATCCTCAGCCTCCTCAACCTCACCCGCAGACTCGGCATCAACAGCCGCCACAACCCCCTTGCAAACATCCCCAGTAGTAGCATCATCAATCACCACTGAGTCTGCCGCCGCCTCCTCCACCACCACCACCACCACCACCACCCCATCCAAAAAGCAACCCCAAAGCGACTCCTCGATAATAGAGATGAAGGCCCGTCTCGCCGCACGCATCGAAGCCCTCCGCGCAGCCCGCAAGGCCGACGGCCCCGAAGGCGCCCCCCGCAGCCGCCAGGAACTCATGGAGTCCCGCCGCGAGAAGGAAGTCCAGCGCAAGGAGAAGAAGGCCCGGCAGCGCCAAAAGGCCGAGGAGGAGGAGCTCGCAAAGCAGCAAGCCCTGCTCGACCAACTCAACAGCTCCAACGACCACCACATGGGCATCGTTGCCAGCTCCTCGCGCGGAACAAGCGTCGACGGGGGTGGCACGCCGAGTATCCCCTCAAACTACGCCTTTGGAAGGGTGATGTTTGACGACGGTGACGCGCTCGACCCATCGCTCCAGAAGGTCGGCGCGAGCAAGAAGCGCAAGGGCCCCACGGACGCGGCGGGCATGCTGCAGAGGGTGCAGGCCAAGAAGGCGAGGATCGAGGGCATGGAGCCCGAGAAGAAGGCCATGGTCGAGGAGAAGGAGCGGTGGGGCAAGGCGCTGAGTAAAGTCGAGGGCGGCAAAGTCAGGGATGACGAGAAGCTGCTGAAGAAGAGCGTCAAGCGGACCGAGACGAAGAAGAGGAAGAGTGAGAGGGAGTGGTGAGTTAAAACCTTTCTAATATATTTTTCCCCTCTCCACACATTTTATCTAATATTCATTTTTTTTTTTTTTTTTTTAGGGGTGAGAGATCCGACACCGTCAGGAAGGCAAAGGCAAGCAAGCAGAAGAAGCGCGAGGAGAACCTGGACAAGCGCAAGGAGCAGAAGAAGGCCGGCAAGGGCAAGGGCAAGAAGGTGCCAAAGAAGGCGGGCAAGAAGGTCCAGATGAAGAACAAGTCTGGCAAGGGCCGGCCCGGGTTCGAGGGCGGCCTCAAGGCGGGCGGCAGTGGTGGGGCGTCTGCGGGCGGGAAAGGAGGGAAGCCTGCGAGCGGCGGGCAGGGCGGGGGCGGGCAGAATGGGGGGAGGAAGTAGGTTGTGGTTGTTCGTCTCGGGTTTGGTGTGTAGGAGAGTGGGTGTGTTCGTGGTTTTGTTGGTCAATTGGGTGGGTACCGGTGGTGGTTGAAAGGGAAACAACAAAAAAAGAGAAAAGCTTTGAATATTTTCTTTATTTCTTTATTTATTTATTTATTTTCCGTGCTTTGCTTTGCTCGGGGGGGTGCAATTTTTGTACATTAATACTTTTTTTTTTTTTTTCCTATTTTTTCCATCATCATTTCTATATTATTTTTCTTGCAAAATTGCAGGGTAGTTTTGTATATGTTTTGAGTTTTTCTCTCGCTCTACTTTCCTTTTTTTCTTTTTCCGTTTTTCTTTTTTCAAAGCCAAAACTTTCATATCCAGATCTGTCTAACATGTCTATACTTGCAAGCAATTGGCCATGGCTTTGCTTTTTACACTTGATGAGAATTCACCTCCGGCATAATTAAGCGAGTTGGTATTAATTTAAAGAATTGAAATTCCAACAGAAAAATTATCACGGATAACGTATACTAGTGTGTCCCAGGTATCAAATCTGATATTATGCGGCGCCATGCCATTCGGCCTGCTTTGTAAACCTTTTATATCCCCTCCTCTGGCATGTGTGCGCAGTGATAAGTATAACCATAGAAATTCAAGCATGTATCCATCCATCCACAAAAACAAAGCAAAAAATAAAAATAAAAATAAAACACATCAAGCTTTTAAACTCAAATCTCAAATCTCAACGAAAACAAATAAACCCATGGGCCATCTACATCTAATCTATCCATCTCCTAGGGAACCTCGAAACCAAGTACTAAAATACCCAATCTACTCGAAATTCGCCCTCCTCAACTCCTCCGACGGCCTACCAATCGTTTCGACCCTAAATCCCATGCCCTTCACTCTCTTCTCATCCAGCACCATCCTTCCATCAAAGATGAACGCCGGCTTCGTCATGCCCTCATAGACCCTCTCATAGTCAAGTTGGGTGTCCTTAAACTCGTCCCACTCCGTACAAATCACAATCGCCTCTGCTTCCCTCGCACACTCATACGGGTCCCTCGCAATCGTCACCTTCTTCTTCAGGGCCACGAGATCGTCCACGATGCCCGGCTCAGACAGGTCCATCCAGATCTGCGACTCCTCGACCTTGGGGTCGTAGATGGAGACTTGCGCATTCTCCGCAAGCAGGTACTTGACGACCGTGATTGCCGCCGACTCGCGCGTGTCGCCCGTGTCCTTCTTGAATGCAAAGCCAAATACGGCGACTTTTTTTGCAGTGAGAGTGTTGAAGAGGCTGGATATGATACGGTTTGTGAAGCGCCGCTTCTGGTATTCGTTCATGTCCACAACCTGAGGGGGGGGTTTTGTTAGTAAAAGGCAAGGAAGGTATCATGAATACGAAATGAATTCATGAGAAAAGATACATACCTGACGCCAATATAATGCCACCTCAGGGAGATGCAAACTCTCGCTCAAATACGCAAGATTCAAGATATCCTTCTGAAAGCAACTCCCGCCAAACCCAACACTCGCCTTCAAGAACTTCGGCCCAATCCGCGAGTCCAATCCACACGCATAGCTAACCTCATCAATATCCGCACCCGTAGCCTCACAAATCGCACTCAGCGCATTAATACTCGAGATTCTCTGAGCCAGCAATGCATTTGCAGCCAACTTTGAAAGCTCCGACGACCATAGATTCATGGTAATTATTCGAGTTCTAGGCACCCAAGACGCATAGATGTCTGCCAGTGAGGCCGCAGCAGAACAACCAGCTACGGTGTTCAGCGAGCCAATCAACACACGGTCCGGGTTGACGAGATCTGCGACCGCAGTTCCTTCAGCTAGAAACTCTGGGTTCGACAGAATGTCAAAGTGAACTCCCGGCTTAGCATTGGCCTCAAGCTAATGAAACAGTATTGTTATATTAGCTGTGAGATCACCAACCAATGAGGGTGGGTAAAAAAATAAAGACAAAACATCCAAAAACACACGGAGGTGAGGGCCTACAATAATTCGCATGCTCTGTGCTGTCCTGCAGGGTACAGTGCTCTTCTCCACAACAATCTTGTCACTCGTAGCCAGAGTGGCAATCTGTCTTGTTGCTGCCTCAATATATCTCATATCGGCGGCAGCACCAGCGCCAATGCCAAAATACTTTGTTGGTGTGTTTACCGAAACGAAAATAAGTTCAGCCTCAATGATAGCCTTGTCCACTTCTGTAGAAAAAAAGAGATTGCGTCCCCGGCACTCCTTGACAACCTCATCGAGCCCAGGCTCAAAAATTGGGAGGTTATCGGAATTCCAAGCTGCTATCCTTGAGGCATTGAGGTCTACGATAGTGACTTGGATATGCGGATTCTTAAGCGCAATGATTGCACATGTAGGGCCACCTAGTGGAGTTAGTCCTGGTCCAAGCTGAGAGAGGGCATGCAATCATGTAATTTGAAGCTTACCAACGTAACCAGCCCCAATGCAGCAGATTTTTGAGATTGGTTTATGAGCTACATTGAGTGAGTCTAAGAGTGGTCTACTCAGTCGTTTCTCTGCTGATGCAACAGCACCATTTGTGGTTTCTTGGCCGTTCACGATTGCTGCTGAGCCACCGAGGGCTGTGGGCACCTGCTGACCACTCATTGCTTGGATGAAAAAAATGTGCTGGTCTCTTTCAGATCCAGGTGAATAGCTACACTGGTGAGACGGGGGGGTTTCTTCTTAAGGTCTCTGAATGGGCCCTGTCAAGGCAGGTATCCGTCTGGTTTGTTGTTAGACTTTCGAGAAGGTTGGTAGATTGGTTGGAGGTCGATAGTTGAACTTGGGCAATCGGAGGTTTGCAGGTAGGGGTCCGTTAATCGAATGGAGGGCAGTGTGGTATTTTGTAAGTGCACGGGAAGGACTGGTGGGATGTCGAGAGAACGTGGCCAGCCGCAAGCGTGTTGGAGATGTTTGGGGACGAGGAATGGAGATGGGATGGCAGTGGGGAGAGATGGTGAGAGAGGGCCAGATGATAAAGACGAAGGTGAGCCCGGGAGATCACTACCGCCCGTGGGACGGGCAGTAGCTCTTGGTCGTGTGCCCAGAGACGGTATGATGGCCATTCGAGATGCCCATTCCTTCCGCTACATGGTGTGAAACTCGCACCCACCACCGCCCACTTCCTCTATCGGCACATGTCGAGCGCACGCTCGCCTCGTGCCTGGGTCTCCGTGGAGGAGCCGGCTCGACCCACCGACGGTTACGGCAATGGGCCACGACTGCTCCATGGTTGGCCTGCAAAAAAAGACATTTGATCCGCAAGGGGTGAAAACTCGGCTGGGCCTCTGGGAGCGTTTCTGTCGCTAGGTCGAGATGAGGGCGAGCGGTACGCGTGTCATGTTTACACTTGTCAAGCGAAAGGCCAACTTCTAGCACCCACAAGTTAACGGCCGCTAGTCTGTTGGCTGGGGCCGCAATGCTGAAGAGTGCCTCTGAAGGTTCATGTTTGCACCAGTAACACCTATGTACTGATACCTGAAGTTGATGTCGGTAGCTTCAGAAATGACTTGTTAGCCTATGGTCTATTTCCTCGAATATCTGAGCAAGACCAATCCTACACCCAATAATATAAACCAACACCTTCTATCGCAAGGGATACGAGGCATCTTCCAGGATGCTTGTAACCCAGAGGTTCTCGACCTGGCCAGTGAGGTGCGAATCCAAGGTGCCCCGCAGGTCACGAGCGGGGTGCCGAAGTCGGAGCCCGCAAGGACAGTGCAATCAGGCAACGACCGGCCCGATCGGCTGGCTTGATCGTCCTCCGGCACCGACCCTGCTGTTGCCCTGCGCTCCGAAGGTTGATGTGCAGCAGAGCATACGAGAGCTCCCGGTCTACAGCACCAACTGCTCGGCAACCCCTCGATCCGCATCATTCGCAGCTCGATGCCACAGTCGAATTCGTCGTCTGCTCCAGTTCGTACTCTCCCTACTTCTGCTCGACTGCTCCCACCCCCGCCGAGACTGCGCGGCGACGTAACGCGCGTCATGCTGGACGGTTTAGGTTACCGCCCGGGAGGTCCAGCCTTGGCCCGCCGCCAGCCCGTCCTTGCGCCAGGCACCCTGGCTCCCGGGCTGCACAGGATGTCGAAGCTGCGCTGTTCGACACTCCCGAGCCATTCTGCCTCCCATCCTCGAGGACTTCTTTGATGACTTGAGTGGTGATTAATGAACGCAGCGGATTCGAGACTAATGCTCACGCTCTAGATGCGCAACGGGGCGGCCTCTTGCGCACGAGAGCATGCAGCGGGCGGGCTTGCGTATTGGTGGACGCACACCAGCGAGGTTGTCGGGACCGAACGCCAAGCCGGGCCCCCCTGACGCTGCACCGAAGGTCGGACGAAGTTCCAAGAACCAGGAATTGCATACGGTAGGTAGGAGGAAGTGGTGGGCGTGTAAAGTGCTTTACTGCAGTGGCAGCAACCACTCTGGCGCTGCCCGGGGGTGGGTATTTTTATCGGCGGCGGCGGCGGCTGGGATATGAATGACCGCGCCGGATGAATGGCCATTGGGACAGCAGCCAAATTTACTGACCCTCGCACGCCCGCCCAGGGAAGGCGATGCACGCTCTAGTGCGGCAAGTGTCGATTGAGGCGCTGGGGAGCGGGGGGTCCCTGTAGAGTGCCTGCCTTTCAGCTGCTGATGGCCACCTTGCGCTGCACTGTGCTGGGGAAGTGTTGGGGGTTCGGCTTCGAGTCGTCAATCTCGGGGGAGGCCTGGCCGCGCAGTTGAAGCTCGGCGCCGGTCCAGACGTTCCTAGCGGCTTGGCCCGCACCCCAGCGCAGCTTTAGAATGTCTGGGCCCGCTAGTGCCGACAGATGCGGAGGCAGTGCAAGCACAAGCCAAATTGCTGTCTGGCCGGGCCAAACCTCACCCAGCGGCCGCCCGAATTCACGTTCTGCCCACGGTTGGAGGGCTGCGATGCGGGCACTGCGATTCCAGGCATGAATGTCGATTTTCTGAGGTCAATTTATGCCAGAGACGCTATGCTGGAGGTTTGAGCAAATGCGGTTTGGTGGATATAGAGCAGTGCAGCAATCTTTAATGAACCGATGGAGCTTTGGCTCGTGGGCCGCCCAGCCTGCGCTAATTCCTGTGGAGTTGGGGTAGGTATTTACTCCACAAACTACCACCCAAGAGAAAGAAGAGGCATTGGACCTAAACTTGAATTATGTGGTGGGTTCGAGCAATGATGGCACTTGAGAGGCACTCATATCCTGAGCATACGCCTTCGCACGCGATAATAGTGGCTTGGTGATGATACGAGTACAAAGGCGCATGCAATGTAATTGAGTGCCTCTTTCGCGAAAAAGAAAACGGCAACATGGAAAATTGCGTTTGTGCCGTCATGGCCGACCCACCAGGTTGATAATCACATCTGTAGCCAGAAGCTGTGGAGGACAGCAAGGGCCATTCGCGAAATTGCATTGGCGCATGTGCATGAGGTTATGATGAGGAGGACGAGGAGAAGGAAGCATCAGAAGAATTGCCAACAGGTTGTGCCGTGGTGCCGTATCTTTGGGTATCTTGCACTCGACCTTTGTACGCGTGCATATAACTCACGTTAGGCGTGTGCATTTGTGGGTCGCCAGAGCATCCAAACCGAGGGAGGAAACAGACCCTTCGATTGATCGGTACGTGCCGCCTATTGCAATGAGCCGAGAAAATGGTGTCCCAAGGTTGCCTATGTGAGTGTGAAGCCGTGTTGTCGCAGATTATGTGGTGTGGTGTGGTGGGTTCGGGACGGTTGATTCGAAAGGGAAAAACTCCCTGGCAGGCTTTTGTTCTTTTTCTAATTTCAGCCCCTCACAGCGACGCCATGGCATGGTGACATGTAGAGTTGAATAGAGTAGAGTTTGGCAGCTCGCTTGACATCACAAGTAAATATTGACACATGGTTCAACACTGCTCATGGATACTCTGTGAATCCAGCCTGTTGTGTTGGGTTGAGGAGTGCCTTCATGTGATCTCACTTTTACATCTATCGGTGAGTCTCGAAGTATCCTGCTGATGTTTGATATTAGCAGAGCTACAATTGCAAGGCAGAGGGCAGAGGCAAGTCTCCTCCGGATCCATTTGCGACAAAGTCACCCGAGCAATGTAGAGCACATACAAGCAATACCCCTCAAGATTGATAGCGCGAGTAGAGACAGATAGCTCTTTGGTTATAGGACTTGAGAGCAGGTACTGTGAGAAGCTTGGCAGGGATATATAGGTGGACCGCATGATGAGGGAGTTGGAAGATTATACTTGGTAAAGGACGGGGGTGGTTGTGGTTGTGAAGGTTGCGGAGGCTGCAAACCGCAGGGAAGCAGCACTGACCGGCCTCCGCCGAGTAAAGTAGCCATGACATGGTCCACACGCGGCGAGAGCGAGGCTAGATTTCCGGACCAGGAAAGAGGTAATTAATACGATATCAGGCAGTTACTTGTAATAGTAATGTATACACTTTGGAATTGGGAAGGTGTACAGAGTAGAGCTCACTCGAGCTCGGATAGTTCGGGGCTTGCTGGAGGCAACGAGAAGGCCCGGTGACATGCCGAAGTACATACTTAAGTAGTACGCCGGGCGGCATCGAGGCGCCGCGCTCGGCTTGCCATCAATTGCAGCCGGCTGGCGTGCCTCCCAGCTCGCTCACGGCAGAGTGATATACGGGGCATCCGAGATCGCATCGTGGGATGGAGCAGAGCATGGCCCGAGGCCCACAGCTTGCTCGCTCCGCAGCCCAGATGGCTACTCCAGAGCTAGAATGCGAACACCGCCGACGCCCAGAAAGCCGCATACCGCCCTGTGGAGGGGTGCCATTCACGTGCACTGCACAGAAGTAGGTATCATACAAGGTGCGGTCCAGAGCTAAGCGGAGAGCTTCAGGCACACCCTCCGGCTGCATCGCATGATTTCCAGCGATGTCGGCCCCTCCAGGTGGAGAGGAGTGCCCAGAGGACCGCCCAGAGGACCGTCGTCATCACCGCCTGCCAACCAATTACAGGAAACAATAGATTGCGATGCCACATGCCTCATTTGCAAGGAATTCGCCCACGATCAGAGACCCTTCTTCGCGGCCACCTGCACACAGTTGGATATAGCGGTGGACATTTGGAACCCGGGCATCATCGCCAAGGGCAGCACGATCGATACCTTCCAGCAGCAAGCAGCAGCACATTGTAATATGTCGGCTCGCACGACGCTCACTCTGCAGGCCTGCCCGTCGCACCGCGGTCTCGTGGAGTATTTTCGGCCGGCCGTGGACGTGCCACAAGCCTGCAAGCTGCTGTAAATAGGTTCGGATTCCAGGCGCATTAAGCATGAAGCGTAATTTGCAGCGCCAGACAGACGCCAGAGACGAACGAACGAGCAGCCAAGTTGAATGCTGGCCGCCCCATCCCCCTAGATCTCACCACCGCCTCAGAATTTCACCCACCCACACGCACACACACACACCACTTACTTCACTCACACTTCGCCCCCTTCACCCCCCCCCCCCCCCACGCTCCTTCAACGCCCTCCCCAGCATCGCCAGTTTAATTAATCCTGCGACCTTTTTTTTCTCAACCTTTCTCTTTCCTCTTAAACCCTTTCATTTTGCCCCACACACTTCCACCCTCGCACCCACCCCCCCCATCTCCTCCCCCCCCCAGCATCTTACCTCTCGCTGCAGAGTATCACAGTCGCCCCCAGTCACTCCCTCTGTTTCTGCCGCCTGTCAGTCCGATTGCCCTACCACGCGGATTCGCAGGCCGAACAACCAAAAGAACCACATCAAGGCCCATTCACTCACGAAAATCACACAAGCCACACTCGCACGCTCATACCCGCTTCAGGCCCGTCGAGCATTTCCGATCCAACCTAATACCGGCAACAGCAATAACAGCAACGGCCACAGCCTACTTGCATCCCAGTTACGCTCGGTCGGTAGACACACGCTTTTGAACCCGACCTTGGGGCTGAGGACAGTGTCTGAACTTCATTGTACTCCCAGTCAGGGGCGTCGCTCGGGGTACAAGCAACTCTTAAACTTCAGTGGTTGGTGGCCGAACTAGCTAAGCAGAGACGCTTCCCTACAACTCGACCAAATAAGGTTCATAGCAGAGCCCTCCACATCCCCCCCCCCCCTCTCTCCCTCTCTCACAGCCCAGACTCATCTCCGAATTCATCCTCTCGCTCTCGCGACACACGACTTGAAAACAAATTAGAGGAAATAAAAAAAAGGAGAAAGGCCGAGGAAAAAGCCAAGACGGTTTAATTCCGTTTTCTGGAGAAGGCCGACCGCAGTGGGAGCTTATGCCTCGTTCTGGTTCAGTAATGACAATCCCTTCCAGCGAGCAATATACGCAACATTCGACGGAATACAGCCAGTCGCCAAAACAGTACGGCCACAATAACTTGATTTATGCTACAACACACACGGGACAATCAGATCATCTAGGAAACGTAACCGAAAGCAGTAGATACTCCTTTACGAATGGAAGCGTGACACACAGCTCGACTACTCAGACATACAACCCACACAAGATGTCTTCCGCTGACAGCCAGAATGCTCAATTGGTGGATCGGGAGCAAGCGATCAAGAACGGCTCGCGCCCAAACAGTGTTCCAAGGCATGTGCCTGGGAATCAAGGAGATGATGACTCCAGCACGTACACGAACGGGTCAATATTCGGCCCAGTTGTGAATGGAGAGTTCCCGGCTTCGATGCCATCATCTCAGCCTCTATCGGCCTCAAACTTTAATAACCAGCTCGGAAGCAACGCAATAACAACTGGTCCAGGAGGTTCATTGGCTCCGCCGAGCTCTTCACAAGGCCCCACCACAAAGTACTCGTCACCCCAAACCTTTATCCCGGCCACCGCCCAGGCTGCTTCGCCTCCACTCACCAGCTCAACTGCAACTCAGTCATCCTCGCTACGACAGAGGCATACACTTCAGGTTCCTATAACACCACAGAAGAATCGAAACTCCACGGCTAGTATTACTGATGCCGCCGTTGCCAGTGGACGATTCTCTCCAACAACTGCAACTGCACCACGTCGGGCATCTATAAGCATTGCACGAAGGGGAACAAGGTCCATGGACAACCAGATTGACGAAATACCTCAAGATGAGGATGCTGCTAAGGCCGCCGAGGCCATAATAGCAAAGAGGGCAAGCAAAAGGCGCAAGAAGGAGGAAGAGGAAGACGATAAGGTCCTCGTCGGAACCAAAGTGGACATGAACCACGCCAACTGGGTTACCGCTTACAACATGCTGACGGGAATTCGCTTTGTGGTTTGTACCCCTTCTATGTTTCCTTAAACAGACTATCGGCTAACACGGGTTCCATAATAGGTGTCCAGAATTAATGCCAAGATGGACAGGGCATTGACAGATGCTGATTTTGTTGCGAAGCACAAGTTCTCCTTTGACATGTTTGTTCTATTCAAAGCCTCTCATTCATGTGTAAAAATACTAACTTTTCCGCCTTTTAGAACTGGCAACGAACTTACACCATCCGCCAAATATGATTTTAAGTTTAAGGACTACTCGCCATGGGTATTTCGCCATCTGCGCGGGCACTTTGGACTTGACCCTGCGGACTATCTGATGTCCCTTACCAGCAAGTATATTCTTTCAGAGTTGGGATCACCCGGGAAAAGTGGTAGCTTTTTCTACTTTTCGCGAGACTACAAATACATCATCAAGACCATCCGACATGGAGAGCACCTCTTTCTTCGGCGAAAACTCAAGGACTACTACAACCACGTGATCGAAAACCCAAACACCCTTGTATCCCAGTTCTATGGATTACATAGGGTCAAGACTGCATTTGGGCGTAAAATTCACTTTGTCGTAATGAACAACTTATTTCCGCCTCACCGAGACATTCACCAAACATATGATCTTAAAGGGTCAACAATTGGTCGAGATTATAGTGAGGACAACCTGGCTGCAAATCCAAGGGCTACGATGAAGGATTTGAACTGGCTTAGGCGTGATATGAGCATCGAACTTGGTCCTACCAAAAAGAATGCATTCCTTGCGCAAGTTGAACGGGATGTAAAGTTGTTGCAGAAGTTGGGGGTTATGGACTACTCGCTTCTCATCGGTATTCATGACCTCACTCGGGGCAACAAGGACGACATACGGAACAATGCGCTAAAGGTTTTCCATCCAGGAGCAAGTTCTAACGTGGAGGATGATCTTGAAAATACCGTACTAGCCAGGACCCCGAGTAAACTTGAGAATGCACGAAGGGCACGGGAACTTCGAAAAGTTATCAATAAAGAAGTGCCAGTTACTCTAGACCGGAGTGCTAACAGATTGCCCGATGAGTTTTCAGAGTATGTCTCTTCTTAAGCTTCGAAATGTGTCAACTGCTAACAACTCTCTAGAAATAAAAACAGTATTTTCTATAACGATGACGGCGGGCTGAGGGCAACACATGAAAACGATGAGCCAGGGGAAGTCATATACTACTTGGGCATCATCGATTGCCTGACTCACGTATGTATTATATTATTACCTTGAGAATACGCCCTTTTCTAACACTTATTTTCCATAGTATGGTTTTGCCAAAAAGGCCGAGCACCTTTTCAAAGGTCTTACAGCACCAAAAGCCGAAATATCAGTCAACCCACCCGACAGCTATGGAAATCGCTTTTTCAGATTCATCAGCGGAATAGTGAGGTCACCAGAGGAGGCCGCGAGAGATAGAGAAAATAAGCATAGGGAACAGGGAGAGAGCGGCCACGTGTCTGAGAGTGCCGTAGATGGTGCACACGGAGAGCGTGAAGGTGCAGATAGAGAATCCGATAGTGGCCCATCTCGAATTTCTTCCACAATAAGGTCGCCATCAACTGAACGATCTGGCGGTGGCGCCACCATATTGCCAATTGTGGAAGAGACCGCAGAAGGGAGCACTGGTGGAAGAAGCCTCAGCCGGAATGGTAGCAACAGCGACAGCGGAGTTGAAGAAAGCCCTACATTTTCTGGCGCAAGGAGAGGTCTCGCGGATGATGAAAGCAGGGGACGCTATACCAAACCATCACTTCACGATCGCCAAGGTCGCCACCAAACGAAATACCAGGAGCCTGAGGAATATTCCGTCCGGGTAGCCGCTGTCTCTACTTAACGGGCCAACCATTGTCACACTTCATTTCCTTTGTTTCCCTTCATTTTTGAAAGCTTTCTGAGATTTGAGAGAGTTGATCAAGCCGATTGCAAAACCTTACTGTTCTTTCCTTTTTACAGTTTATCTCCAGCCTTCCCCTGCCATAATTAACCACGAATTACAGGGTGTGTACAATAATGCGACCTTTTTTTTGGTATACGGCATATTGCGATGACCTTTTTCCTTTTCTTTTGTTTGTTATTCCTTCTGAATTCCCTTTCTCTGTGTTTTTTTATTCCCTCTTTTTCTTTTCGTGACAAAAGACTTTGGCTGCAAAGGGTTATATGTATTTGTTTTTATTCACCTTTCTTTTTTTCTGTGTTGGCCTGGATCGTGTGTGCATATGTCGGACTTGTCTTTTTTTTATTCATTTTAACTAATACTCATTATATCAAGGCGGGAGGTGGTAGAAGAGCGTGAGCTAGCTGCAGCCAGGGTTGGGAGGCAAGCGAGAGAGAGAGGGGGCATGCGAAAGAAGAGGCATGGAGGGAGTGAAGAAAGGATCTGGGGATCAAAGCAATGGGACTGTCTTTTATGGTATACACTTGGTTTGGTTTTTGCTGGGTTGGATGACGGGGTTAAGTGTTGGTCTGGTTGTTTGTTATTTGTTTATCCGTTGGTTGGGTGGTTGGTTGGTTGGCCGGCCTGCTCTCGATGTTTCGCGCGCGCGTGTGTGTGTGTGTGTGTTTTGCTCGTGGAGGACTAGTTAGTATTTCCTTTTTCGATTATACTGGCCTTTTTTTTCCTCCTCCTTTTACCACTTTTTTTTTTTCTTTAATGTCTTCTCTTCACCCTTTTTTTTTCCACTTATTATTCTTCCCTGAGCTCTCTTATATCCTCCACCACGGTTACCCACCACTACATCGAATACCTTTCCGGTATCATATCAACATTCATTGGGAGTTGAACTACGCCTTCTCTCCCGAAACCTTTTCCTATATCATACGTTTTTGTCATTTTTCCTTTTCTCCTTTGTTCCTTTTCTCGCTTCTCTCTTTTTTTCTTCTTTAAAACGATTATATATCTGATCATTGCTTGAGCTACACCCCCATAGCCGTTTTTTATTTTTCCTTTGTCATGCAAAAATTTACTTTATTATACTTACTTTACTTTACTTACGTTCACTTGCCGTTCGTCATCACCATCCATCGTCGTCATTTGATATTATACGTTACATACCAAACATACCAAACATACCATTACCATTACCATAACATACCAAGGTACCTTTCACTGTGTTTTTGTTTTTGTCTTTGTGTTTGTGGTGTTTTTAAATCTTGTGCTGGGTTTTATACTCATTCTTTGAATATATATACTGGCGAGCCCATGGCCACGTAATTGCAAGATCTGCTGTTTTAGTACCTCGAGCTCTATAGATCTAGATGTATCTATACATCCTGATAGATGCTTTGGCTTTCCGCTTCTTTCACACTTACTAGTACTTCTTACCCTGCAATGTTTTCTCATCCTTATCGATATATATGTGCCTCGTTTTTTCTTTATTTTTTTCCATTTTTTTTCTTCTTAATTATGCTTAAATTATATATGCTTGTTTCCAGATCCTTCGGGGTCTTCTCTCTCCATCGCGAGCCTGCAAGTTCGGTATCTTTTTTATTTCATTTTCACAAGTAGTCACGCACACGCACATGCATACACATATATACACACGCAGGTATCAATAACCAGAAAGACGCAGAACAACAACCGCGGTACCGCAGACCAACCAGCCCAGCATTCATTCACGGTGCACGTGCCACCAACATCAACACCAGCCAACATATTATCCAGTAGACAAAAAATATTTTCCGGAACACAGTCTCCTCACGATATCCAGATCTAGATCTAGATCCACCAGTCCCATGGTCAGCTTATATACATCCCTCAGCTTCATCCTATTCCTACTTTGATACATCTCTGCCTCGAGCTCCAACGTCAGGATTAATATTCTTCAGCCATTTTCATTTAGTTTTATCTACAGTTATGTAATTACCTTGCAATTGACCCCATGGCCATATACATCCCCCACTGTCCCATGTCCCTTCTTTATTTCTATTTCCATTTCCACTTCCACTTCTAGATCTATTTCCATCTCCATTTCTTTTTTTTCGTTTTTTTTTTATTCCACCTGTAGTTAGTATGTAGATTTCTACCTAACCTGTCCTCTCGAACGTACCTAAACGTTTCCTTCATGATCATCTCCACCTCTATTCTGTTTTTCCTTCGAATTCCTTAAGGCTGCTTCTCCTTACTATTGATTTCGAGTTTCAATTTCTTAAATAAACTTAGTTCATAGCTATAGCTCTCTAAATTTAAAGTTACCTACTTTCCTAGCTATAGCATTAATATTTATAAATAATTTTTTTTAAATTGCAATGAATATCATCTCTTTGAATTCATCACATGGAAGGATATCGATCGGATCCCATGCAAATTTATATCCAAAACTAAAGGTGGTCATGAAAAACACATCGATATCAGGGCGGCCTTCCGACGTATTAAATTATCGCAGTCTCAGTTACCTAGTTGCACCTACCTAAACGTTGCTAGGCCTCATGATCATATAGCTTGCGCTTATGCGCAGCAGAGAAAGATGAAAAAAAAGTGACTCAATTGACAATTACCCTGAACTTCCCTTGCCAACGGCCCACGATATCATTCAGACTGTTCACTAAACAGGTAGTTAATCCAAACCGCGATCGGGTAATTTCTAAAAACTTCACGTTCAAAACTGGCCAGGGACCGTGATTACCAGTAAATTTAATTTAATTCTGTTCGAATCCCGTGGTATACTAAAAAAAAAAAAGTTTCTGGATGCGGCAGAGAGTCCAGAACTTAGTATTAGTAACCAGTTGTTTTGCCGAGTCGACAAAATACGTTTTGGTATTCACTTAGGTAGGTAAAAATTACAATCCAAATTGTCATTTAGTCATATATGTTGCAACATTCAACATTCAACAAGATCGATTGCATTAATCAGAGTACAAAGTACAAAGTACAAACTAGCAATTATAATTGTAACTGGGCAGGAGGAATATAAATTCGAATAGCTTTCAAGATACCAAAGAGATAACGAGAATAGAGCTAAAATACATTTCATTTCTGCAGCTTCACGCATGCATGCACATACAATCAAAATAAAGAAAAAAAACAAAAACAAAAACAAAAACAAATAAAAAGACAAATACAATTGCAACGTAGAAGAGTAAAATGCGAATTTTGAGCAAACAAAGTGGGGGGTGGGGGGGGATAATGGCTAGAAATACCAACAAGCTGCAGAGCTAAGAAAAACGCAACAAGTGACAAAATGAAAGCAGAAAACAAAAAGATTATTCAAGTTCAAACATAATCTCGTCAATAGTAAACAATACAAGTAACTCTCAATCAATCAATCAATCAATAATTCTCCCTGGGGTAATCACCGGGGATATGGATATCCCTCGTAGCAATAGAGCTGAACGAGGGAGCCCCCCTCAGCGATTGCCCTCCACTACCAGTGTTATTGGCGTTGGGGTCTAGACCAGCTTGAACGGGTAGAGTGTTATTCTGCACGGGTGCCGGTGGG
Source organism: Peziza echinospora (assembly GCA_024516245.1). Classification (NCBI taxonomy): domain Eukaryota; kingdom Fungi; phylum Ascomycota; class Pezizomycetes; order Pezizales; family Pezizaceae; genus Peziza; species Peziza echinospora. The sequence continues at coordinate 868,358 of JAJLQT010000019.1, read as the reverse complement.
GCAGCAACATTATCCTCTGGGAGAACTCCAAGTCCAAGCCCAGGCGCAGCGCCGCCCACATAGTTGACATGCTGGCCTTGATTTTGGTTTATTGGTGATGTAGGAATCTCGCTGAAAGTTCCTTGCGGGCCAGCACTTGAGGGGTATGGAAGTTCGGTTGTGTTTATGTTGGTGTTTGTATACGCAGCGGGGTTGGGGACAAGTGGGGAAACTCCAACATGGACGGGTGAATCATCGTAGTGCTACGACTCAAATTAGCTACTAGCTTTTATAAAAGGCACATGAGACGTTCTATACTTACAGTTCCTTCCGCAGAAACGTCCGACGGCGTGCGGCTGTGATGTCTCGGGTTATTGGGATCCACAGGGTTGGCTGAGATCATGACATATCTATCACGATCACTATAGCCATTCCTATCATTCCTATAACTTTCTGGGGCACCGCCCGTGAGGCGAACAACCGAACGATCTGATCCACTAGATGTAGGTCTGGTTGATTCTGCAAATCCACGCTCAAGTTGGATGTCACTGGGGAATCTTCCAATGTCAGGGCGGATTGGTGCTGGATGCTCTACAGCGATTGGGGAGAATGTGGCTGAAGTGTAAGGGACTTCGTCACCCTCGTCATTCTCCAACAGGACGTTGTCTTCAGGGTCATTTGCCTCATTGGTCTCAATTGGAAGATGAGATGCTAGGAAAGCGTCTAAGGCTGGTCCGGAGAGGTGGGTCAATTTCTTGATGTCCTCGTACCATTCCAGCATTGTGGCATGCGATTCTGCACGGAAGGTCCAGCTATGGCGTCTGTATCTGATATTAGAATGTGCTAAGATATTCTGTTTGTATGTCTGGGCTCTTACGTATGCAATGCTCCTGCTTGACGTCCTCTCAGAACAAATTTGTGAGAAACGGCCGCAGGTTCACTAAAACTTCCGACTGTGCAGTCAGGAAGATATAAGGACATGATCGGAGTCAAGTCATTTGTACGATCTGCTGTTTTACTATACACCGAGTTGGGTTAGAAACGTATTCGTTCAAATTCATTAAGGAGCTGACTTACAATTCGTGAAGGTGCGTTGACGAAAGCACATACCACCCGGGTGCGTATGACTTGAGGTACTTTGTTCTTCTCTCTAGTTGCCCTGCTCTGACAACGACCGTCGAAGGATGGTTATAACCGGGGTACTGAATGTCTTCGATAGTGCGCAATGGAACATTCGGGTCAACCATGTTGGGGTCTCGGTGAACGAAGTCATCCCACTCGATATCCGATGGAATTTGAACAATATTCTTCTCCATGGTTTCTGCGGTGTTGATCATTTGCGCCCCTTCACGGCGAATTAGTTGAGAGTATGTGCCGAATGCCTTCTGGATCTCTGCAACGACGATCTTCTCAAGCTCCCTTCCACTATGCTCTAGGTTGATATAGGCCTATTTTAATGTTAGCTAGGATTCAGATGTCTAATTGGAACAAGACTTACCCTGTGTAGATAATTCTCCTCAGACAATTGCCGCCTGATTTGCTTCTCAACCTGAAGCTTGGCGATATAAGGCTCATTCTTTCCAACAACGGATTGTGGATCAGCGCTCAAGGTTTGTATAACTTCATTGAGCTGTGCAAGTGACTTTCTAGTGATTTCCTTCTCTTTATCCACGTTATTTTTGAAATCACCTGACAAGCCCTTGATTTCCTTGATCTTGAGTGAAAGATCACCTCTCAGCCCAATCAAATTATTGATAATTTCACTTTCAATAGCGCGTGCATTCTCTGCAGTGGCCAGGGCATCACTGTGGAAGCTACGAAGGTAGGTGTTCGTCTCGAGAATGCCTCCGTCCCTCTTGAATATTCCACCAGTGAAATGGGATTGATTGCTGATTGTTTGTGATAGCTTGAGTAAGCTCTTGACTTGGGTTTCGTTGGCACTCTGAACTTCTCTAAAGTAATCAATGTAGTCCTTGAGAAGTCGACGCCACGCTATATTAAAAATATTAGTATCATGAATGTTTCTAAATATTTAACAATTATTACATACCTTGGAAACGCTGAGCAAGGACTTCTGTTGGGGAGTTTTGAGTAGGAATGGGCACGTGCAGTACGGAATTTGGGTTTGATTCGTCTCTGTCAACGGCGGAATTTGCACGGGATCTCCTCACTGAAGCTCCACGCTTGAACGAGCTTTTCTTCTTCAGCGTTGACTGTCTCTGGAGGCCATCTGGATCGTCACGGTTCTGGTTATAGTTGACCTCGCTTCTGAAGTCCTCTGTGAACCTGGCATTGCCGAAGCTGTCTAGGGCATCTGTAGGGTCGGACATGGCCGCTGTAGTGGGTGATGAGAGCTGGTTGAGGGTAGGATATATTGGGACGGATGGTATACGGGCTATGGGATATTGGGATGAACGGTGGGGAGAGCGTGTATGGTGTCTACGAGGGAGCGTATCCTGTCCTCGGGGCAGGGCTGGAGAGCGGGGCACCGTGGGGTACTTGAGCTCCAGGGCCGCGCGGGACCCCGCGATGCTCGCAGCCTAGCAAGCCTGTGCAAACCTGCCTTTTGCTCCGCGAGCAGCAAGAAGCAGGGACTGCATCACTACCGAATTTGGCAGGGTGCTGCGGCTGCCGCAAAGGGGGGTGCCAAGGAACAGGCCAGGCCCGACGTCATCGCATCGCATCGCGTGGACGTCCGTGGAACAGGATATCATCGAGAAATGACAATGCCGTGCGATTTGCCCCAGAAACAGTGGTGCTCCATGTAGGACGGTATTTATTCATAGCCCCTGTGGGCCTGGTAGCAGCAGAATATGTGAATATATGCTTACTTCTTCTCATTCACCTAAATAGGTAGCTGAAACAAAAACAAAACCAAAAAACTACAAAATAGAAACCTGCATGTGAAAAACGAAAACATGCGAGATGAACCTAAGTCGCATGATATGAAAATTTTAATCCTCCACCCTTCACAAAGCATTCACGAGCTTCCGGCTCTTCTTCAACTCGATAAGTTTGGAGATAACATCAGGAAGTGGCATGAGTTCGCCCTTCGTTTGTGTTGCCTTATCATCTCGGTTGCGGACATTCACTGCGCGGTTGTCCCTTTCCTCGGCACCAACAACTATGACGGTCAGAAAATGCTTATCCACAAGCGGGGTGTTAAACTTACCAAAGATAAAATTATATGACTGCAATTGTCCTGTGCGGATCTTCTTGGCCATGGTGTTTCCGCCAAGATCGACATCACAGTGCATTCCCTCTGCCCGCAGAAGCTGCTGCACCTCCTTTGCATATTCGTTCGCGCTGACCATGACTGGAATGATCAACACTTGGCGTGGAGAAATCCAAAAAGGCCTAATTCTTGGTTAGATATATGTATCTTATATTGACGGTGATCAAACATACCATTTTCCAGCAAAATGCTCTGTGAGGATGGCAATGAATCGTTCCAAACTACCAAGAATTGCACGATGAATCATGACAGGCCTGGCATAGTGGTTGACCGGCTCCTCTCCTTCACCTGGCTTGTTGGCGGCCTCTCCAGTGTTGTACTCAAGCTTGAACCTCTGTGGAAGCTGGAAGTCGAGCTGAATTGTGGCACACTGGAAGTCACGCTTAAGTGCGTCGGAGATCGTAATGTCAATCTACGGGAAATGTCAGCTCTATATATTCAACTATTCTGATGAACAAAAATGCGCAAACCTTGGGTCCGTAGAAAGCACCATCACCAGGGTTCAATTCCCACTGGCTTCCACCTTTAGCAGTGAACTCCTCTAGGGCAATTTTGAGTTGATTTTCGGCATTGTCCCAAGTCTCAATTTCACCGACATATTTGTCAGGTCTAGTAGAGAGCTTCAACTTGAACGTAAATCCAAAGATACCATATGCTTCTTTAAGAAATTCAAAAAGTCCGTGAATCTCGCCACGAACCTAAAATAGCCATTAGCACCGCAACAGAGACAGTCAGAAAACAATAACTCACTTGGTCAGGTGTGCAGAAGATATGGGTATCATCCTGTTGGAATCGCCTAACTCTGGTAAGTCCAGTCAAGGCACCCGAGAATTCATTGCGGTGGATGACACCAAAGTCAGCAACTCGCCATGGCAATTCACGGTAACTGCGCTCCCTGTGCCCGAACATGAGGCAGTGGCCAGGACAATTCATTGGCTTGAGGGCATATGTGTCCTTCTCGACCTCAAATGAGAACATGTTGTCCTTGTAATTTTGCCAATGCCCAGAAACCTCCCAAAGTTTTGAGTTGTACATATTTGGGCTGATAACTTCCTGGTAATCGCGCTTCCAATATTCTTCTCTCAAGAAATCAACCAAGGCGTTGTAAATACGGGTTCCATGTGGCAAAAAGAAGCAACTTCCGGGGCTGAGCTCGTGAAAGAAGAAAAGCTCCTGCTCCTTTCCAATCTTCCTGTGATCTCTCAGTGCAGCCTCCTCTAGGAACTTCTTGTGCTCCTCCAATTGCTTCTTGTCCGGGAAACTGACACCGTAGATACGCTGCAGGGAATCATTTGCTGAATCTCCAAGGAAATAAGATGAAGAGTTCTGTAATTATGTCCATTTAGCATATTACTCCTACACGAGCATCCTGGAATTCAGTTACCTTCATGACTTGGAATGCCTTAATGCGCCCGGTGTGAGGGATATGGGGCCCAACACACAAGTCGATGAGCGGACCACAACGATAGACTGTGGTGCTTGTTCCATCTGGGACTTTGGATCCAATAAGGGTTTGTTTGTACTTATTGTGCTCGAACATCTTAATAAGATTCTCCTTAGTGACAACAAGGCGCTCAAATGGTTGCTTTTCCTTAATGGCTTTCTGTGCGATGGTCTCAAGTGGCTTGTAGTCGGCTTGGGTAACAACACTGAGGGAAATTAGCAATTACCCTGAACTCGGACATTGCATGACCCACGCTTCGTTTTCAAGGCCCATTTCGTAGAAAAATCCATCATCAGTGGGGGGGCCGAGGCACAAATGACAACCAAATCGCCTTTCGGCAGCTTCTCCCAATACGTGCGCACTTGAGTGCCAGAAGACACGCTTGCCTGAATATGTTAGATTTTCGAATAGACAAGCCGAAAAATTGGTGGTAAATACCTTCAGCATCGTCGAATTTAAGAAGCTCCAGTCGGCAAGATCCCTCAAGTGGCCTTTCAAGATCCCAAAGCTGGCCATCAACCTTTGCAATGACTACATTCTCAGCAAGGCCCTTGGAGATTCCTTGAGCAACATGCATTGGGGATGTCTCCCAGGACTTTCCGATCTTAGTAGCTCCATCCGGTAGTGTGATTGTGATCTCCTCGCGAGGTTTCTCTATCCGTCGCGTTAGTAGATGCTTTGAACCGGTAGCACGAAATAAGCGCCATACCCGCAACTTCCTTGTCGTACTGAGCCTTGAGGGACTCGAAAAGTTCGATTCTGTGGGCGATGTAGGCAGGTGGTGGGGTCAACTGTATTGTCGGATATCTGAATTGGCCTCAGTGAATCGCAAAATTGGAGTCCATGTATCTATACCTCAAGTGGTGTAGTATCTGCTACGGCGCCCTTCTTGTCGGCCTTTTTATCCTTCTTGTCGGCTTTCTTGACCTTCTCTTTCTTCTCTGGCTTGGTTTCTCCAGAAAGCGCAAGGTCCTTGACCTTCTCGGCAACTGCTGCAACTCCGTCCATTTTTTCGATGGTCAAGGAGTATACCAAAGACTATATCGAATTTGTCGTGCCTTCGAGATATCTGCACCAGTTGGAGCTGAGTTGAGAGATGTGACTCAAATCCAGGGTTGGAGGGGGGTCAATATCTCGGTACAGGAGGGGCATTCATTTAGTGGGGCAACGCCAAGACATTGAGTCCCTTCGGGTCGCAGGTCCCTGGCGAACGAAGGGCGTGTGTATTTCTTCTCATGCAGCACTAGGGCGGAAATCTTGGCGCTCAGGGAATTTTTGTGAGTGGACATTGACCTTCGAGGTACCTACTCTGACCGAACTACGCTCCAGCCATCAGCTTCAATCCGACTCAGCCCCAACTTCTCCAATATCAACAAATCGCCATGTCATCACGAGGAGGGTTCCGCGGCGCGAGCAGAGGTGGCTTTACGCCCAGGGGCGGTAGTGGAGGAAGAGGTGGTGGTGGTGGTTTCTCATCAAGAGGTTCGGCTTCAAATCAGCAGCAATTGCGTCTTGTTGTGGAAAAAGCTTACACCTTGGGGTATTATAGGTGGACGCGGTGGTTTCCAGCAGATGGGGCCTCCAGATCATGTCATTGGTATGCGCCCCACCCGTCTTGCAGCTTGAGGAGCTTCAGCTAATACAAATTCCGCTTCAGAAATGGGTGCCTTCCTTCACGGTGTTGAGGGCGACATCTTTTGCCAGTCCATCAACCCTAAAGTTCCATACTTCAATGCCCCAATTTTCCTTGAGAACAAGGTACGAGCGGCGATTTTCCCTTGGGAATATTCACTCACTGACGAAAATAATTGCATAGACACCCGTTGGAAAGGTCGACGAGATTATGGGCCCATTAAATAACGTCTACTTCAGCGTTAAGCCACAGGAAGGAATCAAGGCAGACTCTTTCAAGGCTGGAGATAAATTTTACATTGCAGCCGACAAGCTTCTGCCAAAGGAGAAGTAAGTGGGGTTGTTCAGTTCGAGGCATCACAATACTGACTTTTTTCGACAGATTCCTACCCAGACCAAAGGTCGTCGGCCCCAAGCCCGCCAGGGTTTCGAAGCCTGGTGGGCGCGGCGGTGCACCCCGAGGCAGAGGACGTGGTGCCCCTGGTGGATTCAGCAGAGGTGGTTCAGGTGGATTCAGCAGAGGCGGTGCTGGCGGACGTGGTGGATTTACTCCTCGCGGGCGAGGCGCGCCACGGGGAGGGTCTGGAGGGTTCACTCCCAGGGGCCGAGGAGCGCCGCGGGGTGGCTCTGGTGGCCGTGGACGGTATTAAACGGTCATTGCTGAGTGAGTGGAGTTTGGGAATGAAGATGTGGAAAAAAACTATACGGAGTTATTGCCGTGATTGCGATTGTGTATAAATACGTCCTGTCTTACTTCTGTTGTCATGTTATTCCTGCCCTTTTTTGATTTCTTTTTATCTTTCTTTTGTCACAAGTATTTCCTTTATATCTTGTCACATGTGTATAACGCATGTTTGGGTTTACATCTTTTTTCTTGAAAAATTCAGCACACGTCAAGCTCGAGGAATGTGGAACAGGGAACATGGGTCATTACTTGGTCTCATATGTGCCATTTCAAGTATTTATATGTGCATATCATAACATGTATGAACATGGCTCCCGATATCCGTAGCACCAATCAGCCCAGGCCGATGATATCTAAAGATGTAGAGCACCTACTTGCATGAAGACATCTCTATTTTACATTTCACGGCATGCACGAAATATGCACCGGCAACACCACAGACTCTGGGGGGCACCTTGTTGTCTCCGCGCGCATTGAAGGGGCGCTCGACGGGCGTGGTTGGCGCGGCCCACGAGCCTAGCCGGCCAATGGCATCCCGGCTGCGCAAGCGGTTAGGGCCGTCCTTTCGTGGATCAAGCATTTCCGCGCAGCAGCAAGTGCCCAAATCTTGGCGATGACCCAACCCCCGGCTGCCCATCACAATTCCAAGTTGCTGGCCATCTCCAAGTATGCAGAACTGACGACGATTCACACTCTCCCATTCACATCCCACGCAAAAACCCTTGCAGCGTTCTCAACAAAACCCTATCTCTGCTCAAGCCTCTAGCACATCCACTTGCTTTTAGAGCCTCAAGATACCCAACCCGTTCTCCTTTCCGCACAACCACGTACACCTACAGACCACATCTCCAGTACCGAGACGGCCAGCCATAGCGAAAGCGACGACGCTTAGGAGCGCAAGAACGTGTCATCGATATCCCACAAAACCCACATACACAGTCAAACATGTCAAGAAGATCCGTGTCGTCGGCGACGAACGGTGCATCAGCTGCCCAACGTGCGATTGACCCCCCATTTCCTACCCCATTCATCAACCCTGCTTTCATTAGGGAAGAGGCAGAAAGCGAGAAAGAAACAGCTTTGGCTAACCTCCTCCCCCGTCTGCCCCGCAGAGAAAGTGGACAAAGTAATAGAACAGGCAAATGATGATCGCCATTTCTCCATGATACGGTATGTCTGTGTGAGCATAGCAAGCGTTCTGTACTCGTCCTAACGGTGCATCATAGGCAACTCCACATGGCCGACCTCATCACAGAGCTAAATGGTACACAATTGCACTTTCCACAATCACTTCATCCAAGCGGGTTCGTGCGAGAAGCTCGAGGCTGACAATAGACCATCTTTGCAGGTTTCTGTGGAATAATGTCCATATTCTCGTCACTGCGGTATTGCCTCGGCCCAGCCGACGACTTTTCGTACCTATGGGCAGCAATGGTCTTTATGCCATTCGGCCTCTTTTTCGATTTTATGGACGGAAAGGTTGCCAGGTGGAGAAAGAAGTCATCGCTCATGGGACAGGAGCTTGACTCCCTCGCAGATTTGGTAAATGGTTTTTGGACTCCTGCACGCTTTACATCGTCTAACCTGTTTGATTCTGTACAGATCTCGTTTGGTGTGGCTCCTGCCGTTTGCGCCTTCTCCATCGGTTTCCGCACACAACTCGACACTGTGATCCTCACCTTTTTCGTTCTCTGTGGCCTTTCTCGCCTTGCTAGGTTCAACGTTACCGTCGCTTCCGTACCAAAAGATGCCACCGGAAAGAGCAAATACTTTGAAGGCACACCAATTCCTACAACACTCGCTATTGTCGGTCTCATGGCCTACTGGGTCGGTCAAGGATGGCTTTTGGAAGAACTACCCCTCGGAGTCCTTGCCGAGGGTTCTATCTTTGCAGTCCACCCTGCCGTGCTCCTATTCCCCATACACGGATGCGCAATGGTCTCCAAGTCCATCCATATACCAAAGTTGTAAGATTATTTAACCATCGAAGGGGATTCACGAAAATCATAAATTGGAAAAGGTGTTACGCCTACCATCGACATGGGCGTTCCACCTATCGAAGATATAGAGAAGAAAAAATGTCATCGAGAAAGTTTGGGTGGAAGTGGAAAGAGATACGGGGATATGCGCTATGATGTGTCTATGGTGATGATGAAATTTGTGTTTTTTTTCTTACTTTCTAATGCAACGTTTAACGCTTGACTTTTTTTTCCCCACCTCCTTTACTCTTTTTATTAATGTTGCTGCAATTCCCAAGATCTTCTTTGATTTTCTTATTCTTTTTCGTATACTTTTGCAATTGTGCTATCATGAGTTTTCGGTTTTTTTTTTCTTGCTTTTTTTTTGAATTCGTATTGTAATGATTTAGTACCATTAGTGTATTCTTATATCCACCCAATGCATCTGAATGAATAGCAAGCTTTACTCGCTACTTTAAGGTATTGAACTTTGACTAGATCGATACCATGGATCTTATTGAGTGATCATTTCTTCTTGTTTCAGTGAATGGAGTTCATTGAGAAAACTCCAAGTAGATCTAGACCTAGACCTCATGATCAGGACGAAGGTATCACAAGTGAGAGTCTCTTTCTTTAAGCTCTGAGCAATCGATCAATGAATGAGCTGTTAAATCTTTTTTTTACCAGCTGCCTTCCGGTTGGCCGGCTTGATACATGTTATATATGATTAGATGCATTTTGCCTGCTCTACCTGCCTTAATCTACCATAGAAAATCTACCTAGCTTCGGCTCCGAGCCCTGTAACTAGCGATGTAGCTAGAAGAATTTATACTGGCGTACGTAGAGTACGCGTTCCAGATTAGAGGACTATTTTAGTACGTACCTTTCACTACACCCCCCCCATGCATGGGCCACATGGATTATGGATGCGAGAACAGCACCCTCGAGCTAGGGAGATTCTAGTTCCATTTCCATTTCCATTTTAGACCTTGAGCTACTTCTTGTTTCTCTGAGTCTATGTTTCTCTAGACTCGTACCTTTTTCTCGACTGAGCTCATCTCTGTGAAGATATTTATAATACGGATGGATATATTGAAATTTTCGTATACTACAGCCTGCTGGCACAAATGTTAATTTTTTTTTTCTTAAAGACCGTACGGACGTAACGTTATAAAGCTTAAGGCCTGGCCATGGTAGCTGGCTGATACTTAAGTAAACTTAAGCTTGGACGTGACTCGAATGAAGAAGTACCGATTTTAAGTTATTATATATCATCTTTGCGTTCACGTGTATACCAGATCTTCTAGAGCTAGAATTTGAGATTAATTTTTAATCAGTACCTGGTACGAAAGGTAGGTAAGTTCCAAGTTAAATTATCGATTCGAATTCGAAGTAAGTACAGTAAAAATTTAATAGATTGATTCGATTCACTCATGATCATGTCCACAGTCTCAATGCATACATAATATAGCGAACTTAAGCTGCTTCAAACTTGTAGTCCCAGATGCCAATTGAAATTAATACGTGCTACAAATCATGCTCATTGATCATGAAACTTCCGCGGCATGGCTATAGCTAGTGCTCGGACGGTCGACCTATGTAAGTACTCAGCTGGCCATGGCCACTAGTATAGCTGAGAGGAAGGACCGGTACAAGCTTCGAATTCTAAATCTCGCATCATATTACATCGAATCGATATAATATAAATTTATCGACATATCTGACACCATGGCCATGGATATCTATACCTAGGCCTCCTAATACTACTAATATTATTAAATTTACACTAAATTACACTAAATTACTATATCGAGTGTGATTTATGGAAATCATATACACTCATGAGTGCAGACTGGTTTAGTAGCTATATCCCTTAAATTACTATTGAGTCCATCTCTCCATCTCCCGGAAATTTATTTCAATTGCAATCTAGTTATAATTATATAGCTACATTGCAATAATTTTACAGTTCATATAATAAAGTCTGATAAATAGATGAGCTCGAGTAAATATTACTAGTTCTTAGCTATCCACACCGAGCCCGAGCTCGCAGTTACTTAAGCTAATAATAATATAGCTCTAGCTAAAGTTAACCCTCTATCATGATCAGATCTTAAGCCAGCCCTGGCTTTGATATAGTTACTTATATGGATACCAGTATAATCAGTGCACCATCGATATCATCAAGGCCTTGCTAGAATTTACCACATAGTAAATCATTATATAGTCTCGTAGTAAATTTATACTAGTTGATCATGAAGATCTGAACTCGAACCCCACGAAATCCTAGATACAACTTAAGAATTGAAACGTTACACCTCCATACTTGACTTCCTACTTGGGTAGTCTATATAGCTTAGGTACTTAAGCTTCCTAAACGTCTTGATATCATGTGTATTCCGGAACTGGAAACTATCTATCTAATCAATCTCATTCCCTTTTTCCTTTCCCTTTCCCTTTCCAGAAGGCTGCCTGCCACATTGCACGCTTCTCAAAATTGAAACGTTACCGTCCCAACCCCGGGCCATCTCCTGTGCAATCCGTAAGCTGGTATTTCCGGATCCCCTAATTAAAAATGGGAAGTAGCTATAGGCAAGATGCACAACGAGCTTTACTACAAAGTACCTACCTAGTAATCATCATTCCATGGCCATGCTTCAATACTTCACGCTTCATGACAACGACGATATGATCGATATGATCACAAACACAACGTTAACGACAACATGTTTAAATACTCTCTCTATTCTACACGACGACGTACGTACAATACATATACCCTGACAGACCTCTAGCTATATACATAAAGCGTCCTAACCAAACTCCATAAAATTAATTTCTATATTAGACAGAGATAGGTGAATATTCATGCTGATGTAGAATCGATCTAGGTAGAATCGAAACCTCCTCCCTTACCAATTACTTACATCTTACTTCTGTGACCTCCGGTTCCTACAGCGTTCATGTAACTATACCAGCTTATACACCCCCGGATCCGCTTCCAACATCGATTCTCAACCACCGATTGAATTCGAACCCCACTCCCAAACTTCTCACCTCAACCTTAAGCTCATCCATAACTCGTGAAGCCACGCACTCGAGCTCACATCCCCCCATTCCATTGAATCAAGCTTACCCTACAGCCAGTCACAATTGCAATGCCTTCCCCCCACAAACAAACCAAAAAGAGCGTAAAGTTTATAGATTTTATATAGGTATGTTAGGTTAGGTATGATGAAGTAAGGTAGGTAGAGGCAGCTGGGTAAGTAAGCAAGCGTATAGGAGATACATTAGATAAACAACAGAAACGAGACTTGCGGGGGATGGGTAAGAAGAGGTAGGTAGGTATTTAATACAGACAGACAGACAGACATAACATGATGGCGAGCGAAGGAGGCGGCACGAGAACCCACCCACCCACCCGTTTGACAATCGGAAAAAACAGAGGCCGCAGCTTGCTATATATAGGAATATAAAACACACAACAAACAAAACAAAGGCAAAAGCAAAAACCTCGTGCACATACACACACACACAACACACACACAGAGAAAATTACAGAGAATACACACATAGAGACCCGGGGGACGTGAACCAGATATATAGATAGATCCGAAGGACAATTAAAACAACAAAAAAAAGTGAAAAAGCAAAAGCAAAACCCACAACAACGTCAAAGGGGGGGAGGGGGGGAGGAAAGCGAAAGAAGAAAAGAAGAAAGGGATATAGGGTTTTGAAAAAAAACAGTCAATCGAAGAGCCAAACTAAAAAGAAGAATACGAAGATATATATGAAACATAATAGTAAAAGAAGACCTGGAAAACGAAGAAAGTGAGCAAGAAAGCACAAAGGTAGAATAGATATGAAAAAGAAAACAAAAAAGGTTTTGACCACCCCTCCAGTAAAAACAGAAGAAAAGGAACAAGAAAGGACCGAAAGGACAAAGGCAAGAGCATTAGACCAACAAAATTTGAGATGTAAAAGATCCATGGGAAAATCCTTCCAGCTCAAATATATGCAAAGTACGTGTATCTCCTGCCAGGAGATTAGCACCAAACAACCCAAATGAAAATAAAGTAGACAAAAAACGAAATTGAAAAACCCCATCACCCAGTCTGCGCCAGAACCCTTTGAGCTTATTGCATAATGGGCAAAAAAACTCCTTATCACCCTTCCACTTCAATCTATTCTTGATTCCTTAGCCCTGCATTCCCCCTCCAACAATTCACCGACGCCGTGTTTTCTACCCTTCCAATTGCAATGTTGCAACCCGATAGAAGGATGTAAAACAAGGCCATCTACACCAAAGGAGGAAACCAAAGGGAAAGAAAATGAAACAGCAAGAAGTTGAAAAGCACCCAGCCGTGGCCATCATTTGAATTGAACTCCTATGTCTAAACTGGTGTTGATTGAGACATAAGAAGTTGTACAAAACCATTCTCGGCGTTGACCGTTGTTGTGAGGATCGATTGATTATTCTTCCGGATTTGTGACCTATAGGGAGACCCGATTAATATATATCACATAAGACACCCTAGAGTGCAGAACCAACCTTCAGAATTCTCCGCGAGTAATCTTGATTGTCTGCAATGCTGCCATCACTGGCCCTTCTTTGAAGCATTACGGGGTCTAGTCGTAGATCGGCTTCTGGCTTCTTGTGGAATTCCCTAACCGCTGCTGATCGTCTGTATTCCTCCTCAACCTTCTTTCTCCTTTGCTTTCTAATAAAGACGAAAGCTCCAACACCAATGGCAATAGCAACCAATACACCGACTACCGCACCAGCAGCGGCACCAGCCTTATTAATGCCGCTTTTCTCCTTTGGAGCCGGTTCCTTAGTCTGGGATGCTGTGACGGTGACAATCTCTAAATCCTTATATTAGCCATTCGTCCATTAAATGGTACACTTTCTTTGGAAACGTACTGCCACTGCCGTCTGTAGATGTTGGTGCTTGTGTTGATGTTGTGCTCGGAATCAAACTCTCCATCGGGTTTCCGGTTTGTCCACTGCCGTCATATAACCTTGTATCCGTCTGAGAGGTATCGGACAGGAAAATTGTATAATGGCCAGCCCGTGACCCACCTATTTCGTTTTACATGGAATTATTAGTCGACTATCATAGAGTAAGGTCTAGAGGACAGTGTTTACTTACAGGGTTCAAAAGGATAACCTTTGCATGGTTGATTACACAAGTCATTGTCCACCTTGTCCGACTCTGAGGGAAGCTTGTCGCCACAATAACAGAATTCGGCATTCGTAGTTGATGCATATTTTTTCTTAGCCTTCATGCAAGTGTTTCGGCATGCGCCCTGAGATTGGCCAACGTCCTTTGTCGCCAACTTTCCATCTCCTGGCGATTTAAAGCATCCAATATATTTTTCAATTCGAGTCCAATCTGCCTCTTTCTGATCTTGACAGTGTACTGAAGCCGATAGAAACAAGACGCTAAAGACAGTGGCAAAGAGGAGTGACGGTGAGGACCTCATTGTTGTTGTTGTGTTGTTGTTGTTGGTGAAGAATAAACCAGAAGGGAATGTGGTGTGAGGTGGACAGTGGTATCTCTAACAAAGCTGTATGAACCACGCCGACCGTTAACAATTATGCTTTCAATGACCTAAGCTTTGAACGAACAAGTTGCCACGGCTGCGAAATCAAGAAAAAAATTCCGAAGGAGGAACCAAGATGTTTTACGCAAAAGGTCCCAGGTGCTGCACGAGATGTACCGGCAAAAAGAGCTTGCTCACCTTTGTTGAGACCTCGCCCTCTGATGCGTGATATCGCTTCGGCCCAATATCTGATCTGTCGGATGAGTTTCCGAATGCAGAATCAGTACGCGGGTCAGTTGACGAGAGTTGTCCGTTGGCAGTAACAAGAGCCGATGTTCGGATAATATTGTCGTGAAGGTTGAAACCTTTTTTTTCACGCCCGGGTGTGGCTCACAAGACGAGACGAGCCGAGAGCTGTCGAAAGGGGTCGAGGGGAGTCAAACGAAAGACTAAGGGTCGCGAAGGCGACGTAGTGACTAAACGAGCGTAAGTTAATCGCGCTGGGGGCTTTTGGCAGTTTAAACGAGCAGAGAGCGTATTCCTAATGCCGTAACGAATCTGGCTATGTGGAGAGGGGTAGGTGTAAGTTGCTGTAGCAGGTTGATTATTGCGGGAGGGGGAAAGGAATGAATGAGGGGGGTGGGAGCTGTATTTTTTTTCTTTTCGCAGCGAGATGGATAATTTTGGGGGGTGGATGAGGGAAATGAGTAGGAAAAGAGGTGCTATGGGGGGTGTGGTAGTGGTGGAAGGGAAGGCTGCTGGGGGTGGCAGGAACTTTGGGCAGACACACAGCCACTGGGAGAAACAAAACGCAGTGGGCGACTGGCTGGGGGTCTCGCGGGAGGTGTGGGATACCCACTCTCGCTCGCCGCTTCGGTGTGGAAGCAAAAGGCTTGGGGGGTGGGGGAGGCAGGCTTACGCAAGCAGGAAGGGGAACGCAGTGGGAGAGCCAGCCAATCTGGTCGGTCGGTATGGGGCGACAGGGGATGCGGCGCTGCTGCTGCAGAGGCCGCTGGGCTGCTCCTGCGGTTCTCGCGGACTAGGCAGATTCCCGCCGGCCTTGACGGATGCAGAGTAGCGGCTGGAGGGGCGAGGCCTGAAGAGTCGAGGGCGTGCTGCCTGGCAGTATGGAAAGAGGCCTTGAGCTTGCGTGCGTGGTGAGCCCGAGGAGCGTATGGCGATATATGGCGGGCTGCTGGTGGAGCGGGCGGCAAGGCGGAGGAGCAGAGGGCGTGGGACGCAGGGACGGGGCAAGGTGGCGGGCTGGGGACGTTCTTGGGCTGACGGGCGGCGGCGGGAGATGGTACTGGCCGCGAGGGCGGAGGGCAGAGTCGGGCTTCGAGATGTCCTGACAGGTCTAGATGATGGGGAGAGATGGGACAGGATAGGTGGCTCTGCTCGTCTGCCTATTAGTCGGCCCTTCGCGATGGTGTTCGGGTGCACTGGCGGCCGTGGCACGCCGGACGGGGCGGGACGGCGCTAGCGAGCAAGAAGCGAAGGCCCTGTCCAGGCAGCTTTGAATTTGATGTGCAGGTAGCGCTGGGGGCAATGTCCTCGAGACTGGTCGGGGCTGTTTCGGCGGGCGTAGCGGAGGGCGTCTAGAGCTGAGCTTCGGTGCAGACGTTTACAGTTGACATTTACACAATTACTGCATGGAACTGTGGCTTTCAGATCATGTCGATTCCACTGCATGTAAGTATACATGCACTTTGTTCTCATGCATTTCATTTTTTTTATCATGGAAGATGCGAGTTCGCACTTCCACAATTTAGCCTATAATAGTCACAATTTGACGGATGTCAGTCGCAATACCACAAATACTCTATCAGTACCACCTAGGTAGTATCAACAAATCTCATGATGCCCACCGTTGCTATCTCTGCAGACTACCTGCTCCGAGAAATCGGTACTCGAAAACTCGCCACAAACGTCCAACCCAAACAACAACGACGGGTCCGGAGCATTAATATTAAAAAAGAAAAGTCCCTGAAGAGCTTGGCCAGCGCTCTTGGCAGGTAGCTAGCCTCTCGGAATGCGTTGGGTTGGAGCGAGGGGGCCTGGCTGAAACGGCGTGTGGAGGGAAAGGGGCAACGCAACCCGTCCGGGCAGACTTAATTGCTTACCACCAGGCCAACGGATACCTACCACCCAGCAGCTGCCGAGGCCGGCGACGGCAGCTTCGTGATGTGATGCGCGCAGCCACCATGGGGCAGTGGGCCATGGAGGAAAGAAGCCTGTAGCTGGAAAGAAGCAGCCAATAGCAATGTTGATGTCGCGATGTTGAAACAACCAACTGCATATTGAAGGGAGGTTAGGCAGCTGTTGACGCATGCATCAAAATGATTATATCAAACACAGTGAGCATGAGATTTGCGGCTGCGGGCCGTTGCGTTGTAAAGAGGAGCTCGAGTTGAGTTCCAGAACTCGCGATATCGCGATATCGGGCGTCCAGCTTCGCTTCTAATTCGCGAGCTAGCCATGCGTTATTTCTCTCTCGGTACTCTCTTAAGCTTCTTTCCACTCGGTACGGCCGCCACTTTGGGCAAGCTCGGGCTCAGCTCGGAACTACGAGGGTCTGGGCACGAGTCTACTCGGGACGGCACGAGACTCCTCGGAACGCTCTTGACACTCTCTTAATGCAGCGCCGTCGTAGTTGTTCCGTCGCGAGTCGAGTCTGATTCGAATTCGAGTCTCCTTCCCTTCTTCTTTCCTTCTTTCTTTCCTTCTGCAGTAAGCAAACTTCTCCTCTTTCAAGCAAGCTGCGCATACGTATACTTACACGGGGGCCCGGTGGCGGCTAGTCATGATCCCCGTCCCCGTCCCCGTTGCGTTGCAGGCAGGCGGCAACTGTCTCTCCGTCTCCGTTAAATTCTGTATTAGGAAAGGCCATGTAGCGCCCGTGCAACATCAACGGTTTTTTTTCTTCTCCTTCCTTCTTACCTTCCTTCTGATCAGTGGCAGTTACCGTTCACTGTGTTTTGTGTGATTCGATATTGATTATGCAGATATCTACATGCATGCATGTTTATTGCTCTCTTGAGCTGCGACGACACGTTTTGACAACGTCGCTAGTTCTTGTAAATTCTTACAAGAACGTTACATAAATCTATTAAATCTGCGACTAATTAGATTTCCATATGCGTGTCAATGTTCAGTCGCGACGTCTATGGATATCACCCACACATTCATAAAACTTCCTCCGGGCCGAGGCTCATACTAAAACACATTCCTTATGATCTGGTCATTGTTAGTATACGTTGGTACAACCGGTTCCTACCACTAGATACATCGATATCATGATCAATCGGGAGCTTCAATCACAACCTCGAGCTTGGCGACCTCCGAGCTCAGAACCTCTTCCTTAGAAGCAGCTCAAGTTAAGCCTGTCATGAGACCCCGTCACCTCAACAATATACTTGGTAATAAATGGTAATATAACCCAGCTGTGCATGTACTCTACTCTACAATTTTCCTCCTGTACCACCACCACCACCACCACCTAAAGTAACATTCCTCCCGAATCGATATCGATCCTCCCCTTCCTATAGCTGTTAAGCATATATCATACAAGTATTAGTACCGGCCATCTCCGTGTACTTGCAGAATCCACTCGATATCGAACCAACTTAAGTAACGTTACAACTGGGGCGTTAACGTTGTGAAGTTAACTCTGCAAGTCACATTTTACCAAGACTACAAGTATTATAAAAATAGAACCCCGACGTTTGTACGACACAATCCATTCTCTTTCGAGTAAGTCGAGTAGTACTGCTCCGCCAAAAAGGAGCACGAGACTACTTTTTAGTTACGTATGCTTGCACTCACTCTAAAGGTATTTGCGGACCTGCTTGACGTCGACGTAGACGTCCCAGACCAATTGCAATGCAACGAACTCAAGCTTTGAATGTGAACGTTATGGTTCGAATTTCCCCACGATATCGACAATCTGGATCCTATGGACATGCATGCCTATAGATCTATAGAGTAACACCCTATCATATGTATGCATAAGAAGTACTTAAGATACATTATAGCAAGTATCCTTAATAGCATGTACCCACACCTCGAGCTCGCGGCCCTAGATATGTCTACGTCCCTAAATTTTCCGATATTCGGCTGAATTCAGCTGCAACTGGCCATGGTGCTTGGTTACCTAAAGTACATACATATCGATTCTAAAGAGGCTGTTTCTACGAATTTTGAGTGGTTGGATTGAAATCTACTTACTTACAAAGTAGGCTGTATAAATCGATATCGATGTCGATAAAGTGTAATATGAAATATCGTTACATATTAGTTAATAGGAGATCTGTATAAGTATCTCTAATCCATGTTTGAACTTCGGGGTCTAAATATATCACCACATACACCACATAGGGTATCGATGCTGAAGGCCTAAGCGGTGTTTTGATTTAGATTTAGGTCTGGACGTCGACGGGGGAGGACTGATGACCATGGGTACTTCGAAGAGTAGAAATGCATTGAAATTGAAAGTTAGCCTGGTTGTGATTGAAAGTTACTTCTGTCAACTTCCCAATTAGGTAGTCTCGTCCCCCACAATAGCTTCCCTCCACCTTCCGGGTTTAGGTAAGTCGTTAACGTCATCTACCGAAAGTGGAAATTCCGAATAAAGAGGGGTACCACGGGTCTAAGAGGTCCACTACGAGGGTCTGGGCACGAGGCTACTAAGAAGTACATACTTCCTGTCATGTGCAGCACACACACAGCTCATTCCTCTCGTGCTTTCCCATGGATTTCCCTCTTCTCCTCCGAAAATTTGCCCTAAGCTTAATCCTGGCTGGATCCAGCTCTCAGACATTGGATTAGAGTCGATCTACTCTAGATCTTGGGATACTTCATAGGTACCTAGCTGGCCTATGTGGCACGAGAACATACGCCCCAGCTGTGATCAAAATCTAGATCTTAAGATCTCCAGAGCGAAGCACTATCGGTTTCTCGGATCATCTTCTTTCGACCGACCCCGCTCGAAGCATGTCACGAGAAGGCTTCAAGGATACTAGGAGATTTAGTGTGAGGGTGCTCGAGCTTGCAACTGTCATCTCCATCCCAAGACTAATCTCCATCTTGGCTGTGGGCCGTGCACATCTGAGGCCCTGTGGAGGGACCGAGAGATTAAGAGGGCTTAGGGCGGTCTCGAGGTTTAGGGTACCATGGGCTTAGGTTTATCGGTTCCAATTCTTGTCCATCTCTTCGTTGCGAATTAGCTAACATCAGAACTTAAAGGTTAACTATCGACAGGCAGTTGGTTTTATCTGTCGATATCGATTGATATTCCAATGAGAGCAAATATACAGGATTTAAAGATCTTAAAGAATTCAACCGAAGCGAATTTGACCTGGACTCAACATCACACCCCAGGCCCTTGGAGCTCGATGGCCACGCCAGTCCCCATGGGAATCGATCATGACGTCGACGTCTACACTTTTGACTTCCTTAAACTTCTAACCTAGGCCTCCATCACATAAATCAGGAATCAAAAATGTCCTCTGGATCCATCTCCATAAAATAATTAATGGACCATTGATCACATTGCAAACATATTCTCAATCGATAACATTTCCATAAAAATCGGCTGGTACCATGGTACTGCGGCCGGTCCCACGTCTACCCGGGATCCAAACGATTTCAAGCTCCATTTGAAATTGCAATTGCAACACATGATCATATTCCTCCTCCCTCACGCCCTAGGCTTCAACTAAAGATAAATATTAGGTGCATCAATAGCCTCTTAATTTTAGCTCTTGTATGGTTTCGAAGTTAACGCTACCCATTTCTACTACTCGAGTAGATACAGTCACAGCCGTCACTTCTCACGAGCGGCTAAAAAAGGCCAATAAATGAGCTCAAACAATAGCAACGGACTAATTCAACTTACCCCACACAATATGCAGGCCACACGACGGCACGAGCGGACGGGACGGACGTCGACCATCTCATAAGGTTGAAATTGGCCTGGAGTTTTTGGAGCTAGAATAGGGCATACATGGGTTGTTATACCTAATGCCTAGAATGGTAGCATACTGGAGCTAGAGTACAGCTGACATAAGTCGAGTTGTGAGTAGAATAGTGCTCTTCCAGATCTTAGCTCTAGATCTTTAGGTTTTAATTGGGTTTTTAGGGTATTTTTTTTCTCCAGAGGTGGCTATGGTGAAACAAAGCCAAGCACTGATATTTAGAGGTAGGTATGAGAACAGGATATTCTTGCAATTGGTGAACGGGTGGATGCACTGAAATGAGATGAAACAAGACGGAATGGGTGCGGGGTCAACGGCACCTAACGTCGGGAGGGAAGGCAAGCCGAAACCGTACTTCCGATTGCAAGCTTGAGTACTGAATGAAAGAAGGAAGATTGGGAAAAGAAAGTGAAACACATTATGGATTCTTGCAAGGATATGCGCTGGTGATTATGATTTCAATAGATAAACTTGCCATGCGACAAATCAGTGATGGCACACGCCCAAGTGTGATCATGAGCATGGCATTTGAAGCCGCTTTTCCTACAAAGCCCCGAGTTCTGGCAATTGGATTATGTTTGCATTTAATTGTTACCCTGAAGTCTCTCGTCTGCAATGCACCCACAGTACGACAGACGATAATTTAAATTTTTTCGGAATTTGTGGCCTATGTTTGTTATTCTACACGTATCCACATAGTTCAAATCACAAATGAGATGAATAAATCGGATTGCAAGTGAATTGAAAAAAACCTACATTTTGTTTGGATCGATGTTTTTTGATCCCGGGTATATTTGGCGGGTCAAGTTTTTGCTGAAGTCACATGGTGTTAGTAAGCGAATATTATATGTCATGTGATAATACTCGTGAATAGGTTTGGACTTCCTATTCCGGAAGATGGATGGGGAGTGTTAGGAGGAGTAGTTTCCGAAGTAGGAAGGAGAGGGTTCTTCGGTTCAAGTAATGTAGATTGGAGACTTGCATCGAGGCTGAAACTTGCTGATCAATTACGCAGCTCGAATTCACAGACTCTCAGGGAACGAGAACAGGCTCTCAACGATTTCACAGATCACTTGCAGCTCTCGCCATCGATTCTACGGTCATAGTCTCTCATCAATTCTACAGGCTCGGCTGTAGTACAGATATTGGCACCTTTCCTTGATCAGCCCTTGCCTTTTTTTTTTCTCTTTCAATCAGAGTTCTTCACAGACGACTAATCTGGTCATCGACAAGGCCAATATCCGCCCCTTCTTTGATATCAAGTGCTCTTGGTTGATGATCTGGCTTCTACGATCCTCGGATCTCAACTAACACCGTGTTTCTTTCCTGGGTGCTGGTTGATTCTTAGGCTTGCAGGGCGTTAGAGATGCACTAACATATGCCTGTTCCAGTTTCTCTAGCCAGCACCATCACCACCACTGCGTCCACGTTCGTAATCAACTCCTTTGTCTTGCTAAGAAAGGGCAAAGGGCACAAGAACAGGTACTGCCCTCAGTTCTTATCTTTGTTTGTGCTTCATTGCAATGGAACTCATACCGAGTAAGTAAGCAATTGAATACGAGTTATTGCTGATGCTGATGTTCATCATGAGAAGAACTACAGATTCAGGGGCATAGGACTTTAGACTCTAGCTACGAGCACGGTGGAATGAGTATGCCTGCTATTTTCAAAGCTGCGGGAATCTGGGTTCAATCACTGCTACACGAACAAAGAGACTCGATTTCGACTTCACCTCATAACTGATCTCAGAACTTGGAGATAGCGGATGAATATCGAAAGTAAAAGTAAGTGTACTCTTTCTTCACTATTCACACGAGCTTGCGGCCGTGGATTGATAAATGATTAATATCATTCACTATCAATATCTCCTAGGCTTGGCTTTGTTTACAGAAAATTTTGTGGCGACATCATGCAGTTCAGGGTAATGCCATGGTTAGTTCCCGAATTGACATTTTTCTCAAATTTGTACGAGTTTCATAATTCATGAGTGAGTGAGATTCTGAATTTTTCTGCGTGTAATGAGGGTATACGCTGACGTTGTTTGAACCACAAATAGTTTTATTCATCCTTCGTGGGCCTGTTTTTCTCTCATTAGCGCTCCAGGGGTACTTTTAAACGAGGGAAGTTGCCCCACTCCCTTTTATTCACAACGTAAGTGTATAGCATATTTGCATAATCCATCTCCAAGCATTACTCTCCTCCAGTGCTAATCGAGCAAGAGGTGGAGTGGAGATAGACTTGGTGTCAATATTGGACCGAAATATCAGGATCGGCTCACAAAATACATCCCAATTACACATCGCCCTGAAAACGATATCACATGCGCAACGAAGATACAACAAGTGCGCCAGCCATTTGCTATCACGCTTGCATAAAATTCTTCGACCTACTACTCGAGTAAGAGGCAACACCCTTGGAAATTATAGGAGCCCTCAAAGTTTAGATCGGTTTTACCAACTTATAGTCTAACACTCGAAACCAATAATCAGCCCTGCATCTGGTTCAACAGCGGCTCACTCTAGATTGCGTGATGGATGCTTTGCAATTCTTGGTAAAGAGGTAGAATGTGGAATACTTTGAAAAAACGATATGTCTAAAATAAAATATTTTCTCCAGTTATGGCTAACTTTTTTGATTCATAGTCACAATAACTATCTCGCAATATTTACCAGGGGATAATTAGAAGAAGGAAATTCGATATCAATAAAGATTACTTAGACCATCAGGGTTCATACGTTTGCAACATCTCGATCAAAACCGTCAGGAACAATGGAAAGTTCGATTCGAACTGGGTGTTACTAGTTGCAAAGTATCAGATCCATGTCTCGTCAGATCTGCCGAACATGGGGTGCTACTCTAAGTAGAAGCATGGTTGTATGAATTTTGTGGGTTGCACGCTGCGAATTTCAGAAGTGGATACATGCTAATTGACATGGCAAAATTGAAAACAGGCCTCGATTTGGTAGATATTATCCTATTCTCCATTACTCAAATCCCTTGCAATGGGACGAATTGGATATGAAGCTGACATTCTCGGCCAACAATACTGAACCGAACCTATATTACGGTAATATCACACGGGTGGCGGCAATCTTGACCAACAGAAACCAATTACACTCCCCATCTATACTCGAGCATGGAAAGTATGAGTTGGCTGGGACTCTCAGTGACCACCATGAGCTGAAACGGCATATTTTTACTGAATTGAGGAAAGTTCCTCATGATCTTCAGGAAAAAAAAATGGGCATACATAGAGCCTCTGCAAGCTTCAAGACGCTAACTCCCCAGCCAGTTCATCGAAATCATATCGGTACTCTAACTCGGCAACATTTTTGGTTCATTCCAAGTGATTCGGTTTGTTGATCACCACTATAATCGTCATCATCGGCATCATCAGCATCATCAGCATCATCAAATCCTTCAACCACCTTCAAAGGCCTTTTCCTGCAGGGAAGAATTGAACAGTACGAACGCATGCATATGTTCGAGATCTACCAAACAACATTCTAATTTGGGAGTAGCTCTGCATATTTCAATAAAGTAAGTAGCTCGAATAAATGAATTCAGAGCCTGATATGGAATTACTTAGCTATGGCCTGAAGAACTCGGAAGATAGAGCGAGTGGTTACTACGCAAATGATAGGGTTGTTGATGCGTGACCCGAGTAGTCTACTCGAGTGGGTTGCTAAATGATGCAAGTTGGGTAGTCATATTAACAAAGTCTCATTATTATTAACCAAGATCGTTATTGATTCAGGGACGTTGCAATTGGCCTATCGCAGAAAGTCCTTTTTTATTGGCTGGAACTTTGATCCGTCCAATTTCGACAAATTGGCTTCTCGATTTATCTAATGATGGGTGGGTGAGGAATGGAACAAGGCCCCCCTCCCAACGTTAACTCCCATGCTCGTGCAGGTGCATATGCATTTACCGGGGAAAGAAAAAGAAAAAGAGACTTCATCATCGATGGGAGAAGTGCAGGATCTTGGCCTTAGGAATGTGGCAGATCCATGTTCATGCATGAATGTGCATCCTCGAGTAGAGTATGTATCTGTCAAAACCCATGCATCTTGAACAAAACTAGCGGTTCGTGGTGATCGATATCCTAATTGATAGCGGTATATCCGCCCTCGGCTGGCAGCTGGGTCGAGCCCGGAGAGATGTTCGATGGTATTGTTGCAATTGTTGATCGTCGTATGCCTTGAGGATACTAACGGAGTAGGTAATTGGCTTGGTTGAATGTGATATTCAATGCAGCATCATATTGAAATAATACCAGAAACCCCCACTACTGGAGTTTTGCAAAGCACATGTGAAGTGCGACTTATGACTGCAATAAAAAAGCTGCATATGATTATGATCTCGACAGCTCTAGACGGACGAGCGAGGCCTAGGGTAGCTGATTGTGCGATGATCAGGGTCATGCATGTGGATCAGAATGAAAAGAAGGCCTTAGAAATCTGTGAATAACTTCCAGCCTTAGCCCCAGCGGAATATTCATCCGTTCCAATAGGAAAACATAAAAGCATCCTATCGGTGTGTATAACAGCGTCACAAGGATTTCCGCTTTTTTTTTCTATCCCACTGACTCGGTAGATACCCGAGGAATAATCAGTTTAGGAAGTTTAAACGAGATGCAAAATGAGTGCTCGATATTGGACAGTACTCGAGTACAACTTCTACCGATAAAGATCGACTCGATATGACCTCAGGATCAGCTCAATACCAATTTCTATCCACTCAGAGAGAGCGTGATGTGTACGATTTGCCTCTTCTTGGCCGATCAATGACATTTGTCGAAGCAAAGATTTTCGAAAAAGCAATGACGAGAATTACGAAATTCAACGTCCCGCAACGCATTTGTTCCCGAATCACGAGAGGTCATAATATAATGAAGGCGATTCAAAACGTAACGTTACTCAATACCAACCAACCTATTAGCATTCAGTCCCGGGGTTTTACCACACCAAACCAACACTTTAAGATATTACAAGTTACGTTTTCTCGTTTGATTATTTTCCCCTGAATATGGCAATATTCAATTATGATTTATTCTGACATAGTCCTCTAGAGCTCTAGCCTCGCGATGGTATCTACAGTGCCATGATTATAATGTGGTGTTGAGAAGACACCGGTACATGGATATTGACATGCGCCACTCCCCTTCCCGCTACAGACAAATAAAATGCAGGTAGTCCCCTTGTCCACATGCAACTAGGCACGCCGATGGCCTCATCAGGCCAGACAGGAGGGTTCGAGACCGGGCAGGTGTTCGAAACGACCTCCCTCTTTTGTCTTTCAATACATGTAGGAAAAAAAATGAAAACATTGGAAGAAAAAAAAAAAAAGTACATAATTAGGCTTCTGTATCATACTAATTACGGTATGATTTCATTACTCCCCTTTCTTCTATATGTTTCTTTGTCCTCTTTCTCTCCTTTCATTGAAATAGCAGTTGCATTGCGCAAGATACCTGTTTTTTTTGATTTTATTTTAACAACTCCCCCTGGCCGGGTAAAATCAGTTACTCTCATATATATTGTGGCGTATTTGCGCATCCTACCCGAGTACAGAGTACATATTCTCAATTGCAAATATGGAATCTGGAGGTTATTAATTTATTTGATATATATGTAGGTACGTGAAATAGTACTATAGCTATAGAGGTATATCATATCTAATTGTTTTTTTAGGCATGTACCGAGACGTCAGAAAGTTGGATTGATGTATGTTTGTCAAGACTACATGTGTGTATGTGAGTTAGGCTCGTATGTGAGTATTCTACTTGACTTCCCTGCAAGGTGCTCGTAGCCACTAACTTCGATTGGAGTGTCATCGAAACATACCCTAGTACACGTGCGTTTGAATATCGCCAGATATCAGACCCCCACTATTTTCCTATTTGGGAAACACCATGGGGAAGCTTGGAGAACGGGACTGAGGCCTGTATTCCCTTGGATCAGGGTTCATCTGTTCCTGTCACGTGGTGATTTGGTGAAAACTAGCAGGCCTACCTTCAGCAACCGACCAGCCGACCGAGAAGTTACTCTATCTACTGAGTGCCTACTCGACATGACAGACCTCTAGCTACAATTGCATGCTTATAGCCATTTCCTACCATATGTGCCAGCCAATTGGAAGTCCCCTTGCACGTATGAGGTGGGGGGCTTTTCTAGTGTTCGAACCGCTCAGCTGATCACAGGAAGCGGCAAGATGGAAGGGGGAGAAAAGAACATACGAGAATATACGCAATTACATGTCGCTAAGGCGGGCCTTACGACGTCTGATTAGTACGCATGAGGACGGGACGTTGATATCAGTCTGATATGTGGCGGAGTAAGCCGTCCCAGCTTAAGTGGCTTCAGCGATGTATGTGGCATACTACTCGATTAGGGCAAAAGATAACCCGAGTTGATATTACAACCAGGCAAGTTGATATACTCCGTAGAGTACATTACCGCCTTAACTGGTGAGTTACAGCCCTTGTTGTTTTTGAAGACAGTCAAAGGGTCCTCTGCAAAAGGGCAGAGCACGGTCAGGGCACGGCCGAAATCCACTCACTTGAGGCAAAGCGTCAGTCTTGAATTGAGAATTTACAAGGGCTGTAACTCGCCAGATAGCGCGGTACCTTATCCCCATTGGTCTATCATGAGCTATCGACATCGAACCGGTCCTCTTTTCAGCCTTCAGCCACAAAAAAGGGTTTTTGCCACGAGAACAGGTTTTTTATGTACTCTAGATATGTATATGACTGAGTAAGTTATACTGATCATGACATGTAGACTATAGAGAATCATCTGATATATCTACCCCGGAAACAAACAATCTGCATCATGCACTCTGGGCGAGCGCAACATTGTGCAGGGACCTACCGGTCCAAAGGTAGGCTTGAAACTGAGAAACTGGGATTTTCCCAATTTTCGATGATGATATCGATTCCAAATCTTACTTACTCCTCTTCTCGAGTACTATAGCCCATGTGCATATGCAATCGACATTGGAATTGGTTAATCATATCATTGACAAGCATTGCACGTAGTAGCCTGCAGTGCACTGTGGCTGGCATTACATGTAGTAGCTCTTTTAAATTTGATATTTTGAGATTAGGTTATGGTCCAGTGCTTGCCCTAATATATATTAATTTTTTATCGATTGATGACCCCCGGTACCGTACCGGCTACGATCGTAGATACTCGTGTTTATGACAATTGCACGCAATTGAACGCCGCTGGGATTATTCCTTGCATGCTCAGAAATACCAGTAACTTGCAATTGAACTTAAGGTTGCTGAAGTTGATATCGATTCTAATTGAAATTGTACTCATAGACACGAGTACTTTATAATTTACATATAGCTTTTATATGGTGGGACAAATGTACAAAAAGTCAAGCGATGCGTATTTTGCATATCGATAGCGATTATGAGGGTTAGTTCCAGGCGTATGCTATTTGCCACTCCAATTCATTGCATATGCATGCATGTGGCAATTTAATAATTTTCAAGCGTATACAATAGCCAAGATTCTACTTTTTACGAGCTAAGAATCTTTCACTACAACTTAGAGGGAGGAGTCTTCCAGCTAGTACAGAGTTTGTATGTGTTTCCCATACATTTTTTAGACTACTTAGAAATCTTTTCCCCCTTGTCTGTTGTGCAAGATTCTTGACTTGTAAAATCAAGAATCTTGGGCCTCAAAGGCATTGAGCATTAGTTATATATATTATATAGCAGAATAGGCGTATATTGAGTTGAAAAAACGTGTTTAGATTGAGGATTGCTTGCACTTCCAAAATACGCATCGCTTGACTTTTTGTACATTTGTCCCACCATACTTTTAGGTTGCAGGATTTTGAACATGTCATTATAAGATTGATTCCGAGCTCAGAAGACTTAGGCTGCTAGATCGAATCGTCAGAGCCAACCGCGCATGCGCAGTCTTCGACAGTGCAGTGCCTAATTGTGGTACCTGGGAACTGCCATGGTACCGGCCCGGCCGTATGGAGGTCCTTTATTGAATTTTTTTTTCATCAGGCCATTGGGCCCGGGGACCAGCCCCTGCCTCATTATTTACATATCCTTTAAGCCAGGACTGGCACCTACGTACTCCGTTGTATCCGTTGTGTGTAAATTATTGCAATTGGTTCATGTCAACGAGTCGAGATATCGAAGACATTTACTCGAGTCCATGTGCATAGCTTAAGCTTTTTTTTTCTACCTACCTAATTATAAGACTGTTCCAGAATCTGCTTATAATTATAAGCTTATCTGATGCAATGCATGCGTGCATATGCGCGTAACGTACGTTCACAGTTAACGTACGTTCATGCGCATTGCACATATGGGGAAACAGTAGTAACTACCTACCTTAGCTAGGTATACGCTATATGTTAGGTAGTCTCGTGCCCGCTATATATATGGCATGTTTAATGATACTCGCCCAGCTGGCCTAAGGTAGCTAGAGCTAGATTAGGGAAATTCTCAACGTTACATACCTCACCCTCTCAGGGCCCGCGGCGTAATCGAGTACTACTCGAAAAACGTTCTCTTTATGCGTCGACGACGTCGTACCAGGCGGAATGGCATGCAATGCATGGGATCGATATCAATTCGATGTCGATTCGGATTTAATGTCCAAATCATCCCATTATATATGATCATGACACTGACTGGGCCGCCACTACGCCACCGCAGGCCCCCAAATAATCCGGCCCGAGATCTGAATTTAAAAAAAAAAATTAAAACATACGACTTTTCTTTTTTTATTTTTTCGTGAGACTCTGACCATGAGTTTGCACCAATTGAAAGTGTATATATATGCAATTGCAAGACATATCGATTGGATTCGAATTCGATTCGGAATATCCCGAGAAGTAAAATATAAAACGAATGTTGAATGTTACGTTGAAGTTAAGTTAACGTACGACACGACGTCGACTCGTTGGAATCGATAGAGGTAGTCGGAAGTACGGTGACGTTATAATTATAAGATCAAAGCTCCAACTAGTTACCCGAAACCGGTAGCCATAGTAGCCGACCCCTCGAGAGACTCGAGCTCGGATCCGATTCGGAGCTCGGGTGGATCCGAGTGTCATTGTGGCTAAGGCTTACGGTAGCTCGGGTGGCAAATTATATGCATACATATTCTCACGGTACCTATTATCTCGCCTTTGGAGGGGAATGAGACTAAGCACCTGCTTTGACGCTCGCTGGGTCAACTTAAGCTTAAGCTCGTTAGCAGGCAACGGTCGATTCGCGAGCCAACGTTACGTGTGACGTCTCGACAGTCTTTCTTTCCTCCTCCAGCAAAAGAACCATAATTATCGATATCGATCTTCAATTCATTGCCTTTTGCAATTGTATGGAAATCAGGTTAGCTGGGTACTCGAGTACCGCAAAAACTGGTGAGATCATGATGGCCCTGGTCTTTTTCCATAGACAGTGTGTGCACGGCCAAAAAAGTCATTGAACCAGGCAATTATCTTCACTGATCTTAAGCTTGTTGTGAAGGGGGAAAAGGTCAAAAAACTGACAGGGCCTAGCTGATCTCGCTAGTTTTTGCGGTACATGTCCCATGCATCGACGCCCCAGTCGACGTCTATAGCTATCCCATCGATTCGAGCAGCCATCTCTGTGTAGAAAAGAAATATTTAAATAAAAAGACCTGAAATTAATGCATTGGCCAGGAACATGCTTCCGTTCGAAGGCGACTTAAGCTTATAATTCATGATCAGACAAGTCTCACATATTGTCAACAACACATCGTTAACCGCCCCGGTTGACGGCCGCGACCGGAGGAGCGTTCCAATCCATGCAAATTTTTATTGCTTAGCTAAATGCAATGCATGCCAATAATTGATATGCGACATCGATTCGATAACCGTACGTGGGTCCCCGGATCCCCCATTATAATTACCTACCTTGGTAGGTAGGTAGGTAAGTAGTAACTTGGAGGTAATATGCTCTAGCTCGAGACTGGTAATATGCATTGTAACGTTAAACCGTTCAATTGGGTCCATCCCATATTCAAAAGCCCTAAAAAACATAAAAACATAATGTGAAACATTGATATTCGAGCCCCTCATATATATATGGCATGATTATATTAGCTTCCTGTATGAAAAGAAGAAAAGCTTAGTAGTTTTACTCTAGAGAATTCGAAATCGCCCAGGCTGCAGGGGCCGGAGTATCTCATCCGGCGGACCACCGAGCTAAGAGTTCCTCGAAGGCGGGCGTTTGCCACACGTGCACGTGCCAGACAGCTACCGGACCATGGCCACATGCGCAGATATCGATAGATAGAGGCGGCCATATACGACTTTAGGGATAGGATATCATAGCTAGAAGATCAATTGCCATTGATAACAATTGCAACAGATAGCTGATTTCGAAGATATATCTATCATAGGCTGCATAGCTATAGCTAGCTATCGTCATGTCATGAATTGATCAAACCGGCCAAAAGGCCCGGAGGCAGATCGATGGTTAACGTTGACAAGAATAAGATTGGTTCGAGACGACTGGCCATGGCTCGCTCGCTCTTCCCTCTAGCTGCTACGTACTGGTCTATTAGCTACAATTTGCCAAGAAGTAGTCTCGTGCCCAACCCCTCGAAGAGGCCAAGAACTACAACCAGGCTACCAAGAACTAATGTCAGGTCCCTTCCCCTTTAGGTAGCTATCCCACGCCCCCTCAATAAGTTTCCCTCATTAGGTCTTAAGTTCTGTTACAGTCTGGGCACGAGAAACTGTCTTCTGTACATGTTGGATCCGAGCTCGAGTTATACATGCAAAACCGATATCATCTATTATAGATATATCTCTACCTCTGATCATAAAAAATGCAAGCTGAGCCTACCTCTCACCTATATATTACCTGCTGATCGATCGAAATTAAATCTTTGTAACTTACCTATCCATCATTTGGGCACACCTTCCCCACAACGTTTCCCGTTATGGACCGGTACCACTTTGGTAAAGTAGAGTAAGTATGTAGCTTACCTGGTAGACTCGAGGCCTGTCAGGGTGCGAGACTACCTGAGCTCTGGTATACTCGAGTACTAGCTACAGTAGCTACTTACTTCTTATCTATGTAGGTATACGTATAATTTTGCCCAATATATAGCTATAGAATCTGGGCATCCGTCGTGCACTGTCTCGACCACGTATTAATTCGAATTCGAATCCCCCCTCTAGCTCTTACATGTATCATACCTATGTAAATACCTTTTCGAATTCCTACTCGAGTACTTCGAAAAATAGGCTACTTTCGAAATTTAATTCAAAAAGCTCAAACTGGCCAGCTGCATGCAGTGCACGAGACATGTAATTATAAATTTTAAAGCCTTCTTCTAGCTTTTAATTCGTAACCTCGAGCTCAACCGGTCTCGATTTCCTACTCGAATTAGCCTGGTTGTGTAACGCCGCCCTCTACATTCGACTCGACTCGAGGATATCGAATATATTCCGAATCATAATCGTACCTATACGTAGTCTCGACCCCTTACATCCCCCAAGCTGGTATGTGCATGTGCATTAAATGCACCACGAGTAATTATAATCTCATCTCCTTACTTCCACACTTTCTCCACTCTTTTCAAATTTTCATAAGAGTACCTAACCGACATGTTGGGCCTGGGACGACTCCGATCGAAGCTAGCTATACCTAGGGTGCAGCACCTCCCAACTCGCAATCGATCGATCCCGGATCCCATGGCCATTTGCACCCAACACGATATCCCAAATTATCTTTGCGCAGATTACTCGAGTACACTCATGTCCACTACATTTCCGTGAAGTACCGCTAACAGGTAGCTGAAAAAAAAAATATAATTTCAAAGAAAAAGAAGCATGCATATCCATACTGGTACCATTAGTTGAAAGTGATCATAAGTAAAACATCATCGCAATCGCTATCGCTGATCAAAACCACCATCAAACAGTTTAAATCAAATTTAACACGACCAAACACATGTACAATTGGAATTCAAAGCGTGAAATTCAAAAATAAACAAGTCACTCTCAAGCTCGAGAGGTATACGTAGCTATAGCCATTGGATATCATATCTGTAGTTATATGTAGAAAAAAAAAAAAACTTGTAAATAGAATAGAATAGAGATGAAAGGAAATTGAAAAAGTATAATTTCATGAAATCTTTTTGGTCGACAAAAAAAAAAAAAAAAAAAAAAAAGAAAACAATCGATCGGGGCCGATTGCACCAGCTAGGAAGCAACATGTACTCGAGTAAGCATACCTTCCATGGCCATGCATAGGCACGACAAGGTAAACTCTCCGTCGCAACACCGCACAATCCCAATCTTCCATCTTCCATCACTCAAATCTGCCGGGTTTAGTACAGTAGGTACTCTAGAGTAGGGGGCGCGCAAGCAAGCAAGCTCACGAGACTAGCAAGCTCAAGGCAACCCCAACCTCCAACCTCCAACCTCCCGACCTAACCCAAGGTAGGGGTGTTAGTTCCAATCGGCAAGGTAAGGATTCCATTCCAGCAACATGCATGCATATGGGTAAAACCCCGTACCGTAAGGGAAGGATAACCTGAAAAGAACACAATAGAAGAAAATGGAAAAAAAAAATGAGAAAAAACGTCAGAAAGAGCAATCGCAAACGAGAATTGGCAAGCTTTAGCTTAAGCTTGCAATTGGGTTAAACAAACAAAAAACTCGAAAAGTAAATAAAACAAAAATAACCAGAAAAAAAGAAGACAATCGCTCATCGCTCAAAGTAACCAGATAAAGATAAAGCAAGAAGACAACCCCCGAAGCTAATAAAAGATGATAAAAAAAAACCGACTGAGAAATCCAAGCAAGGTACTGCTGCAGAACTAAAGCTAAAGAGATATAAGAACAAAGAAACAATCAAGAAAGGCTAAAAAGGAAGAAGGAAAAAAAGGGACAACCATTATATATTACATGACCTTCATTATTATGTTTTTCGAACTGTAAGTTAGTTAGTTAGTTAGTATTTTTCCATTTTGTGTATCTCGCTCTCTCTCGCTCTCTTTCGTCTATTTGACCAATTCGCCACCAATCTCAAGGACACTCATAGCATTCATCCGAGGACCAGGCATATTCTGAGGACCACTTGGCGGGACGATATTATCAAAGTTCAACCGCTTGCGTGTAGCAAGGGGAGCCCTGATCGTACCCGAAGGGAAAGCAGCTTGAGCAGGTGAAGGTGTTATATTCACAAAATCTGCAAAGTTGAATCCGGTTTGTGGTGTTTGCGGAGCACCCATCACAGACGAAGGGAGCACTGCAGCCCGAGATGGCGGAGTGGATGGTGTCATTAATTTTGTTTTCGGCATCATGTGAGCCGGTGACGGCGAAGCAGAGAGATATATAAGGTCGGAGCCGTCGACGACAGGCCTAGCATATGCAAACTGATCGGCCTGTCGGGGAGGTGTCTGTGGAGGACTGGAATGAACGTTTGACTCTGTCGTGGTTGTGTAGTCATCAACCATTGATTGCTGATAATCATAATCGCTGTAGGGCCGATAGCCCGGCGACGAGTTTGGTAGCCGACGGTTGTTATGCTTCCATGAGTTTGATGGCCGACGTTTTGTTGGCGGGGGTAGCTGAGGATCCGAGGAGCTGGTTCGGGGACGTTTCCGCGCAGGCGAAAGTCCGTGCTCTGGTGCATGGGAGTTGCGCCTTTCCCCGTTCTCCCTAAGCCACTCCAAGTCGACCTCGCCATAGTGCCCAGGAGGTTCAGAGTTTCGTGCAGAGCTCCTCTTCCGTTTCAGATCCTCCTCAACCCTCGGCTCTATGGTGTCGAGGTCGAACTTTTCCAGCCCATGTTTTGTTTTGTAGGATGCCAGTGCCAGCCGATGCTGAAGAGTTCTCGCAATCTGCAAACGGTCAATTGGAATTCACTCCTTGAAAGATTTGGTTGGATGGCCGAGTAGACACACCATCAGGGGGGGTTGGCGCATACCCTAGATACTTCGGCCCTACGAAGGACTTTTTGAACCGCCTCCTCTTCACTCCACGTTGACTCTGGGCTGGCCATGCTAGCTAGGAGGGACTTGCTGTCTCCAGAATCACCGTGGGCAGCTTCGGCTCTCGAGTCGTTTTGATGTAATTCGCTCGGGGGTGCAAAAAGGAGACAGAGCGTAATCAGGGGAGGCTGAGGCGGGCAGATTGTGGGAATCGTGCGTAAGTTCGAGGAATGCAAGGCCGGCGGGCAAAAGAATGACACTCGATTATCTGGAGCAAGAACCCGTTTTCGTCAAGGGCAGCAAACAGATCGAGGTTGTTGAAGGGGGAGCAAGCTGTGCGTTTTCTCTGGATTCTTATGAAAAGCCTGGTGCGATGCAGCGTTGGACGAGACCGATTTGTTGGTTCATGGGCTTTTCCCTTCACAGCCGCAGGACAGGGCTGCTGTAGCGAATATGCGGCGCCGCCCCAGATTACTTAATGCACCTCGGGCCCGCGGCCAATGGCGAGCCGCGCCAAGCCCCGCGTGCGCCCAAAGCGGCCTACGCCCACCCGCCGTGCCCCCAGGCCCCTGCAGCCCGGCTGGAACGATCGCTCCAGCAGCTGCCGACGGGCTTGCTCAGGCGGAGGCCAGCAAGGCGAGGCAAGGGCGACAGAGGGGCCCGACCGCGCGACAGCTCATCTGGGGCGGCCGCGAAGAGATCGGTACTGCGTGAACAAAGGACGGGGCAGACGCACATGTGCACGGCAATGGGACGTTGTTTCGATGATTGCATTGTGTGTATTTGAGCAAACATACTATGGCAAGGCACAAAAAAAAAAAAAAAAAAAAAGACACATGCGTGGTGAAGGGCATGATATGTGTACGTTGCCAGTGGCCGCCGAGAGCATCTGGAGATGAAGCTCGACGGCCATGGCAGAAGCATGCAAAAAACCTTCCATGAGATAACCACCCGTCGCAAAAAAGCAGAAGCAATAGAAAAATCAAAGAAAAAAGCAAATGCACAATTGCAAAACATGAGCCAATTAACAAAAGATTATGTAAAAAAAAGAGACAAGGACAGAAGAAAATTCGTAAACCCTTTTAGAATCATGTAAAAAAGATAAGAAACAAATAGAGAAGAAAATGGCAAGATGTGGCCATGGATATATTTTGCAAACATCTGGGACGAAATGTGTATTTTTTCCGTCTCCCCGGCCTGACGCAGCTACAGCTGCATCGGCCCACCCCGATGAGTTATTAAAATCAGAAAAGATTATGAAGAGAGTAATAGTTGGACGCCCATATAGAATCAAACAACTCCCAGTGCCCTAGATATAATGGATGGCGAAAAGCGTGAAAGGCATGTCTTCGTTTCAGCCACAACCATGAGGGAAGCTGACCTCAAATTGAATTGTCGTGCCAGATGTGTCATGGATTCTTTTTTTAGTAAATGAGTTTCAACTCGAAGCCGCGAGTCTCATTTTCCTCAACCTCCAAGACCTGAACTTTCATGTCCTGGCCTTCGTTCATTTGCTGAACAAAGTCATCGTCAACGACAACACTGAGATTTTGTGCATTAAGATATGATGTGCGGACAACCGTGGCTGGGTCGATTCCGCACTTGGCGGCAATTCCTGCGGTGATGGATGACTGTGATCTCGATGGAAGATAGACTGCTCGGTAATATTGCTCGGTGGTTTGCGAATCTGGCATCATTGGTAATATGTAGATGCACATGGCTGGAGATAATGTTAGTACCTTTCTGGTAGAATTGTGGGCGGGGAATACATACTCGCTTGAATTGGTTGATCAGATGGTGCTCGATAGTTGGAATCAATACCAATGGCCTCAATCCATCCGGTAAGCATCCCAGTATCAGTCTGAAGCTTTATTTTGACTGGGAGGTCGGGGGAGACCAGGGATCCAGGCACGGTATGATATCCACCATCGGTCCACTCCCGCCTGTCTGGGGGATAGCTATCGCCCTGCTGGCTGACAGAGGCAGAACTTGGGCTGGGTGAAACAAATGAAGAAATAGTGGTTGCTACACTGGACCGCCTGCGGACCCAGACCTCTTCGGTCAAATCTTGCATCTCACCGGCCAATTGAACTGGATTGAGATCTGGATCGTCAAGGTCGCCGCCCCGAAGATATAGCACACTCACTGGTCGGGTGCTGGAAAACATGTCTTGCATGGCGGAAAGTTTCTCGTTTGTTTCCTCCTCTGCAGACTTTCCGCAGCCGTTGACAGAGCTTGCAGAAGACATTGACCAGGTGCGCTTGTGCTTGGCTGCCTTTCCTGGCTTGGAACCCTTCATCAACTCTTCATCTCTCTTCTTTTTACCAAAGAGCTTCATTCCCGTACCCTCAGTCTGTTGAAGTTGTTGGCGAAGCTTCTCAATTGTCTTCTTCACATGCAAAACATCATTGGCAAGCTTGCGCTCTGCTCCATGGTCTCGGAACAGCTTCACCTTGCAGAAACAGATCTCTGCCTTCTCGATTGATGTCGATCTTGGCGAACCCGAGTTGTAAACTTCGGTCTTGGCGCATAGGCGGACAGGGATTCCCTTTACACCTTTGGAATGGCTAAAGTCTGTGGAGAGGAAATTGAAGCGAACTGAGATTGAGGTGTCGGCAGAACCGCCGGGCGCTGGCGACCAAATCACAGAGAATCCGTCAAAGGATGCAAATTCCAGCTCTACTTTTCCCCTCTTCCGCTCATCCTCTGCGCTCGAACTAGTCTCCACAAATTCAACAGCCTGTAATTTTCCGCCACGCTGGTGCGCCTCGTTTGTTCCGCGCCCTTCTTTCCAGAGCTGCCAGCATTGCGCTGGTTTCGCCCTCTGGTTTTCGTCGTGAAAAGAAATGCGAATGAAGGTGCGGTATCGTATTGGGTGGCTGCTTGGTGACAAAGGTGCGGTGTCGGCAATTGAGACAGAATATGCTTGACCCTTGTTCAAATAAGTTACGGGGATCTCGTCATGATGCTTAATCATTGCAGTAGGTGCATTTAGGGTGACATGGTATCGAAAACTTGGAAAACGGAAAATGCAAGGTTAGCTTAATTTTCAGGACTATTGACACGACCTTGTTTCTGAGGGCATGGCATTCAAGGAAGTGGACTTACTTTTCAGCCGATAGCGGTGCATGCTCATGCTCATACTGCTTGCCATACATCGGCACCATGTGCTGCATGTCCATGTCGGGCCCCATGTCCATCGGGCTTCCAGCGCTAGAGTGAGGTCCGTCAAATGCAGGCTCGACATACTGAGGGTGTAGTGGTTGTGAGAATGGTAGGTAGTTGTGGAATTGATGGGGATGCAACGTCTGCGGCGCGTACGATAGGTCGGAAGATGTTTGTGGAGGCAAAGTAATGCCATTTCCCATGGACAATGCTGCACCAATGCCAATTCCTCCGTTAGGGGTCGGCAGCTCATTCATGTGGTTGTTGAGGGTGTGGTTTGAGACTCCTGAGGTTGGTGTGTAGTATGCTGGAGGCTGGTTTGCAAAGTCTGCAAAAGCAGACGAGTTTGGGTCGAGTAGCGAGGGTGTGAATCGAAAAGGCTCGCCTGCGGCCCTTGGGGTCGGATCAAGGTCTTCATTGTTGAACCTGGCGAAGGTCAGATAGTTGTGGGTGGGCCAGTTTGAGCCTAGGGAATCCGACCTTGGTTGAGCCAATGTCGATTCCTGGAGATTTCCCGCTGTAACTGTGCTGCCGGCCTCGGAATCCCCCGTAGTCGACCGTACGTCTGGAAATGACTTTTTGAATCGCTCGTAGAGTTCGTCTGGCGGCCGCTGAGAGGATTGTCTATTTGGCACAAGCAGGGAAAGTTAGTAAACCGTGAGTGCATTCGTGATCTTTCAGCCTGGATACAGACTTGATGGCAAGCAGGGTAGCACTTGAAGGATGATCCAGCGAGACTTGAGGGATTGGATCAGGCAGTGGTACTGTGAAGGTAAAAAGGGAGGGGTGGGGATGGCTCTGGGCCACTGAACGAGACCGGGTTTACGCAGTTCATAGGTGCACCTAGGCAGAAGAGGGAGGAGGACGAGTAGGAGGAGGGAGGATGAGGAGGCGGATTGCTCGTAGATACAGTTGCTCGTCCAGGGGAGGGAATCAGTTACCTGTTGCGAAACATGCTCTCGTTGGCGTGAAGAATGAAACCTGGGAAGGAGGCTGGATGGTCGAGACTAGCTGGGCAGGATGAATATCAAGAAGAATAGCAGTCTGCTTGTATCTTGCAAGAAAGCAGGGCGTGCAGGCAGGTAGAAATCAAATCAAGAATTCAAGTTTGAGTTGGGTCCGGACCGGTTGTTTTGAGGGTTTTGGAAGGGGGGGGCGGTGCAGACAGGAGACACGAGAGGGGCAGGTCAAGTCAAGTCGGTCAAGCTGTGAAGAACGTTCGAACGAGGGGAAGGGTTGTAGGGGAAGGGGGGTGGTGGTGGAGGTGGGAAAGTGGGAAGGCGGTGGTGTTGGTGGGGTGTTGTAGTGGTGGAG
Organism: Peziza echinospora; assembly: GCA_024516245.1. NCBI lineage: Eukaryota > Fungi > Ascomycota > Pezizomycetes > Pezizales > Pezizaceae > Peziza > Peziza echinospora. The sequence continues at coordinate 829,469 of JAJLQT010000019.1, read as the reverse complement.
GTGGTGGGCGGTGGTGGGAATGTGGAGATGCACACAGGAAGCAGCTTGTGTAGAGCTTGTGGGATGGGTTGATCGATGGAAAAGAAGGGCGACTGAGCAGGTTATGGACCTTTCTTACGTGCATGGGCATTGCAAGATGGAAGATTTCTTTTATCTGCGCCGTCATGGAACCGTGGCACTTCTGGCACTCTACCCAACACCCATGACATCTTTCCCAGAGACCCACGGCCTACCTCTTCGCTCTACCGGCCTTCTCTAACGCTACGCACCCTCCACCACACCAGCTGCGCACGCACGCACTCAAGCTCCGCCGTTGTCCAGACAGCGGCCGTGGGGTGGTGGGGTGGGAGGGGTATTCCGGGCAGCAAGCAGCGGGCAGGGGGGGCCGCAGGGGGGGGGGGGTGGTGGTTGCGCTTGCAGGAGCCAGGGGGGTGCTTTTCGTGGGCTTGTGAAATCCGTGTGGTGTGGTGGGATGGGGAAGAGGGAGGGGGTGGGATTCGGTGTGGTGTGGCATGCAGGCACTGGGAGGTGCGGCAACGGCAGCACGACGCAGCAGAGTGTGGAGATGATGGGCAGGAGGTGGGGGGGCCGCCAGATGAAGGCAGACGGGCTAGGAACCTGGAGAGAGGTACCAGTAGGCAAGTAACGTAGCGCGAGTGCTGGTATCGTGGGCACATGGCACAGCACCAGCACATGGAGAGCCTGCCTGGACATGATCTGGAGAGAACGTCGTGATGTATTTCTGCAGAGATGGTACATGTGGGTCAATTGCATGAATGTCTGAGTGGATGATGAGATTTAGAAGACAAGGCGAGGATATCAAACTCACGACACAGGCATCACCGGCTGAAAGCGCTGGCTGAGAGCGGCTACAAGAAATCATGATCGAGACTGATCATGATTGGCGTTGTAGCATTAATGCATTGCAAAACTGTCATGAAGACCAATGGCGAATGCATATCGCGCGACTAGTTATTGGGCTTTGTTTGTAGCTGCAAACTAAACTGTTTTTCTTGCGTGCGTAATTATTTGATTCCTGGATCTCATACTCATGTGTATAATTCCGGCAGTGGGTGTGATCTTTCACGCCGTCCAGCCATGCTCCTGCGCAATTGTACAATTGCTTTAGTCCCATGCCCAATTGCTTCCCCACCATTTTACCCACATGTAGTATAAACACTCACCTACAACAGCTTGAGGTGCACACAAGGACTACGTCCCGGACGGGCCACTCGCAAGCTTGACCGCCCAAGAACTTTGGCCAGAAAGTACCCACATCTCGATGCCGACCCAAACGCCGAGTGCCTGGGGTCGTGATTGATATCACCATGCAAAAGCTTCCACTTTGTGTTGGGCTTGAATATCCAGCACAAATTTCAACGGCCAACAATATTCCATCTCAAAACAAACAGCCAACAAAGGATCGAGGAGTGGAGCACTCGAAGGCTTTAGTCTCGTGCCCCCAGTATTCATCCACATTCAAGGCCCGGGAGAGTCATGAGGACAAAAGTGGTTGACATTGTGCACTGCCCACCGCCTACCCACCCATCCTCTAGGAGTGCTGGCCTCAGTCAATGTCCGCCGAGTATCACACACTATATTCAAACTCATGCATCCGGCGTCGCCGTCAGCCGTGGGCCGTGTACGCGTGCGAACGTTGGGACGACGGTAACAATCCCACGCCAATGCCGGAGGATATCCGCCATCCTAGACAACTTCCGACAGCAAATTTCTCCCATTGACTGCTGCATTCGTGGTGTGTGCTCTAGCGTACGCAGCTTTGCCGCCCCTCCCTCTTCCCCCATGAATTATGTGATGGGATGGGATATTTTTCTGCATTACTGAAAGGACTTGAGGCCGGTGTCGATTCGATGGTGATCTGAACCTCATCGCGGCCAAGCCGCATTCGAGCACTGCCGGCGGAGGCCAATCAAGCGAGAAGCGCGAGGGCCGTCGACAGATTGCTGGGGTGGCCGCCCAAACGCGGCAGGCTAGTTGGGGGGAGGGGGAGCAGTAGTGGGAGCAGACCGCGTCATATGCGCATGCCAGGCCGCCATGCAAACAGGTTATGACCATGACGATGGCGACGCACGTTTACGTCCAATCGTGCAGTAACCGACCGCGGCGTGTTCCCTGATCACGGCCCCAGGATCGCTGGTGTCGCAGTCTCAGTGTGTCGGCAGACCCAGTCGCGAGACTGACAGGCAGCCCGGAGGCCGCATCGTGCATGCGGCCAATTGCAACCCTCATCAATTGTTCGAAGCAACACAGCAGCACAGATAGCCGACTGGCCTCTTGTATTCGATTTGGATGCGGATTTTCGGTTTTGTTATGGATTGTCAGACGTGCGCAGGCCACACCGGTGCTGCCGCACCGCTAGACTCGAGGCTACCGCACCGCACCGTACGCCCGCATCAGAATGATCGGCCCCGCAACAGTCAGTCTAGTTCGAGACTGCCTGCAATTGCAGTACGTAGTCTCGTGCCGCAGTACGTGCAATGGCAGCCAAAGTCGCTCCCCACGCCCCGTGCCAGCCCACCCCGAGGCCGCGAAACGACAGGCGAGAGGGAGGCACTCGGGGACGGGCGGCAAATCGACAAGTCGATATCGATTCTGAATCCAGTCCTGCCAACACAACCCACGAGAACAAACACAACAACCTTGGTGGTAGCTAACATGTTTGGCAAACGTGTAGAGTAGCGCGGCCAGCCCTTGTTCATCGAGGCCCCATGTCGGAAGGCACTCATAAGGTGGCACTAACTGCGTCGAGGCTAGCACTAACTCTACTTTAGAGTGAGGACAAGTTCGTCGCTAGGCCCACAGCAGCTCCAGAGACCCCGGCCCCCTCGCCAAGCGTCCACGGTAATCAAGGTGGATGGCAGATCCGCTCTGCACGCGATTGGCTGGGCGGACGTTGGGACGGGCCTAGCGCACCGGGGAGCCTGCCCGATTGGTCGCAAGTCTCACCCGCGCTGGGCGAACGGCAAGCTGTTGACAGTGGTGGGGTGCAATTCCGGGGGCCCTGTTCGGGCTGGCTCCACCAGATATCTCAGCACTCTCGAGTGGAGTACTACAGTACCGGTACCGTCACGGCCTCGAGTGCTTTGAGATGAAAGATGGAGTGGACATTGGCGCTGTAGCGAACCAGCGACCCGAAACCCGAAGATCATCATTATGGCCACCGGTGGCGGGTCGGCGTGCGTGTGCTGTGGCCGTTACCTTGTCCGAGAACGGGGCCTTCGCAGTGTTCTCCGACGTTGCCGCCCCCTTGACATATTGGCAAGTGCTCTAGAGTAGGTACTGGCAAAGTAGCAGGAGGTAGGTAGGGCTAATGCATCTGCAAGCAAGCAAACCAGACCAACCAGAACCCTCTCTCGCTCTCAAGCTTTTGGGGGATAGTCTTTTTTTCTTGGTGGGGGGGGGTTGTTTGCGAGGTCCCCCTCCTGGGCGGCAACCCTAATTCCAATGAAAAGTAGTGTGGGTATTGTGACATGTCGTTATGCGCTCCAGCAAGGGTGGTGCCCATCAGAATTCATGATTTCCATTGCAAGGTAGGGGGGGGGTTCGGTTCGTCGTTGTTAAGATGAAGGGGAAGGCACCTAGAATCCCATAGATTAGATCGGCGCCGCAGCATTGTCAACATTCGGCACAAGGCTATTCAACGCTACCAACAACTCCAGTACCAGTTTAACCAACGACCCGAGTCGACCGACCACTGTTCACCGCCGTATCAGAACACACCGTATCTACCCTTTCCCACCTTATGTATCCCTCTACATTGGTGACGCGCTGGAATCGAAATACGTTACCGGCCCCCAGAGGAAGAAAATAAAGCAAAAATACACAGCCCACACAATCGATTGCGACAAAATGTCTAAACTAACCGAACCCCACGTTGATCGATCGACACCGGCTGGCTTGCTGGCTGGCTTTGGAAGGTCTGGAGGATTTCGGCCCAAAGGGGCAGCAGCATTCCAAAGGATTACCTGAGCCGGGGATATGTACCAGACCGGCAATGGCCAACGCCAGCGCCTCCGAATCCACCACAATTGCATGCCGGCCCGCGGGGAGGAGGCTCGCTCGCTCATGAAATCCTCTTAAGTACTTAACCCCAGTAATCTAGCTAGAGCACCCGTACTTGCCGGTGGATAGATCACAGATCTCTTGAGCCTATTGATTGGCTCCCTCTGGCCCTCCAAAATTAGCACGCTCTGCATACCCAAGATCTGGTAATTGGAGAGAGATCGATTCATGAATTCGAAGGAAGAAAAAATGCCATAAGCTCAGCCCCCCGGCAGAAAACTGTAAGGGTTCAAAAGCGTTGGGAAAGAACCTACCTCATCCTATCCCTTCCTACCCGTTCGTACCTGGGGGAGAGAAGGGTCCATGTGTGAGTTAGAAACATGTAGGGCATTGATGCGCCAGTCCAGGCCGACCGGTAGGCCGGGGAACCCGGCGAAGCTTTTTGCTTGACATTCCCGAAACCGTTGAGCGTACAGGCCTCCTACATGAGAGTCAGTCATATTCACAACAGAAAATGTGGAGTAGCCTTAAACCGTATGACCGTCGTTCGAGTTGTGTGTGGGGATGTTCGTGGGCTTTAACCAATTGCCTTGATGTAAAGTTAAACGAACCGAAACCACACTCTCGTCATCCAGAGTCGTTCTCGCTTGTGTAGACTCGTGCTCCGCTTGTGCCCAGACCACGACTGCCTAACTAAGAAGTCTGACCAGAAGATTGACCACTGCCCACTTAGGGAACTTCATTCCCCTTTGCATGAAGTTCAATGCCCATGTTGAGTGCAATTCCCCTGTTCTGGTGCCCAGCAATTCCCCCCAAACGAAATGCCGGCACATCCAAACACAGAACGATTAAATAATTAGCACAATACATTTTTCACTCTACATCTACCAGGCCAACGAGATTAGGGCCACTCGAGTAACTTCGAGTATGATCTCGTTCGAGTACAACTTTGGAGGCACCTGCTACTCTAGCACTATCGAGCCTGAAAACGCCCCAAAACCAAGGGGGGCGGACGAGGCTAGGGGGGGCTAGGCTCGACCCCGGGGGGCCGGGGGCGGTCCGTTGCCTGTAGCCTGCCAAGATCCGACAATCCCATTTCCTCGAGGTAACAGAGCAAAATGACGTCACTGACTTCCAAGCTTGCTCAAACAAGTAGTCAGCAGCGCTAGAGCTAGGCTTGTCGCTAGAGTCGCCCTTGGCATGAGACTAGAGTGGCCCGCTCTCCTCCACACTATCCTCCACCCCCTGTCGGGGTGACGCAACCGGTATGACGGCCTGTCTGTCCAGGAGTTTCGAGTTTGAGGAAGATTTGAATTTTAAATTTTTTTTTAATTACAATGGCACATGTCTGTGTCTGGAATTGAGATTACGCTAGAATGGAATGGTAAAATGGCTCGGTGCGCCACGGAACGGTCTCTACGTCTCACATAATTAGACATGTATGACATGCGATACTTTAGTTGAAGGAGGTGTTACTTTTGTGATTTATCGTTTGCACGAGTGAGGATGGTCTTGGCAAACATTTGAAAGATCAGTCTGTACCCCGAATAGGGAAATTTCTAGGGAAAATCACATATGATCACTTAATATAGGTGCAGTGACTTCAATCACTGCAGTGGAGATCGAGATATGGATATCGATTTCGATATCGATAGATATGGACAGTTGGTAGACAGCTGAATCGATAGCTGGCGTACTTGCGGAGGAAAATCGAAGCGTAAAAATAGCTACATTAATCTAATTCCATACTTCCTAAATTAGTAGGTTAGGTAAGGTAATTCCTAATTCTGCAGCTTATGGTGATCGCGATCACGATCAATTGTGATCACCGGCCGGTACCAAACTTAAGAAGAGCTTCAGTAGCTCGAGGGTTGATCAGAGGGTTAAGGGTTTGGGTCAAAGGACGCGGACGATAATCCTTCACGTTACCAGGCTATGATCATGAATATTAATCGTCAATTGGGCTTTGCATTGGGGATCACGGTGATCAGTGGTACCGGTGGAAGCGTAGCGTCCGGATCCTTACATTCTTCAAAGTGATTGTCATGGGTAGTGTGGTTTGGTTGAATGTGTCGTGATCATTGATCTGATTATGACTATGACGACCAAGCGCTGAGCACGTGCAATGTTTCTATGTCAATGAAATATACAAACCGTGAGTAATTGCCATGAGGTAGGCACTATATTTCGGGTGTTAATGGGACGCCGATTGCTATCTTTACGATCGGGTTTCTTTCCTTTCGAGAATTCGAATACCCAAATTTACAAAGCGGCTCAAAGACCATTAGCTCTAGCGTGAATTGTGATTTGCACATGTGCGTTGCGTTTGCTTTTCTTACAGTGCCAGGCCCATTGACCCAGAGATCTAGGTAGTACGAAGTAGAGTAGCTGTCTGTTGAATAATCAATCACAAGTCGAGGCGCAGATATACAGGGCGTTGTTGTGATCCCGCATTAGTAGTGGCTCAGCATTTGATTTTTTTGTTTGCCATTGCAAATCAAGTGTCATAGTGATCGATATCGTTGCGAGCTAAGCTGCTTGCTATCAACGAGGATGATTATTGATGATCCTTTCCTGTCGCGACATGTGAGCTGTTCGATGGATGGGGATGATCTCGGAGGTAGCCGAAAACTGTCATCGCGCGGCTTGGCGGCAAACCCAATGACAAAATGACATGCCCAAGCGCGCCGCTAGCCGTCCCATATTGTGGGGGAGAGAAGAAAGAAGGTGGGAGGGCAAAAAAGAGGCTTGGCAAAGGGAGGTCTTTCAGGGATACCTAAGGGATGACTTCCACCAGTGATCGACAAGCTAATCCTTCCGAGCCTGGCGGTATGGCGGAAACTCTTGGGCTCGATGTTCTCGCCGATGTGCCAGCCTCCGCCGTGCTGGCCGAGATGCGCATGCCGGGCTGCTGCTCGATGGATGTCAGCCGCGCTGCGGTTGTGCAGATCACATGACCGAGTACGGTATGGCTTCTGCCGTTTGTCGACGTCTAGACGCGTAACGGATTGATTGGCATTTGCAGCATTTGCATGAGATAAACGACTGTAAACTCGGACTGGTTTCCATCGTGTGTCGGACCGGGGACGAGGCTATGTCGGACCTGCGTCAACCGTTTTATCGCCAATTCGACCAGGGGTCCAGCGCTGCTGGTCCCGTGCCTCGATGTCTGGGTGGGCCATGACCCCACGCGGATCGATACCGGTATCGCGATTTAAAGTTAGCAGAAACCGGCCCTGGGCGCGCGCGGAGCAGCAGGGCGCCTGGACATGCCTCCTGTGCCTCTCCCGCAGGCTCGGCGGGCCCTCCTCTGTCTCTGCGTGGCTGGTGCTGCAATTGCATGTGGCTGGTGCGGGCGCTCGCTGGTCCTCTAAAGTGGTGTAGTGTCTTGCGGAAGGCCCCTTAGTGCCCGTCTCTCACTGACCAACAGCCCAACAGGCCACCACTTTCTGTACCCGAGGACTCGCTCTCATACCCCCGTAACGCGCCCGAACACTCACTCCAGCTTCCAGAAATCGTTTCGGACGGCAAGCGTTGCTTTTTGCCTTTTCTCCCTCACTTGCATCAGCGCTGCTTGTTTTTCTTTTTTTTTCTGTTTCGTTTTCCTATTTGCCAAAACTCAAAGCGAAATGACCTCCCCGGTATCAACAGAGGCGGCCTCGGATAGCTTGCAACCTCAACCGGCCCCGGCGGCTGCAGTCGAGGAGACAGCAGACTCTAAGCTCAAGTAGGCCACCCATCCAGTCCCAGGCACGGAGTTCGGTGCGTGTGTGTGGTTGTTGTTCATGGATGCCCGGCTGACATTGGGGCTTCACAGAGCGTTGTTTGGGATATTGAGACGGTAGGCCCATCCGATTTCGGCTACGACGACAGTTTGCCAACTCACAATTTAATATAGCTTCATTGGGGTAGCAGACATTGCTACCGTCCGATTTTCCCTTCCATCGCAGCTCCTCGAACCAATTCCAAATCTCGGTAAGAAAAAGCTCGGTTTCAAGATCCAAAGGCAACCAATTGAATTGTGCTAAGAGCTCGGCCCTTTTAGAGTACTGGAATTACCTCGACAGACCCGAAACGTTTGCGAGCATTGGAGACTCCGAGGATGAGCTTGGCCGGTTTCTTGCCGTCTTGCGTTTTTGGTTCACGAAGGATTTGGTAAGAATTAAGCTTTTTTTTTTGTGTTTTTGGCCAGCGCTTGATCAATGGATACTAACATCAATGTTTGTTAGAAATTTGTGAAAGGGAAACCATGCAAGGTTGGCAACGCCCATGCCCACCACCCCGCCTGCGCCCAGATTCATCTCTAGCTTTGCCAACTTTATCGTCGATCTCGACTAACAACACCTCTAGCCTTATAACTCTACGCTGGGGGAGTTCTTTCGGGTAAGACACCACAATCTCAATTCAAAAATGGCTCCTGACATTCGAAATAGTGTAGTTGGGATGTTACAGAAACACTTCCTCCACCGCCAACTGTCTCAAGGCCAGTTACCGCTGCCTCCGCTGAAGTTACGTCACAACATGCAAACTCTACAAGCTCTGTAAAGAGTACAACCAAAACAGAAGGCCCTGTGAGGGTTTCGTTTCTTACAGAACAGACCTCCCATCACCCTCCCATCTCAGCTTTCGTTGTCGAATGTCCTGAAAAGGGAATCACCGCAAGGGGATACGATCAGGTATGTTTCAAAAGATATTCCTGAATATGCTATGGCAAAACACTGACATTTTTTTAAAGATCAGCGCAAAGTTCACGGGAACAGCTAGTAAGTGACGATGTTATGCTTTTGCTTAATAAGGCACGAACGATTTTAACTGTTTGTGCAGTCAGAGTCACTCCAGGGGTGCATAATCTTGGAATATTCATTACACTGCATAACAGAGACGATGAATTATACCGATTGACGCACCCATCCGCACATCTGGGTGGCTTCCTCAAAGGTTAATTTCCCCGCTTGTTTCACATCTGACGGAGTTTATAACTAACGGTATTCTGAAACCAGGATCATTAAGCTTATATGTCCAAGACCAGTCCTTCGTCACTTGCCCAAAGACCAAGTTAAAGTGTATTCTGAACTATCTTAGTGATTCGTGGATCGGAAAGGCCAAACATAGAGTGGAGGGCGTGGTATACCACTATGATCACGAGGAGGATAACATTGACAAGATCAAGGACGTACCAAAAGAAGCTATCAGAGCCTACATAGAAGGTTCTTGGATGAGCCAGATTTACTACGTCCTCCCTGGGTCAACGGTATGTATCTTTTTTCGAGGGACAGTTACAAATGAGTGCATATACTGATAGAAATGATAGACAAAGCACCTGCTGCTGGACCTTGACCCCTTGTTCCCCGCACCAAAGTCATGCCCTCCTGAAGCAGATATGCTGCCGAACGAGAGCCGGAAGGTTTGGGAAGGTGTCACTGAGGCCATTACGTCCAAGCAGTTCTCGAAGGCCACCAATCTGAAACAGGAGATCGAGGAGCGGCAGCGTGTGAAAGCTGCCGAGCGGGCGGAGAAGAATGAGGAGTGGAAGCCGCGGTTCTTTGTGGCACCTGCTTTGGCTGCGGGCCAACCGGCTTTGAGCGCAGACGGTGAGCTGGTGATGAAGAATCTGCAGATGGGAAAGTTTGACATATCGAGCACGTGTAAGGAGCCGTGGTGATTAGGGCCGAAGCTTTGGTAGGTTAGTTTACCTTTTTTGAAAACACACTGATGTTGTATGAATGCTTTTGTTGTTGTTCTCGTTGTTTTTTGCTATGCTTTTAATGATAAGCTGTTTTTTTTTTTTGTTGTTTCGTGTTATCACATCACGAAAAAGAAGTGCAGACAATGTGTTTTTTTGTTATGGCTTTTTTTTCTTGCATGTTTTTTTGATATCAATATTTATAAGTATATGTCCAAGTACCAAAGTTTTCATTTCATTTTTCATTTTTCATATATCTCTATATTTTTTCTGGTAGCAAGCAGCATATGGTCGATTATTGACTTGTTCATCATACCTTAAGTATCCAGCGGAGGATTCATACCTTTTATCACAGGGCTCTAAATTTACAAGCTTCAAGTAATAGTACTGTTTGTTTGGTTTGCACGCGGAGGATTCATACCTTTTTCACAGGGGCTCTTTAAATTTACAAGCTTCAAGTAATAGTACTAGTACTGTTTGTTTGGTTTGCACGAATTTCAAAGCATTTGTGTTTGCATAATTATACCTAGGTACTTTTGCAGCTAGAAAGAGCATGCACATATGCATATTATGCCTCAAGCACTCTCAGGAGACTAACCTCGAGCTCATACCTTGAATGTGGCCCTGTGCCCTTGAATGTGTTTTTTTTGTGTTTCAAAGTTACTTGGTACCGGTATAAAACGGGTTTCCCGGGTTTATGATCTTTTACGTTTTACGTGCACAAATTTGGGTTTTTCGAATGAGGAATTTGGTAGGTATGATGTCACACGTACATAATACCTCAATGCTTTGCCTACTTTAATTGTGATATATACCGGTAATCAGATGGAGGTGTGTGTGGTGTGGCTGGCTGGGGTCCATGAGCTGGGTGGGTGGGTGGGTGGGTAGGAAGTAGGTGGGTGGGTGGGTGGGTGGCCGGTGGGGGTACCGTTAACGTTGGGTTGGACAGCTAACTGGGCGGCATTTTTTTTATTTGATTTTGCAGACGTAGGAAAGTATGCCGGGCCCTGACGTGAGATTGATTGGTACATTAGGTACGTATGGACTTCATGACTTGTGAGTGTGACGAGGTGCAGTTTGTATAATTTGATCTGATTATAAGATCTTACTGTACATGGTTTCTATGGAGGTATGGCTACCTATTTACTTGCTATAGGATTGATAGACGTCCGGGCACAGGGTCATGTGGATGTAATTCGATGGAATGGCGAGCCATGAAAGGGTTGGTGGTTACTTAAACGTTGCAGATTAGCCTGGTTGTGGTTGCAGATAATAATTATGGGCTTCCTAATTGGGATGCATATGTTTGTGAATGGCATGCGAGTGACTTAGTGCACGTGAGTACTTATCTTGTGGGATATATCCTATTTGGGTACTCGGGCACCTCTACTCGAGTAGATATCGATGAACGTTACCAAAAACCAAACCAGAAAACAGAAAACAGATGGAAAAAAAACAAAAAACAAAAAACAAAAAGAGGGATCACATCCATAAACGTCCCTGGGCCCCGGCCGCACCCCCGGTACCACAGTCTGCAGTGCACCTGGCCCCCCCAGTCGACTTATGCCGAATTGAAGATCCCTTTTTTTTGGCGGCCCATGGACAATTGCAGATTTTATGATATCAGGATGCATGGACCGGTAGGCTGGACTTGGGCTGGACTTGGGCTGGACTGTCTCACTGGAGCTGCACATACATAAAGTAAGTATTTACCTACTTTCTGCTGCCTACGTTTCGCGGCCGGCACTGGGCCCTGGTCTCGAGCACCCCTCCCCCTCCCCCTTCCCCCCTCCATCTCGAATCCCTCCCCCCCACCATCGATTCTCGAGTCGAATCCATATACATACATGCATTAATTAGGTACTGGCAAGCTTAAGCTCCAAACCAAACAAAATCCATGAAATCTGGTAAGAAAAAAGAAAAGGAAGAAGGGCCGGCCTGGCCAGCCTAGGAGCTCGAACTCGAGATGGAAAACGGAAATAGATGGACATTAAATATCTAGGACCGGTGGGATATTTATGCAAGGTGAGGTCAAAGTACTCGAGTACCTACCTACCTCAAGCTTTCGAGTACAGCCCTGGCCCCTGGTTAATTGTGCAATTGAATTCCAGACCTCCGGTACCGTCCCAAATCAAGCACAATGCCTGGCCATAACCCCCCATATTAGGGTTAACGTTCTCGTCAAGCTTAAGCTTAAGCTTAAGTTGGGTAGGGCCTTGGTAGTCCTACGATATTTACTATACCAAGTAGATGATGCAAAATGCAAATCATATCCGCTCGATGGTTAACTTGCGTGCACCAGGCCTCTTCGGAATCCCCCGCTGGGACCCCTGATACATGTAGAGTACAGTACATACATGCAGCAGTATACCAAGCTGCGTTACGGTATGTTTAATTTATTTAGTGCTTAGTACGTATGAGGCCTAGCTATAGGTACTCTACTCGAGTACGTACTTGCAAGTCAGGAGATTCCGGATTTTTCTTTACATTTTGCAATTTTGGCATGCCGGTTTTTATATATTTCTTTTTTTGGGGGGGGATAAACTAGTTGGTGGTGCAATGCACCCGGCGGCCGGTGGCAGGGTTTGTGGACTGGTGTAGTGCACTGGGGTGGGGGTGCACTGATCATGATGTATATACCGGCAGCGGTACCGGTGGGAGATGCATGGCGACGCTTTGTGTACCTATCTTGTATCTTGTATCTTGGACGTCAATATATACTCTAGTGTATATGTATCGATATGATCAACCCATCGGTAAAAACTGAGATATATACATGATACATGGTACGTATTACATGTACAGTGCAAGTTGATCATTGTGTGTTATTTAGGTTACCGGTACCGGTATATATATATATATATATACATACCGTATGTGATATCCGATCGATGTCGTTTGAGCTGTCCATGTCTAGTCATAATTGATGATGTCTCTTTGAATTCAATTGCAAGATGCAAGAAGATCTCGGCACGATTGTGCACTGTAGGTACTAAGTTTTTGTACAGTGTATATTATAGAGCTGAGCTCGAGGCCTGGCCATAGTTCACTAGGTATGTAGCTATAGGATAAATGACGTGAATTCGAACAAAACAGAACAGAACGGCAAGGCGGTAGAGTAGCTCGATCGATGCAATATTCGAGGTTTTCGTGATAAATCGATGTTTGTGATATCGATTCAAGTGTAGGTAATTTAATTCGATATCATGATGGGGATTGAAGCTCAAGCTTAAGGTTATACACTAAAGCTTTGTTATGTAGCTAGGTGTGGACTCGAGTATACGTATGGACTCTACGTATACCTCTTCGAATCAGCACCATAAATTAATGCAGATTCACGGAGATCTGTATGTAATTAGGTAGTATACGTAACTTATAGGGTCCAAGACTTTTGAGGTACGGGTTAAAGATATATCATGTTGATCACAATATTTATGGTAATACGTATATGAGAGCCTCGAGGTAGGTTTAAGAGTGATTAAACTTGGTAATTCAGTAAGGAGTGAAGTTTTATAATCATATGATAGAATCGATGGGACCGTACTAGGTACCTACCTCGTATACGAGGAATCGATACGTGCAGCTGCAGGGCCGGCGAGGAAGTTGCAATTATCTACATGGACATGGACATGTATACTAACATACTTCCTATTTGGGTAAGACTATTTACACTTACTAAAAAAGTCTAATACACCATACCCTGACAATCTCGGAGCTGAATCCGGATCGATCGTCGTAATATTGCTCATGATTAGTTATCATCAATTCAAGAAAAAGAAAGTAAATTGAATATCAATGATGAGCAAGTCGAGTTCAAGACTTGCATGTTACCTAAATGCCGGAACCGGTCCGAACCCAGACCTGGACAGGTCCGGACCCAGACAACACATACGCACACGTGGGGCCTGGTGTCGCCGCTAAAAGTTTATGCTAATGATCTCATGACTATGCAGGTTAAGCGAATCTAGTTAGGGCTTAGGGCATGCATCACATGACCCACAAATTAATGCAGGGGAGGTAGACTGAGACAGGGTGGACGGAGGACAGAGGATTAGATAGTAGTAGATCCTTACCGAGAACAATTAATTAGCCACGACCGTGAGCCCACCCACTTTATCTACTTGCAGTGTGATCTTTGACAGGTTATGAGCCCGGATCGCGCCGAATAATCACTATTCCAAAAGCACACCACTGCACCGTATCACTTTACCACTTGTTCTTCCCCAGAAAAAATCTCTTCAAACTATTCAAGATGAGCAACTCCGATTCCTCCACAAAGAAGCAATCACACATCAGACTCAAAGGAAGTGACAACTATCATACCTGGTACCGTCTCCTCAAAGTGAAGCTTGCCGGCAAAGGACTCCTTGATCTATGCACCTACGAACCACTTGCAGCAGGATCAGAAATCAAAGAAACCGATTACGCAAGACGAACCCGCAAAGAACCCAAGCCGCATGAGATGTCGGACAATGAAGACGAAGAACATGAGGAAGAACAGGAGAAAAGAGCGAAGAAGATAGCGAAGTGGGGGAAACGCTTTCACCAGGCCATGGCAGTTATTCTCAACTCAATCCACCCAAATATTCAGGGAGAATTCGATCATATCGACGATCCTGCGGAGCTACTTGCAACTATACGACAACTCTACAATAAAGAAGAAATCTACACCGAAGTGGACCTCAGAGATCAGTTGTCGAACATGAAGTATGATCTCAATATTCCGGCCGACGATTTCTTCGCAAAAATTCAGCATATCCTTAACCGCCTACACGAACTCGGAGCTCCAATGACAAACAAAGCGAAAATCTCCACCATTTTGAGTATCTTCAGAGGAAAGGAATTCACAGTATACAAAGACTCACTCATGCCACTCATCACAGCCGATACTCAGTACCAAGATGTGGTCAACAGATTTAAGACTTTCATTAGGCGTAAGCAAGATGAGCTCGAAATTGACACCAGCTACTATGGGAGAGTTTCCGGAAACTCAAGCGCACGAGGAAGAAGAGGAGGAGGAGGTGCAACCAGAAGAGGCAGTTCTAGAGGACGTGGAGGAAACAATAGCCGATCCAATCCAGACAGTGATCGCAATTCCGACAAGCCTCAACGTCGCTGCTACAACTGCAACAAACTCGGTCACCTTGCGTTTGAATGTCACAGCGATAAAAAGGACAAAGAAACTAGGGACCAGGACTCCATTAAGTACTTTGAAGAAAAGATCGCTCGCATTAAAGAACGCATCAACGACGCAGACACAACTCCTTCTACAGACACCAAAACAAAAAAGCGCAGCAGTGCTGGTGAGGAAAACGCTGATAATGACAAAGGAAAAGGGACTGGAACCGGAGGAGAAAGAAACAAGAAACCCAAGCAAGTATGCTAAAATCCGTATTCTTTTCTCTATTCACCTGAATTCCTTGCAAAAGATTGTTTATTATGTTTTTCTGTTACTTTTCTTTTTGTTGGTTATCACGGTTACCACACAGGTGCATGAGCACTAGAAGAGGACCTTAACGGTCACTGTCATGACTGTGTGTCAATTCAAAGAAAATGAGAAAGATCTAAAAAGATCAAAAAGATATTATACCGACTCTGTTTAGTCGAAGTGGTACCCTAAGGGAGGGTTAACCAAAGTGTTTTTGCATTATACCGACTCCGTTTTAAGTCGAAGTGGCATCCTGAGAGAAAATGATGACCAAGCTATTATTTTACAAGTTTTTTCTTTATGGCTCCGTCTTCATGCCATAGCAGAAGAAGAAGTAGTTTCATGCTCAATAGTCTTAGTGAACCTGTAGCATCATAGAAATACTTCAGTGCATGTACATAAAATACAAAGCAAAGAGAATACCTTATGTTGTTTCAGTTATGATTAAAACATACTGACTATTTATAAAAGCTGTCTCAGGAGACCAAGCCAAAGCTTCGAAACACGGCTGTCGATTACATCATGATGAGTCATGATCATGACATCAGTGACACAGATATGGACTACGAGAGTAATTCTCCTACCGATGATGATGATGAAAAAGTTGATGATGAAAGCTTCTCATTATATCAGTCAGACGATGACGTGGATATGAATGACTCAATGGATGAGGCTATCATTGTGAAGCCCAAGGACTTAAAGCGTCGATCTATGATTGAGTGGTTCACAGACTCTGGTTGCACTCGCCACATATGTGCAAACTCAAAATACATCATAAGACAAAGAGAGCTTCCAACAAGGAATCACCTCATAGTTGTCGGAAATGGACAGACAATTAGGCCAGTTTCCGTGTGCGATGTCTTGTTACACGTCTACGATAACAATTGCGGTGACGACATACCTTACGAGGTGGAAATAACCGATGCATTATACGCACCCGGAATGATGGCAAACCTGATATCAGTGCATCAGTTGACCGAACGCGGCTACAGTGTTATCTTTGAGGGAAAAGTTCATCAAAATCGTCAAAAACGAATTGGTGGCGGAAGAATTTATAATGCGTTGACTCGGCAAACTCTGATGTCATTCACTAAAAGGAACAAGCAGTATTGCATTGACTTAGCATACGAATCGAACTTCCTCACTGGAATTCATCTAACTGAAGACGCTTTCCTAGTCATCAATGACGAAACCGATTCCGAAGATGAGGTTGAGACTATTGAGCACAGTGAAGTACAAAAAGGGAGCAAAGTTCCCTCCACAGAAGAAGCAGCTCAAAATGTGCTTTGGCACAATCGCCTCGGTCATGCACACGAACGAGTCATTAAGCTTGCGTGCAAGCGAAAGCAAATATCTACACCAGTCGGAGGTACTTTTCCCCATTGCCGTGCATGTGCCGAAGGAAAGGGAAAAAGAGTCTCTCGTCGCAGAAAGGAGACCACTAGGGCGAAGAAAATTCTGGAGTTGATTCATTCAGATACGGCAGGGCCTATAACACCAGTATCCACACGCAATAAATTCAGGTATTTGCAGCTCTATATTGATGACTATTCGAGGTATACAACTGTGGTGTTTCTCAGGAAAAAGACGGAAACGACTCCAAAGGCAATCAAACTTATGGCCCGCATGGAACGCGGGACTGAAGAAAAGATTAAACGGTTCAAAACGGACAATGGTACCGAGTACTTCGGATTGCAATCGATGTTCAACGAGAAGGGCATCGTCCACGAAAAATCCGCACCATATACTCCACCTCAGAATGGAACTCCAGAGCGATTTATTCGCATGATAACCGAGAAGGCAAAGTGCATGTTGTTTCATGCAAAAGCACCCACTCACTTATGGGCTTATGCTATGGCGTACTCTACGTACATAATCAATCGATTGGCCACGCAATCGAACAACTCAAAGAGTCCGTTTGAACTATGGAACGGGTATGCCCCTGATCTAGAGCATATAAGAGTCTGGGGATGCACTGTATATGCAGTCAAACCCAAGGCAAAAAGGGGAAAATTGGACAAGAATACAGTCACCACTGCCTTCCTGGGGTTCGACGGAGACAGCACCAATTTGGTTCTGTGGCACAGAAGCACTCAAGAAATTATTGTCTCAGGAGACTATATCATGGACGAAGGAGATTTTTCAGCAATTCGTGGTAAAAATGACGAAAGGACACCTCTGAAGCTCAAACACTTGACGAGTGGAAGGCACGCACACAAAGACGAGGATATGGCATTGAGTGATGATAACTCTGAATATGAAGACTCAGACTCAGATGATGAACTGGAATATGAGCGAGAACAATCAGCTGTTGAATCAGGTCAACAGGAGGAGGAGGAGGAGCTCGAACCCTCTCCTCCAGAGCCTTCTCCAGAACCACCTCTTAGGCGTTCAGGACGAGAAAGAAGAGCTCCTAGACGATTCGATGAGCATGGTTATCTTATTGATGATAGTGTGAGAGAACTCTTTGATGATACTCAGGTCTTGTTCAGCGGAATAAATCCCTTGCCAAACAATTTACTCAAAGACAGCAAAGATATGGCATTAAATGGTTCATACAAACCAATCAGAGAAACACCAGATAACACAGACTGTTACAGATTCAGGGATGCATACTATCATCCAACTGACAGTGAAGCTTGGAGAGAGTCCATCAAAAGCAAAGTTAACTCGTTAATCGAAATGAAGGTATAAAAGAAAAGTATACTTTCGAAAGAGAAAAACATTGCTAAAAGATGAATACAGGTCTTCGACGTAGTTGAAGCTCCTGACGATGTGGAGTCCGTCGTCACAACGAAATGGGTATTCAAACACAAATTGAAACCAGATGGATCGATCGCAAGATACAAGACTCGCCTAGTCGCTCGCGGATTTACTCAAACTCATGGAATTGACTACTTGGAGACATTCGCTCCGGTAGCAAAGTTCTCAAGTATTAGACTCCTGATGAGTCATACTTCAACAAATAACTTGGTTATGCACCAAATGGATGTCAAAACGGCCTTCTTATGTTCAGAAATAGACTACGATGTGTACCTTGAGCTTCCAGAAGGAATGACAAAGGCCGAAATACTTGAGGGAAGTAAGGACACGGACCCCATTTTGATGGACTCATTCGGAAAACTTAAAGATTTAATACTGGAAAAACAAAGACCAGTAATCAAGCTTAACAAAGCATTATATGGCTTGAAACAAAGCCCAAGACTCTGGTATCAAAGATTAACCGACCATTTGACAAATATTGGATTCACTAGGTCTCAATATGACTACTCGGTGTACCGACGAGGTGAATTTGTTATTGCCATTTATGTGGATGATCTATTGATCGCAGGGCCTCGGTTAACTGAGGAACAACGACAAATGGATGATTTGAAAAGACTCCTCGCTCAAGAATTCGACATGACGGACATGGGAGAGGCGACCTTCTTCTTGGGATAGCAAATCAAGCAGATAGTCCTCAACCCGAATTCGAACTCAAGAAAAATCTACGACACATCAAATTCACAACAGAAGCAAGAGACTGTGATTACTATTTCACAAGGGCACTACGTGGACAAGATTCTGAAACAGTTCGGAATGCAAAATTGTCTCCCTCGAGCCACACCACTACAGGATATATTGGTTGGAACCGCGGATGACGAACCTAAACACGATCCCCATGAATATCAACAAGCAGTTGGTAGCTTGATGTATCTGATGCTAGGTACCCGAGCAGACATAGCTTTTGCAGTGTCACATTTAAGTGGTTTCTGTTCAAATCCGGCGGAACGACATTGGGGAGGTATCAAGTCAGTTTTACGATATCTACAGGGTACTCGGGACTATGGACTCATCTATGCTGGAAACGGAAATCAAAGTTTAAATCACATTAAAGACAAACTATCACCTGGAGTGGAGATTTACGGTTTTACTGACGCAAATTGGGCATCGGAACGTTCTGATCGAAAGTCTGTAGGAGCTTATGTGTTTATGCATGGATCAGGAAATCTCATATCTTGGTGCTCCAAGAAACAGACTTTTGTGGCAACATCAACAATGGAATCGGAATACATGGCAGCAGCACAAGCTGGTAAGGAGGCAATCTGGCTATCATCTTTCCACCTGGAAGTAATAGGAAAAACAACTTCAAGGATACAGGAAGTGGATGATGACGATATGGCAACTCACCCAGATGTAAGGTCACACATCTTTACCGACTCTCAAGCAGCCTTGAAAGTAGCCAAAAATCCAGCCGATCATCCTCGAGCAAAACACATCGATATTGGTTATCATTTTCTCAGAGATCGGATCGACAAAGAACAAATCACCATGAGCTTTGTAAGAAGTGAGGATATGGCAGCAGATTGTCTGACGAAGCCCCTTGCAATTACAAAGTTCAGCAAATGTCGGGACATGCTTGGAATTCGAGACATCGAATCGGCTACAAGAGGTATAAAATCACTGCATAATACATGAGAAGGAGGAGTGTCGCCGCTAAAAGTTTATGCTAATGATCTCATGACTATGCAGGTTAAGCGAATCTAGTTAGGGCTTAGGGCATGCATCACATGACCCACAAATTAATGCAGGGGAGGTAGACTGAGACAGGGTGGACGGAGGACAGAGGATTAGATAGTAGTAGATCCTTACCGAGAACAATTAATTAGCCACGACCGTGAGCCCACCCACTTTATCTACTTGCAGTGTGATCTTTGACACCTGGCTCCTCTGGACAATGCATGTACAGGATCAAGGATATTATTTGATAGATCTGATATCGATTCTACGTATCCGGATATCCGTACATACTGTCATATGTAGCCACATGGGTTATCGATTGGGCTTAAATTTTGTTGATCCTGGCCATGATCATCTTTCGAACATGAATTCGATGTAGATCCAGATAAACGTACATGTACATTAGACCGTATTCTGGGATAATTCGGAAGTTACGCAGCCGTAGACCCTGTCATGGCACAATTAAGAACTTTGAAGAGAAAGGGCCCTAGGGTAGGTACTACTCTACAAGTTTCAAGACTATCCTCTCTTGGGAAGTGATCCATGGCCGGTTTTTGTATGTTGTGGCATACTAGTCTAGGTCTGATTTTGTGATTCATCCTTTTTATTTTTATGAGCTCAGATCTTTGGGTTTAAATTGCTTCTTTGTTTCCTATATATCGAGTACGCCTAATTATATATAGCAGGGGCAATCTTTACATGTACTAAGGGGATGTAGGAAGAGCCATATTACATCAGCGCCTGATAACGAATGATAATCCTACGATAGTAAAAAGCGAGATGAGATTATTCCCGTTCGGTTGTATAAATGTATTTTTTTTTTTGCATCTTTGGTTATAAATATATGTAGTCAAAAGTTAAGAAACTAAACCTACGGGCACCAGGGATTCCCGCAGAATCACACACCGGCGCGGTACTAGCGCGATAGTCCTATTTGGGTAGTCAACTCCTCTTTTGGAACAGAATTATACTTCTTTGATTTTTCTTTACTTCCTCCGCAGCTCTTCTCACAATTTCCATCAGATTCAACTGCCGTGCAATTACGTGCGTAGGGATAATTAAGGTAATATGAGAACCTGTGTACAAGCGATCACGAGCGATCACAAATCTAAGTAGCCTTGCATTGGTGATTTGGTTATGAATACGCCATACGGCAATGTGCCATAGTACTATGAGATGGTTGGTAAATATTAATTGGTTATTAGCTGGCTACATCCCGGTGTGGTTAAATTACTTATGAGTACTTCATGTTCCCGTTTCTCATTGCCATTTAGTATTGCAATCGCTCGCAAATGATATAACCGGTCTCAAACAAGTTTGTCATAATTCAGCCCTTCATGACATGTTCAAACTCCTCTTTTGTGGCTTTAAACAGCTTCTTCTTTTCAGCTTCGTGGATGTTCATCTCAATTCTGCTCCTTGTAATGCTGAGTTTACAAAGCTCTTTCAGGGCTTCAAGGAGCTTCTTTTCTTCTTCACTGATGAGCTGTTCAGTTTTGAGGGCCGCCCATCTCGCTTTCAGGTTCAGTTCTTCGGTTTTGATTGCTGTTTTACAGCGTTGTAACGTTGGTCACCCAAATGCTAGTCTCATGAGCCGGAATGCCAGTAGACTCGTGAGGTAATATAGACAATCACTCCTTGAAACCAAAAGCTAAATTATCAATTGCGCATGAGGGTGAATGGGAAGTTGAGGATTCGGAATCAGAATCTGAGTTATCTGAAAGAGATACACCTTCGCCTCCACCACCACAACCACAACCACCACCACAACCACCACAATCGCCATCACCACGCTCAAGAACATAAGCAAAGACAAGCAAAGCTAGTGCTGGAAAGCGCAGTAAGCCCAATGATCACCAAAATGATCCTGATCATGAAATGCGCGAAGGAGAATCGAAAGGTTGATAATTGGCAAGAATGCGGGGAAATGGAGCGTTGAACGTACGTCCGTCCACATCAATATTGTATATTCCTTACTCTTACATAAATATATCCAGGTTTTCTAGCAGGAGAGAGTGTCAAGGCAGAGATAATAGTACCGCTTTGGGAGGTTTGGCAAGAGTGAAGGCCTAGGTGAAGGCTTGCACGGATAGCTAAGGATATCTGGTTGAGGATTTCTGGTTGAGGATTTCTGGTTTCTTGATGTAATAAGTTAAGGGATTTTTTCTTGTTCTTTCTTGTATTGGGTAGGCTTGAGAAGGGAATTTCACAAATTGAAAGATTAGCTTAAACTTACTCATACTTTTTCTTCAATGGATTGATTGGTACCAAACACAATCCTCCGAACACTATCAATCCTCCTATCCAATAACCACATCTTTCACACCACCTCCATTCCTCAACGCCATAAGGATGCAATCCACCAATATGGAACAGTCCTTAATCCATCTCTCCTTACCGGTACCCTCATCCATCGAATCGAATATGGCATCCATCTTCTCTGTCTTACAAAACGAAATACCATCGTATCTGAACATTCTCCAACTCTCCCCAGTTGTAGTAAACCCATATACCTCTCCTTCGCCGTTATTTCCTCTCATATCCTGCATTGAGAGCAAACACTGTCTCTCAGCCTGTCCGAAGGAAGACCTCTTTCCTTCAACCATGAGAACAAACTTCTCCATTCCCACATCAACCAGGTCCACAATGACAAATTCCTCCTTACCGCCCGTCTCATTATCCACAGCTACAATTTCTTTTTCCCTACGCAAACGTACAGGTCGTCCTGTATTCCGCCGGAAACTGGCAAGGATAGGCCCAATAATGTAAAGAACCAAGTCGCTCAAATTGCCTTCAGTAAATTCACTATTCCCCTCTGTAGGATAACCTTCTGTGTCGAGAAATTGCAATATGTCGCCATACACCTTGTCCTTGATCTTCAAGACATCTTCCTCAGAGAGTTCCTTCTCAAGCTTGTACTTGTCAAAATCCATCATTTTTTCGACTGGAATTCCTTTGAGTTCTGCGATTCGTAATCCAAGTCTTTGCTCTGCCAGAGCTTGAGACATTCCGGAATACGACGTTATGTACTTTGTCTTCGAGTTCGCATCGTTATCTCCCATTTCTAAAATTCAACAACTAATCAGCTTAAGCTTGTAGCCCCGACAGCTGAAATTAAATTTAATTAAATTTAAACCCACTTAGAGATAAAACACTAATAATTGTTTGCACAGGGGGACACCCAATGTAGAGCGAATAGACTGACCGAGTACCGAGTACCGAGACTAATGGATGGATCGTAGCGGAGTGTAGGTGGATGCAGGAGTAAGCTGTAATGGAGGGGATATCTCGTTCCTCTTGTTCCCAGTCAAAAGGTAGCCGTAAAAGGTACGAGACTAGGACGTAAGTGGGCGAGACTAGAGTGGAAGTAGACTAAAGAGTTTGTGTGTTCACATCTTTGGTAAAGCAGCATGTGTATCCATATATCGCGAAAGTCCAAAAATGGACGTACCAAGTATCACTTTTGGCCACTTTGAACTGCGGTGTCAGAGTTAACCGCATGGTCACCCACTGCAGTACTAGCCTGGCGATCTGGAACTTAGATATGGCAGAGCGGACGGGATGCCTCGTTGTCTTCAGTCTATGGCCGTAGATATCCTATTGACTCTTATAGTAACCATATATGTATACGGTAACAAATATATTCACATATCAAAACGAACTGTGAGTTTTCCAGGCTTGTTCTCATCCTCAAAGCAAAATTATATTGGTATAGCAGGTATCTATGTCATGATCATTCGCCGGAATATATACTTCGTAATACTAGGTACGCTTAATGATTCAATTCTGATTCGGTACCGTACCATACGGTACTGGTCTAAATTAATGCTGACTAGCTGAGACAGTCTAGGAGGTAGATGCAATGAATCGATGTACATATGTAGTATCTACATGAGTAAGTAGGCCTAGGTATGATATGATAAATACATAGGTATCATTCGACGAAATAATATAACGTCGAGCGGCCGGGTAACGCGTACGTTGTAGATCTAAAGTGCAGCATGAAATACATGAATCGAGCAGGACTCGAGATGTACTGGATTCTGGATCTATATAATGAAAGAATCGATGAGCTCGAGTGTTACCATACTAGGTATATATAATACGTATTTATAATCATAGGAAGTAGACTGTAATCCAATTTTTTAATATCGATTCGATATCACTTGCAAGATCTACGTCAACGTGCTCAAACACCTCGATTCAAGCTCCTAGGGGTTTGAATCATGACCCTAAGCTCTATGAGGGTACCAGTACCTCTGGGGAAGAGACTGGGTTTAATATATCAGTGCTCAGGCTCGAGTCGACTCGAGAAGGTCATGACACAGATCTGATGAACAGCCAGGTGGAAGGTGGTGGGTACGTATACATGTCATTATAAGGTACTTAGTTATAGATTAAGTCACCGTTATCAATCAATTGCAAACCCTAGAATTAATAGGTAAATCGAAGATTATTATCGATGGGATTTCTCAAAAGCCTTACCTAAGCTTGCCCCCAAGGAAGCAGACCTCCAATTACTCCGTAGCCATGGGATCCGGAGTCCGGAGAAGTATGAGTGTCTTTCAATTGAAAGCTTAGAGATACAATGCATTCGAATTCTATAGTATAGCCAATGAACACTTTAAATTTACTTATAAAACTTAAAGGTCGTCGACGATGAAAATTTGAAAAAGAAAACAGGAAGAAAATTAAAAAATAATTATAATGATACAAAAAAAAAAAAAAAAACCACGCCTGAAATGTAACATAAACCACGCGCCTGAGAAGCATAAGAAGAAGAAGAAAAAGAAATTAGGTTTTAACTCTCGAATTCGAGATAGAAGGAGCTCGAGGAGAAAAAGATGATCAGTAGAGCGCGAGGAAAATTGAAATATGCAATTGACTCGAGTTTAGTGACATGTGACCTGGTACCAATAAGAAGATGATTCGTGAAAAGGAAAAAAAAAAAAAAAAAAAAAAAGGAGGATGATTGATGTGGCAGCATCGTCATGTAGTGTGGGGTTAGAATGACCAACCTACTTGAGGCGCCTTGAGATCTGCTTGATGGTACGTGTGCCTGCGTGCGTGTGCCTTGTGTGTGTGTGTCTGTGTGTGTGTGTGTGTGGAGGGTAAAACAGACAGAGTATGTAGGTACCGTTACTTGGCCCATCACAAGACCGGACGATGATCAAATGCATGCACGCAATTGCTGCCAGGAGATGAGCCATTGAGCACTGTGGTCAGGGCTCCATACGAGGACAGGGCTTCATACCTGGAATAAGATTCATTAGCGAGTAACTTTAAACCACGGTAACTGATGAAAGGTATTGGGATTCATACGTCAAGCTGAGGAATACATAGAAGAGCTCCAAAACAAATAATTATAACACAACTGACATGAAAGAGTGTGATATGTTAACAGTTACATGCCATTTAACCCCTCCTTAGAACACCCCCCCTTCACTAAGGGAGAATAGCCAAATACTTCACATACTCACTTCGGGAAGAAAGATTCACCGCAAGTCTATCCGTAGGTAACTCATACAAGTACTATTATGGAGGTTGATCTAGAAAAATACATATTCATAAAAAAATAAAATGCAATGAGATAGGCCGCAAGAGGGATGACCTGGTCAATAATTTGAAGCAGGTATGATATTAATATCTATTTTAGAAACCTCCTATCCGTCATACCTTCAAAACCCTATGCGAATTTATCTAGTCTCGACATCATCAGGCCCTGGGCCAGTTCGTTGGGTCATTTGTCGTGCCTTCAAGAGCTCGTCACTAAAAAGATGTTAGTAAAAGTACCACAACAAATTTGAAAAGATATGCATACCAGAGAAGGAGATTGGAGGCGATGCTTGAGGCAGACGCCACACTGTTCCTGATCACTCTGAAAGAGTCGTATACTCCCTCCGCAACGGGGTCCATTGGCTCTCCAGTGGTAAGATCGATACCCACAACATTGCCTTCGGCATATTCATCCTGAAGGGCGGATACTATGTGGAGTTAGCTTCGACTGCATATATTCTTGACCGAATTACTACTTACGGGAATCTTGAACATCGAAACCAGCGTTGGCAGCAAGAGTCTTGGGGATAGTCAAGAGAGCATCGGCAAAAGCCTGTACACCAGCCTTCGCCTTACCCTTGACTTGCTTTCGGAATCCCTCTGATGAAAGATGTGCGTGGCAAGCGACCTGGAATGCACCAGCTCCTGGAACAATAGACTTGTCAACAATGATGTTGTAGATACTTCTAAGTCCGTCCCTGACGGCGTCATTTATCTGGTTGATGGAGTGTGTGTTTGGCCCTAAATATGTTAGCATCAGTTTATTACCTAAAGTAAAGGTATGATAAATTACCCTTAATGAGAAGGGTGACGGCCTTGGGGTCCTTCACTTCCTCAATAAATGTGTATTTTTCCTCTCCGAGAGTGTGCTCGTACACCAATCCTGCCCATCCAAGAACGTCGGGGGTAAGGTCCTCGACACTGTTTTGTGCAACACCTCCACAAATCAACTGCAACCTCTCCATGTTCCTTCTCTTTGCGCGCCTGAGGGCGAGGATTCCGTTCTTCACCAAGACATCTAGAGATAGAGGATCGATACCCTTCTGGTTGATGATGACAAATGACTTCTTTGGGTCGTCTCCACAAACTTCCTTCTTGAGCTCAATAATCTTCTTGAGCTTTGCGTCGACAAATCTCCTCTCACTCTCAACCAATTTATCCCTCTGCTCTGCGCTGCTGTAGAAAAATCCGGCATTGACCTCAGACTTCTCATATTCTAGCGAGACATTGAGCGCCAATATGAAAGCATTTTCGACTCTTTTTGGCATGTCTGGGTGGCGAGCACCGTGATCGAGAGCAAGACCCCTAATCAACTGGGTCTCGGCAGCTGTCCTATGTTGCATCTTCATGATTTCAACCATGTGTAAATCTGGCTTTGCTGGTGCTTTCCATATCGTCAAAACGGCATCTACGATGCTTGGGGTGAGGGCTTCGGCCAAGGTTTTGTTGAGTTTGGTGGAAAGTGACGTCCTTGCAACGGATAACAAAAGCTCTCGGTCTGGCTCCCTCTCAATTTTGAATGTATCTAGAAACTATCTAAAATAAGTATAACCCCTATTATACAACACCGGAGAATACACACCTTCAAAGACTCAATCTTGGCGATCTCGAACCCCTCTGTGATGATGCGGGGATGTAGCCCTTCTGAGATATATCGGTTTGCCTGCTTCAACAATTCTCCAACAAGTAATACAACACTGGTCGTTCCGTCACCAGCAATGTCGTCCAAAGCTGTGGCAGCTCTTGCAATCAAAACTGCTGTAGGATTTTGGATAGCTACAAGAACGTCAGCACCTACTCCCAAACCTCCTGGAATTCGTGGGGTATTTACTCATTTCTCGTAGTAGCTTCTGGCCATCCTTCGTTAAGGTAATCTAGATACCATTAATGTTACGGCTGGCCTGATTTGTACGGGGCTAGTGGACCTACCTGTCCAGATCCATCAACCAACATCTTCAAGGTGCCCGAGGGGCCCAAGTTGGACCGGAGGACATCTTGCAGACCCTCTCCTGCCGCGATATTTGCTCTAAGAGCCTCCCCACGTCTCTAGTCCGCCCAAAAGTTAGCTATGGCAATAGACAGAGCTCCAGCGTGCGGGATACATACCAGCCCCTCGGCCTTTGGGTTCAAAAGTGATGTAGCCGACATGATCTAACGCTATTTTTTTTGCTGCGTTGGTCGGTGGAATACAATGCTGGGATACTTGAGGCTCGGGATAGGTTTGAGAGGGGTGTATGCTCTCCGGCGTTACCGCCACACTACGTGCACTTAGCAAATCCCCCACCATGCCCCCCGCCAAGGCGCATGCTCCGTGCCAAGACTTACAATCCTCCCAAGTACTTTTCCATGCGAAGAAAAAACTTAGTCTCTACCACCTGAAGAGCAATAATAATTCAACCTTCGACACAACAGCGCCGCCGCCAATCCATCGAAAACCGCAACAAAGGGATCCGGCCCGAAATCATGTCTCAGGTCGACTTCCTGCTCTTTGAGCAGTCCATTGGATATTCGCTTTTCCAGGTGGTTATCCAACCCGAGACCATCGGCAACAGGTTGAAGGAGGTGCAAGAGGCCACTCAGGATCTCGCAAAATTCGGAAAGCTTGTCAAACTCGTCAGCTTTGCACCATTTCAGTAAGAATTCCTTCCTTCGCGCGCGATAGCGCATTCCCGTGGATTTTCAGGACTAATGCACACCAAACAGAGGCGCCGCCCAAGCATTGGAGAATGCCAACGACATCTCCGAAGGCCTCGTGAGCGACCACCTCAAGGCATTGTTGGAGGTCAATCTTCCAAAGGCCAACAAGAAGAAGCCAGTTATCGTCGGTATTGCCGACAAGAACTTGGCTTCCGGAATCAAGGATACTTTCCCGGGAGTTGCCTGTGAATGGAACGAGGTGGTTCAGGATTTGCTCCGTGGAATAAGGCTTCACTCCGAGAAGCTCTTGAAGCAATTGCAGTTTGGAGATTTGGAGAGGGCACAGCTAGGTTTGGGTCACGCATACTCCAGGGCAAAGGTCAAGTTCTCTGTCCAGAAGAACGACAACCACATCATTCAGTCAATTGCCCTCTTGGACACCCTGGATAAGGATGTCAACACATTTGCTATGCGCGTTAGGTGAGAAGAGCTAGCTCTCCAATTGCGTCTGGGCTTTTACTAATGGCCTTATAGAGAATGGTACTCGTGGCATTTCCCAGAGCTTGTCCGAATCGTCAGCGATAACTACAAGTACGCCAAGTTGATTCTATACATCAAGGACAAGTTGACTCTCCGAAGCGACCAGCTTCACGAATTGGCCGCCATTGTTGACGACGACGAGACCGTTGCGCAAGCAATCATCGACGCCGCCAAGGTCTCCATGGGTCAAGACATCTCGGAGGCCGACATGGAGAACGTATTGGCATTCGCAACCAGAGTTGTCAGTCTTTCAGACTACAGGAAGTCCCTCCACGCCTACCTCGTCAGCAAGATGAGCATTGTTGCCCCCAATTTGGCAGCGCTCATTGGTGAGATTGTCGGAGCTCGCCTTATTTCACACGCCGGTTCCCTTACAAACTTGGCCAAGTACCCCGCCTCTACCGTCCAGATTCTTGGAGCAGAAAAGGCTTTGTTCAGAGCTTTGAAGACCAAGGGAAACACACCCAAATACGGTCTCATCTATCACTCTTCTTTCCTTGGAAGGGCTGGACCTAAGAACAAGGGCAGAATTTCAAGGTTGGTAAAATCGAGTCCTGTTGAATTGTGCTCGTGCTGACATGTGATTAGATTCCTCGCCAACAAGTGCTCCATCGCATCGAGAATCGACAGTTTCTCTGATTCACCAACCACGAAATTCGGAGAGGCTCTTAAGGCTCAGGTCGAGGAGAGGATACAGTTCTACACCACTGGCACAGCACCAACCAAGAACATTGATGCTATGGTCCGTAGCCCCGGATGATGATGATGATCAATTATTACAGAATGCTAACTGTCTTATAGAAGAAAGCCATGGACTCCGTCTTGTCTGACATTCAAGTCGACGCTGCCGTTGATGAGAGCGAGGACGAGAAGCCAAAGGCCAAGAAGGAGAAGAAGGAGAAGAAGGTGAAGAAGGAAGACAAGGAGGAGAAGAAGTCCAAGAAGGTCAAGAAGGAGGACAAGAAGGAGGAGAAGAGCGAGAAGGAGGTCAAGAGCGAGAAGAAGGACAAGAAGCGACGGAGGGAGGATGACGAGGCTGGTGAGCCCGAAAAGAAGAAGAAGAAGGAGAAGAAGTCCAAGAAATGAAACATTAAAAACGAAAAGTAGGACTAGCATTCTTCAGTTGGTTTGTTTTTTGTTTGTTTTTTTCTTTTCCTTCTTTATTACTTCCAATGTCTTTGATGAGAGGAGGGATGAGTTCCTTGGGGGGGATGGTTTCGAGAGAAGAAACGCTTGACCGCCCCCTTCCCTTCTCTACGTTTCTTGTTGGCGTCGTGTTCTGTTTTCTTCGTCTTGTACTACTTGTTTTTCTCTTCTATATTCCTTTTGCCAAAATCTGTATATTTATATTTCCTTTTTTTTTTTTCACTTTAATTTCCTTTTGCGCATGTATACGTGTATGTTATGTATCATTTCACTCGCATCTTACATGACAAGAACCTAGCCTCGACCACAAGTACCTAAATTATGCAGTTTTACCTTTTTACCTTAATCGCAATTGCTACTGGGAGGTAATGTTGAAGCATTTGTGTGCTTTTCTTCAAAGTATGCACCAGCCCTAATACGACAGATGCCTGACAAGTGTAGGTACATGTATGTACAGCTTGCAATTGCAACGGGGTTGAGCTTTAAAGAGATGAGACTATCCAATTAAAAAAGGTTGACTGCCCATGCTCATGAGAAAAGGGTGTATATGGAACCGGGTGCACAATTCTTAATATGCCATCTCAGATCTGGATCAAAAAACACGCGGCTCTAGGGCTGATCATGAACCCGTGCCGGCTCCGGGGAGATGCATCGATGGCATCCGTTGCTTGCAAGGAGACCATCCTCCTCTTCTCCCTCGCCAAGAGATGGAAAAAGGTGCGTCTCCCACGTGACGCCAAGCCAAGATGCCATCGAGGGCCCCCATGATCAGCTCCAGGCCGTGAAAAAAAAGACGCAGTCGGACACGCGCCGTGCGTGCGAGCGGGCCGGCCGTTTGCTTTGCTTTTGATGCGAGCTGCTGAGCGCTGAGGCCGGAGGGAGAGGCGGCGGGCGGGAGAGCACTCGGCCCGGGTCGGCGTGCGTGTCTGCGTGCGTGCGTGCGTGCGTGCGTGCTCACGGGGCCGATTCTGCGCGGCTTCCGGGCGCCGTCGTGATAGGAGTCGGCCCCAATTGGAGCGTGGGTGCAGAGCACTCGGGCTCTTCAGGCGACTCCTGCGCCGGCGGCTCGCAGAGCGGAGGCCCATGATCCATCACGATCGTGATATGGCTCCCGCCAGACTGAGACTCGAGCTCGCCCGCCCATCGCGGCCGCCCGGCCACCCCTGACGGTTCCACGCCCATTCTAGAGCACCCTCCCGCAAGAACCACCAGCAAGCCAGCCAGTGCTGCCCACCAGCCCAGCCCAGCCCAACCTCCGCTGCGGCCACCTACCACGACTTTATTCCCGCTACCACAACCACGCTCCCGCGGGCATCACCACCACCACGACCACCACAACCACCATCACCGAAATCACGATCACGAAACCCAGCTACCGCCACACCGCTACACGCAGCACCACCGCACCGCAGCTGTCATCACCATTCACGCCCTCAACGCAACCAACCACCACCACCACACGCAGCAGGATCTCGACAAGTACCATCTGCATCATCTGCAATCGTACATCTTCGACTACCGGTACCTACCTCACCCTCCCACCCTACCACACCCCCTCCCCCCCCACCTCCCCCTTCGTGCCCCTTCCCCCAACCTAATCGGCCCACACCCTCGTGGTCCACCCCTCCCCCAGCCCGTTTGCTGGTCTTAATCACGCATCTGCCTGATCCTCACACCCGCCTCACACCCCTCCCCGCTCTCTCCCACCAAAGCTCACCCACACCTTCCCTTCCCCCCCCCACACACTGACGCCTCCACTACTGCTCCCCGCACACACACGCACACATACGCACGCACATCCACCCCCCCTCCCTCCCTCTCGTTCCCCTCAACCCCAGTCGCCCTCTGTTCTGTGCTTGCCTGTTGGTCGGTTCTCGTCCTACATCTTACTACCCATCCCTTTTTTTTTTATCCCGCAAAGCCTGAAGGAGAAGGAGATGTCACAGACGTTCTAACTTTGCGTTGGCATGCAGAGGTGACGGCGACGAGATCGCAATGTCAGTGCCAACAGTACCTCCTGGTTGGCTGACCGATGCCTCTACCATTCAGAATGCATTCACAGCGCCAGATCATGGGATGCACGCGCTTGACCCTTCGATTACGTCGGCACTAGATCCGCATCACTTTCAACAACGCGCCGGCTTGCTGCAGAATGGAAACTCACGAAACCCATCACCTGGCTATCAGCCTCAACAGTACCAAGTCAATCCCGTCGTACCTCTGAAGCGACCACGACGCGAAGATTCCATAAGCCTGTCACCAAGACAGACGCCAGGCGCATTGCCACCCTCCCGCTCACAAACACCGCTCTCACAAAACTCGAGCCTCGGCTACCAAATCTATCCAAACAATCAACAAGCACCGCGTACATTTCAAAGTCAGTTTCAGTACCCTCCGCATCTCTCGGGCGCCGTGAATGCCAGCCCATCGCCAGTACTCCAGAATCAACCTTATCCCCCTCAGCCTGGAAGCGCCGGCTTAGGACCGAAAATGGCGGCTACACAGGCTTCATCGCCATTCTCTCCCGCGCCGACTCAGCAGACATTTATGCAGCAAGCGTCGCCAACGCAAGCCGAGCACATGTCACGAGTTGGAACACCACAAAGTGCGCAGAGCAACGGTACTTCGCAATATTCACAAGGCTTCAACCCTGCAGTCTTTTCTGGTGGGGTCATGAACGGGCAAAATATGGGTCAGCCGCAAAACAATGCAATGCAAGCCCAAATGGTTTTTGCTCAATTGCAGCAACAGCAGGCCCAGCAACAGCAACAACAAAATGCGCAATCGCAAATACGACAAGCGCAGCGTATGCTACATCAACAGCAAGTTCAGCAGGCGCAGCAGCAACAGCATCAACAGCAACAACAGCAGCAGCAACAGCAACAACAAGCGCATCAAGCCCAACAGGCTCAACACCAAACCCCACAACGGCCCATCAAGAATCTTCAAATGCCAGGTTCGAAAGGGATAGTAACGCCCCAATCAGCACCTCGGCCTGCTCCTCCCACAGGAGCTCGACCGCCTGACAATACTACATTTTGGAATGGCTTGAAGGAGTTTATGCAAAACAAAGGGACGCCGATAACTAAAATACCAACGCTTGCAGATAAACAAGTAAATTTGGCAAATTTGTATGGAGCAGTAATGAAGGCTGGAGGTTCGAGGAAGGTCAGTGAGCAAAACCGATGGGGTGCAGTAGCTGGCAGTATCGGTTTCAACATTGAGGGAAATCCCCCCATGTTGGAGGATTTTCAAATGATATTCCACGAGTATTTGGGACCGTACGAAGCTGCCTATATCCATAACCTTATGCAGAGACAGCAGCAACAGCATCAACAGCAACAGCAACAACAGCAACAGCAACAGCAACAGCAACAGCAACAGCAACAGCAACAACAACAGCAACAGCAGCAGCAACAGCATCAGCATTTACAGCAACAGCAACAACAGCATCAACAACAACAACAGGCACAAGCACAGGCACAGGCACAACAACTCCAGCAGCAAGCACAGCAACAGCAGCAAGCACAGCAGCTACAGGCCCAGGCCCAGGCTCACGCTCAGGCTCAGGCTCAGGCTCAAGCTCAACTACAGCACGCACAGGCGCAAGCACAGGCACAACAGTTGCAGCAGCAGGCGCAACACCAAGCTCAACAGGCACACCAGGCTCAACAGCAGTCAATGCAGCAACACCACCAGCAGCAACTCGCCCAACACCAGCACCAACAGAACATGGCTGCCCAAGGTGCAATACAACCACAAACGCCCCAGAACCGTTTGCCTTTAAACAATCAGCCGATGAGTGTACAGAATGTACAACCACAGCATGTCCAAGGTCAAATGCGCCAGTCACATCCACCTCAAACACCCATAAAACCAACACATCCAGGAATGACCAACCAGCACAGGCAAAGCCTCACGAATGGTTATGCCCACCAATCTCCAGTCACGCCTATCCATCCACATATTCCACAGGTTGTAAACGTTGCAAACCGGAACATGTCCATTTCACAACCTTCCCCGGTTGTGCCTGGACCTCATCAACAAGGATTCGCTCCAAACCTCATGCGAAAGAGTGTTAATCCAACAACAGACCTAGTGGATTCGGACGCTGCACGTGATGGAAAGAGACCAATACCTACCCACTTCAAAGCAAAAGACCGAGCACTTGATACACATGGAGGGCTGGATGTGTCGGTATTATGCAACACTGGGCTCGAATTACAGTTTTACAAGCCAACAGTGCCAAATTTCCAGGAATTGGGTGTGGTTGATATCCATGCTCTGACAATGTCTTTGAAGTCTGGCATACCTGGTGAGGTAAGGATGGCACTAGATACATTGGCAACTGTATCGGTAGAGTCCAGGTGGTCTCTGTCGCTGGAGAGCTGTGAGGATCTAGTGGAAACGTTGGTGGATGTTGCCGAGGAACAGGCTACGTTCCTGGGTACATATGCCCATACGCTATCTGCCGACATACGGATACCTTCCTATGAAGACGTTATGCGGGGGTGCCGGGCGGAGACGGAGGCGTTGGTTGATGTACCGAAATTTGGAAGCAGGCCATACCAATTGGAAAAGGCGGCGGAGCGGCTAATTTGCATCACTACAATATTCCGCAACCTGTCGTTTTTCGAGTCGAATCATGGCCCGCTGGCAGACGCAAATGTGGTCAAGTTTTTGTCAAAGGTGATTAAGCTTTTGGGAACGAAACGGCTGCTTCTACGCACCCACCAGAATACGCTCGATTTCTTGAAGGATATCATCATTTACCTCTCGAACCTCTCCCAGGCTATAGTGCTCCCGGGGAAAGAGGAGGGGTTGCATCTCCTGTACCTGATTCTGGCGTTTGCGCCGCAGCCGCTCCCGGCTGCGGGAGGCCCAGGGAAGGGCCTTATGTTTACGTCGTACCAACCATCGATACATCGATATCTTCCCCCCGCCGTCGATAGTCTTGCGAAGATCCTCGCAAGGGACGACCCGAATCGGTCTTTCTACCGCGCTATATTCCTGGAGGACCAGCCCGGCGGACGCTCGCAGTATGAGCTCATGACGCGCGCGTTCGGGCTCGCGATCTCCCCGATCCCAGATAACACGAGGAACATACTCTCGCAGACGGTCGAGGCCCGCAAACCGTTTCTGGAGCAGGGCATGCTCGCGGCGGAGATTATCGCGGGCATGGCGCCGGGGCCGGAGGTCCCGTTGGCGAAATCGTGGCTGGCGAGTGAAGATGGGTTTGCGCTGAGTTTGCTCAGGTTGGTGTGTTTGCTGAGCCCGCATACGGCGCCGCCACCGCCGCCACCCCCGCCTCCACCACCCCCGCCCCCGGCGAGGGGCAAGCAGGCCAGCCAGCAGCAGTTGCAGCAGCAGCAGGCGCATCAGGCGCATTTGGCGGCGCTGGCGGCGCAGCAGGCGCAGATGGGAGAGGACAGTCAGCCTTTCTCGAGGATCACGCATCGCGGGATGGGGGTGTTGAGGAAGTTGGCGGAGAGGGCGGATGGGGATGGGGAGGAGGGTGGGGGAGGTGGTGGAAGTGGAGGATTTGGAAGTGGAGGGTTTGGAAGTGGAGGTGCAGGTGGTGGGGGTGGACTACCGCTGGGTATCTTGCCGAGGAAGGAGAGTCTTTTGGGCGCGCTGCTAACGGTGCAGATTGATGGGGAGATTGTCAAGGAGTTGTGTAGTTATGCGGGGTTGAATGCCTAGGTGCGTGTGTGTGTGTGTGTGTGTAGATTGATGGATGTAGATGGTTTTTTATATACCCGGATGCGTGTGAGGTAGAGGGGAGAGAGAAGAGTGCATTCCAAAGCATAGCATAGCCATTGCATTGTCATAGCATAGCATAGCGTGTAGCATGTATGTCGATGTTGATGTCTGTTGAGCGAGAGAGAGGGAAGACTATGGAGTGGAAAGTTAGAGTAGAAGGGGTTATGGGGGGGGATGGTGAGTGGGGAGGGGCGGCGTAGGATACTTTTTGTTGTTTTTTGATATTTTTCGCTATTTATTTTCTATGTTTTTTGTTCTGAATGTTGCACGTCGTTTTCGAATTCTCTCTCTTCTTCATATATGTTTTTTTTTTCTTTTTTCTTTTTGGTATTTGTTTTTTTGTGTTTCCCATATATATAGTTCTATAGTTTTCATTTTTTTCTGTTTTGTTGTTGCTTTTGCTATATTGTTGACTTGATGTTTATGCTTTTTTTCCTTTAAACGTTTTTGGAATAGTACTGCGTTATATATAAATACTATTTACATCGAGATCAAGCTTTTTTTATCTTGTGCTTTGGTTTTCACATATGTACCTATGTAGGTATATACGATTGCAATTGGGGGTTTAAATTTTTTTTCGATGCTGTATCTTTTTTAAATTTGTTTGACGTTCATGTGGCCACATGAAAACTTGTCATTTTTGGAAGTAGGAAATGAAATATATTATTACATGTACAGATCTAGATATTAGGTAGAGAAAGGTCCCCGAGAATCGATATCCTATATGTAATTGGAGATTCAAGCACATGATAATTCTACAGTGGGCGTGCATGCAAACATCACAAACTATAAATAGCTAAATCTCCAAGAGGTAAAATTAAACAAAAATAAAAATAAAAATAAAAAAGTAAAATACCAAGTAATTATAATATAAACGCCTTTTTTTGAGGAACATGATCATGAACGGGAAGAAAAACCTTGGAAAGCACAAAGATTTAAGAAAAAAAACAAGTAAAACAAGTAGCGCAAGAAGGATATTTACCGGACTGGAACTTTGATAGAAGAGGATGGTTGGTTGCGTTGCGGGAGGCCTAGGTAGAGGGGGATATCGAGAAAATTGAGAATTATAAGGGAGAGGGGGGGGGGGGGGGGGGGTGGAATGTTGAGGATATGGATATATAAGGAAGGGAGAGAATTCCGAAATAAAAGGATGGGGATGCGAGTTTTTGTGTGTTTATAGCAAATCCCTCTTCTTTGCCGTGCGCGTATAGCTCGCGAGACGCCACTCGTAGTCTGCGTTCTTGTTGTCGATGCTTCCGAGTTTGATCTCAAAGAGCTGTTTTTTTTGAAGGAAGAAAAAAAAGAAATTATCGAGTTAGCAAGCCCCTCCATAGAAACCACACACACACACACACCAAGAGGGGGAATGAAAATGAAATCCTTACCTTCATCTCCATCCTCGGCCCAACCTCCGCCAGCTCCACACTATTATACCCCGTCTTGACATACACATGATGCCTGACACTAATGTAATCCCCCTCCGTCCTCGCAAACGTCACCACCCTCCCCGCCCTCTCCCCCTTGGCCTCCCCCTCCCTCACCGGCGGAAACAGGTGCTTCAAAATCTGCACGATCCTCCTCCCCAGCGCCGTCTCAAACCCCTCAAACACCAGCCTCGGGTACCTCTCACTGACCGTCCCCCTCACCGCATTGGGGATATCGTGCCTCAGCACAACATTATGCAAGCTAAACTTCACGGTTGGCCCATGCGGGAAGTGGTTTATCGTGAGGGAGGTGGGGACACCGCGGTGCTCGTGCACGAGGATCAGGTCCGTCATTGATGTTGAGAGCGAGGACTGGACGAGTTGTGGGAGGATAGTGTTTCCCCTGTTGAGGCGGATCGAGAGCGGGAAGAGGAGGCGCAGCTCTTTGCTGAATTGCATGAGCCGGGTCGAGGGCGAGCGGGATGTCGTGAGGAGGATCTTTGGGTCGAGGAGGCCCGAGAGCGTCGAGTACTCGTCGTCGAGGGCTGCTGCGTCCTCTGCTGCTTCCTCGGCGGCTTCGCCGTCGGCGAGTTTGAGGGGTTCGTCGAATTTGAAGTCTTTGCGGAGCTGGACGTCGTTTGCGATGTCTTTTGGGAGAGGCTAGATAGGCGGGATTGAGTTAGATGTTTGTGTTGTCCTGTTTTAGGTGTTGGAATGGCAGGTAGGAGGTAGGTACCTTTCCACTGGCAAGACTCTCGCGGAGCTTTGCACGGCGTTCGGCGACGGAGGCCTCCTTCAGCGCAAGAGCTTTCCTGTACAGAAAGTCCCTTCGCTCGCGATTCGATCGGCGGATCTGTGGGGCAATTGGTTTAGCAAACGGCGTGCAACACCAGCGAGCGCATGCATGTGAATTCTAACCATCTTGGATGAGCTGTTGATAGGTCTGGATGGTGGGGGTGGTGGCTGGCGTTTTTTGCGGGTGATCAGTGGGAGAGCTGGAGGATATTTACGACAGGGAACTAAATTTCGATATTTCACAATTCGCCAGTGCTCTGGGCTCCAGACAGCGTCAATTGAAAAACTCTAAGCGTGCCAAGACGCGCCACACGCGATAAATGGATCCTGGAAGCTTAAGCATCTAATCATTTAGCCGCGCGCGCCTAGTAGCGTCATGTGCAGACTTCAAACGTCAACGACATCTCATCTCGAATTATAGGCTATCAGCAATGTATAATGCTACATCTTCGCATCCATATTTTTTTTACTTCATGCACTATGGATTATAAACAAACAATACGATTGCGGGTTACTTTTTTCAATTTTGCCTTGTTTTTGCCGAGCTGAACCCAGAGACCAGAACCAATCCAAATCCAAAGCCCTAGACCCCACAATAAAGAAATGACAGAGAAATTGGAAAATAGAAAGAAATGACAATAGATTCCACATACACCACCGGATTAGAAAAAAACTCCTACTTTGATACAGCAGCACTGAGGATAATGCCGTTAGTATAATGTCTTTATATTAGAGGGAAAAAGTAAAACTTACGTCAAGACCTGCGTTCGGAAGAATCCGCCCTTAGTGCGTTCAATCACCTGCTGGTAAACAGATTGTGGGGGGTGGTTCATGAGGACTGTGCCATCCTTGTAATCAATCTTGGCGTCAACTCTAGTGTCGCGAATGAGATTGACGATCCACTTCTCTCCCTCATCTTGAGTTAGGTTGAGTCTGGCGGAAAGATCCCTAAAAGAAATATATAATTAGTCCAGCGCCTTACATATGTTGCAAAAGTAGAAAGGTGCATACTTGATATCAATCCTTTGGTGAATTCTGCAGTATGACTCGGAAATCAAATGCCTTGCAGAGTCGACGAAAGATTCTGCAGTAGCAGCTAGGAAGAAGTCGCTCTTGAGAACTTCTTCGGCCTCAGCCAATTTCCTCCTTGCCTCCTCGAAATCAAAGTCGATGTAAAGGGCAGCAACGAACTCCGTGATGGGGTCAGTGTATTCGTACAGCTCCTGCTTGACAACACGGACAAGATCCTTCAATTGCTTCTGGTACTGGCCGGTATTCCTGTTGCGGTTGCGGTTTGTGATCACAGCGGCGGCGAGGTATCGTAGTATCCATGGGCACGAGGTTTGTATTGTGTTAATGTATGGCTGGGAGAAGAACATTTCGCAAAGGACATCGCGTGCTGGCTCGTGGTTGAAGAATGGGAAGAGCGACCAGTGAATCAAAAAGTCACGGTGACGTAGCTGTCCTAGGGGGTTGTTGAAGAGCTGACTTGTCAATTTACTGTCCATGTCTTGAAGGAAGTCCAGATCATACCTTTTGCTCGATCATCTCCTTGACCTTCTGGATCTCCTCCAAAGCACCCTCCCAGTTCATCAAAAGAATCTCACAAGCAAGCTTTCCCCAGGTGGCAGAGGCAGTCTTGTCATTGTCGGTAGACTAAAAGATGTGTTAGCCACAAAGTATGCAATTGGCCGCCCTCAAAGAAGCTTCATACCAGAATACGGTAGGAATATAGCAAGTCAGATGCACTTGAGTAGTTACCACACTGGTATTGGCATTGACCGAAGTCGTATACGACATTGACCATATCCATAGTAACCTGATCATCCAATTAGCCACCAAGCCCATCCATTCATCCCCCTTCATCCCAGCGGAACATCCATACCCCGTGAGTCTCCTCCAAGAACTTCAAATTGGCAGTCTTGTCCGACCGCAATTGTCCGATAACCTCCTGGTCCTCCAACAATCCCAAAACCTTCTGGCTGCCCTCCTCCAATGTCTTCAGCCTCTCCAGAACCTCGTCCCTTTTCTTTGCAAACTCCTCCGGTGCCTCCTCACCTCCGTGGAGCTCCTGCCACAGAGATCCGACGTAGTCCGTCATGTTTGTGTGCTTGAGCAGGTCGTACTTTGCTTGTAATATGACCTCCTGGGGGTATGTTCCCTGCTGCTCCATGTTTTCGAGCAGAGGGAAGACGAGGTGGCGGTCGAGATTCGGTATCAACTTCGGCAGGAGATCGTGGTTCTTCTGCTCCACTGGAGCAGACGCTGTTGTGTCGGCCATAGCTGTCGGCTGTAAAGGCGGGGTGGTGGGAGTGTAGGTGGGGTTGCTGATTTGTTGCGATCCAGAACGAGCTCTCGTCGGGAGCTGCAGCTGGGACGTAGGTTGGTTAATATCCGAACGGGATATGTGGTAGTGGTTTGGCGGGGGTGGAGGGGGGGGTAGCTGGTCGTGGTGGCGGGGGGGGGGTCCGGTTAGTTTGGGTGAGGCACCTGCGTCCAGCAATTCCAATACCAAGACTGCGGCGTTTGGGAGGTTTTTCGCAGGCGGGTGTGGACTGTCTTTTTCCGCGCTAGCAGTGATGGGGCTTGGAGGGCCTTCGCGCCAAGAGTTCATTTTCCTGCGGATATCGATAAGCCACACCCTCCAGCCATACGGGCCGAAACGGCGGCCAGCCCAGGCCCTGCCGCGCTGCTTGTGTGGGCTCCAGCAGACTCGACACCGAGACACCACCCCCCCCTCCGCCCACTTAGCCTCACCCCTCTACATCACCGCTGCTGAACCCCGCCAGTCAACAGCACAGCTACTCGGCCCTCGGAGATGCTTTCGATCCGCCCATTCACGCGGCTATTCGCTGCCAACCACTTGATCGCTCAGAGGGTCAGAGCATGCCCTTACTCGACTGCCCCGGAGGTTGAGCAAGGTCGGCCACCTACTTCCGCAATGATATTTGCACCGCACACATACTTACCCAATTCCAGGAACATCAGCAGTTGAAGAGATCACAGTTGAAGCTGCCTCCAACACTCCACCTCAAATACTCCAACAACTTTCTCAATCCACCACACCCTCCGAATCGATATACCCTTTCAGAATCACACGCACCAACAGTGGCAACCTCCCAGTATACCAGGAGGAGAAGAAGCATGGTTCCTGGAAGCGGACACGGATTCGCCGTATAGCCGGGGATATCGACGCTTTAAAAGATCTGATGGCCAGAGGCCTCAAGCTGGATTCAGGTGATCTTATGGTCAATATGCGAACGCGGCATCTCTTGATCAGAGGCCATCGGAGGACGGAGGTCTTACAATATTTGAAGGAATTGGGCGCATAAGCTGGAAGAAAGCGAATGTACAAATTTTGCAATTGTAATACTAGCATCAGGGCATTGAAAAGGATTATATCAGCTTCGACATCACGGTTACATGGCATGTTTTTTTTTTGCAATAATAAGATTTAATTTGCGCACAACCAAGGGAGATAAATCTCTAGGGATACATCGCTCACGGCGACAATTAGTCAATAAAGGCAGAAATTAAATGACAACACAAATCTTGAATAACCGACATTCAACTCCTCCCTTTCAACTTCCGAGTATCTCCGTTCTCTGCTCTGATGCCCGAGCATCAATCAAACCATAAAAAAAACAAAAGAAAAAGTGCAAGCAAAGACGCGCGCCGTCCAGCAGTAATTACCATCATGATGAAGACAGAAACATAAGCAACAATCGAGAGCGAAAAAATGAATTATGACAAAAATCGAACCGGCCCCAAGCAACAGTAGGCATTTAAGCAGCCTTTCCAAGACCGACGGTGTTATCGCCCAAATCGTAGACAGAGTACCATTTCCTCAAGAATGCGTCTCCGAGAATTGCAAGGGGTCCAACAGAGTCAGGGAAATCCATGCCCATGAAAGCAGAGATACATGAGCCAGAGACTTCAAGGATGTAGTCGTATGCTGTGATGTCAAAGTCGTGGCCACCAAGAGTGAAGGTCAAGTCAGGTAGAGAATCCCTCTTTGCGCAATCTACAGAGTATTGTCCATTGAAGCCCTTCTTTGCGCCAATCTCCTTGTTCAAAAGCTCAGCCAAAGTGGTTGGGAGAGCGATCAAGGAGGTACCAGTGTCGATAACGGCGCCAGTGCTCTCAAGCTTTGCGGTAGCCCCGCCAAAGGTGACGGCGTTGAACTCCACCTCCCAGTAAGCCTTTCTGATGACTGGGAGCTTGGTGAGCTTTCCGGTGTAGTGTGACTTGTCAATTCCACCGAAAACAACCTCGCTCTCCTTTTCAGTGCTTCCAAGATAGAATGCAAAGACGGGATCGTCCAAGATACCACGGCTGATCATGTTGTAGAATGGTGGTACAATCTTTTGGACAGAGAGGGTATCGTATCCAAGACCGAGAATTCCATCAAAGCGGCCAAAGGCGAAAGCCAAACCGGGTTCTGAGGTTGCCTCGGCGAAATCTTGCTTATCCACAACCAAGTCACCGATGGTGAGGGTGTCTTGGGAGACGAACCCGCTCAAGCTACCAGAACCGTACCGGATTTCGAAGGAAGTTCCGTTGGCCTTGTAGGTGTGAGATTGGGACGAATCATACTTAGTGTGGAGATAGCAAGCGATGGAGCCGCATTGCTTTGAGGGGACCCAGACTGGTTTTCATTAGCCTTGAAACAGAGATCAAGATTGGAGCGCGACTTACGATTAGAGCTACCAGTGTCCAGAATGACCTTGAATGTCTGTGGTGGTGAACCGATAGAGATCTCGGAGAAATCTACGCGAGAAAGGTTAGACTGCTTGAGCATAGTGGTTGAGCGAACGGATACTAACATTGAGCATTCAAGAAGTTCTACAGATTCGGTTAGTGCGCATTCCAGTAAGCGATATAGCTGGAGGTAAAACTTACGCTGATAGGGACCATGTGCCCGCCCTGCGCGTCCGCTGCATCCTGGATCTTAAAGATCTCGTCCTGGTACTTGGATGGACGTACGCCCATGTACTTTTGGCCGAGGTGTTTAACGTGAGAACCGATATCGTGTTCAGCCTATTCCGCAGAGTTAGCCAGAGCTACCTTCGAATGAATGGGGAGATAGCTTATCGCAAGCTAGCTTGGGTGTCAACATACCAGTTGCTCAGAAAGAGGGACCTTCTTGAGAGGCATCTTGTGCACTGCGGCCATGGTAGACCCAAACAGCGTCGACGCTGCGAGAATGAGGGAGCACTTCATCTTGTCGAAGTAAACAGGAGGTGAAGGTTGGTTGGTATCAAGGAAGGAATGTGCTGTCGCTCGGGGGTATTTTGTGTGAAGCAACAACAGCGTGTGGGGGAAGAGGTTGAAAGAGCTATGGGGAAGAGAGGGCAGGTTGGTTCTTGTAGCGATGGGCCCCTACGCCTCCGGGACGCACGTCCGCGCTGACGAATGCAGTGGTTGGGTGTGAGGCCCAGGAAATACGCCTGTCATTCTGGAGTGCACGCCCAGGGTGTCAAGCATCACCACCCACTCGCCTCATCCAGATGTCACAAGCAACCGGTTTCCGCAGCCCATCTGGAATGACCGCCACTGGCCGAGTGGCACCCAAAGCAGATTAGGGCTGTTGGCCCAGAAACGATGCCCATGCACGCCAAAACAGAGACACCCACTCCACAAAACTGGTTGCATGGCGGCTGCACGTAATCACGACATGGGGCAGGCAGACAGGGAAGGAAGGCCGATGTAAAGAGCTACCGGAATGTCCTGTGTGTCATATCCACCCCGCATGAAACCACAGTCAAGGAGAAGAAGTAAGGCACCAGTCGTAGCAGTATGTTGAACATCACAAGGTTGTTGTGCCCTGAATACTATTGCTCTATGCG
This sequence comes from Peziza echinospora, assembly GCA_024516245.1. Classification (NCBI taxonomy): domain Eukaryota; kingdom Fungi; phylum Ascomycota; class Pezizomycetes; order Pezizales; family Pezizaceae; genus Peziza; species Peziza echinospora. Next base: position 786,128 of record JAJLQT010000019.1, on the reverse strand, counting down.
CCCTAATGGAGATATACCTCGTTAGCTCGGTTGAAGCATGTCTCGTCGATATTACTCGCTTTAGCAGTCAAATCTCCTTTGGCCGGTCACGAGGTGTTTGCAGATTAGCCTGGTTTTGCAGATCAAATCTACCGCACCCCGAATTTGGCCATAGCTACAGCTACTGCTTCAAAGCAGTCGAGTTAACGGCAGAGAAATTACAAGTCGAAGCGTTACATACATCCGATATTCATGACTTTTTGCGATTTCAAACGGTTATTTTACAATGAGAATATAGGTTTGTCCGCTTTCGTCTATATATACTCGAGTACCTGAGGAATGAAGCATTACCATTTGTACAAAACTAGGGGGGCTGGAGAAAACGTTGAAAATCGCAAAGCAAATTGAATGTTGATGATTGGCCGAACCAAGACGAAATTAGAACCGGTACAAAGCTGTCTCTCAAAGCTCCTCACTTGAAGGAGGTAGCTAAACGCCTTACCTTATGACACGCACGATATACCAGTCGGTATGCCATGCGCCTCCCAAAATTCCATAGGACAAACTATTAAGTAAACCTTAGATGATTCAATAACGTTAACCTACAGATGACAACTACAGATAAGTCAGAAGCAGGCAGTTTGTATCCCCACACCACAAGAACTAGTGCTACAATCATGACAATTAAACACCCTATGTCTACAACTTGTAAAAATAAATAATGTAGGTTGCACAATAGCTTCATACTCGGTCCCTTTGCAAACACCGCGCAGCCCGCCAATCCCCAAGCCCCGAAACAGCAGAAACGTTTAGCGATAAAATTCAAATTTATCTAAGTACAAATGTCAGTAAATTGTCCGTGAAAATGGGATGTATATGAATGGAAATTACCTGCTTCGTTTCCACCCTTGACTTGGCTCGAATAGGCATCCTCCAAATCTGCCTGGATAATGTTGTATCGATTTTTACGTACAGCACGTCTAGCAGTATTATTAGTTAAAAGTATCCCAAAGTGGAAATGAATATTACTTACAGTCCAGCCTCCTGCATGATAGCTGCAATGACTGCTCCCGAGAGAGGGTCATTGCGGATGATGAGTGAGTCCAAGTCTACTTCAGGTGATAGAGACATCTTGGCGGCAATGGTTGAGAAGATCAGTCTTCGTTCTCTTCGGTCACGGAGATTTGGAAATTCGATCTTCCTGTCCAAACGACCAGGTCGTAGAAGTGCTGGATCAAGAGTGTCGGCACGGTTGGTCGCCATGATAACCTAATGGGATGTTAGATGCGCAGTAAGCGAGGATATTTTATTTTTGATCCTACCTTCACGTTTGATGTTTGGTCAAACCCATCCATTTGGTTGAGGAGTTCAAGTAAAATACGTTGAACCTCTCGGTCAGCACCAGTTTGTGCATCGAAACGCTTTGTGGCAATAGCGTCAATCTCGTCGATGAAGATAATAGCAGGAGAGTTCTCCCGAGCCATACGGAACACATCTCGAACCATTCGAGGCCCTTCTCCAAGATACTTCTGAACAAACTCCGAGCCTACAACTCTGATGAAATTTGCCGTTGTGCTATTTGCTACTGCCTTCACCAACATAGTCTTTCCAGTTCCAGGGGGTCCATATAACAGCACACCCCGAGGGGGATCAATACCTATGAGATTATTAGCTCGATGCTGGGATCTGTGTCATTTTATCGGCGAATCTTACCAATTTGCTTGTAAAGATCAAACTGAGTAAGAGGTAGCTCCACAGCTTCACGAATCTCCTGTTTCTGCATATCTAATCCACCAACATCCGCATATGTAACATCTGGTTTCTCATCCTTCCCTAGCATGGCAATCGACGAGTCGGCTTCTGGTGGTAATATGTCGACGAGGGAGTTGGAGTGTCTGTGCAGGGCGACGGATGAGGATGGTTTCAGAAGTTCCCGGTCCAAGGTCGATAGAATCCGGACGACATAATTCGACCCAGTAGAACTCTGGACAATTCCAGTGCTGCGAATATTAGGGCTGATTTCAAAGGTGTTTTGACAGGAGCATCCTTACTTCTGATCAATAGCCTCCATAAATTGCCCAATGACAAGCGGGACACTTTGTATCCGCTTGATCTCCTCCTGTGCTCGAACAAGCTCTCGCTTTAAGCTCCTAGAACACTATGAATCAGTAACACCAAACATACTATTTCGGAAAGCTCAAGACCTACCGCTGTTCATCTTTGATGTACTCCTCCTGCAAGCTGATGTATCTATTCCACCAAAGCTGTTAGACTTGCCAATGTTACTGATGACGAAGGGATCATTACTCTAAGCGAGCCTGTAGGCGTTTCAATTTGGCATAGTCATTATCTGAGCCGAGTCCTTCCAACGCCGCGAGAGCAGAGGTGTACGCCGGATCAGAGAGGGCGGGATTTGTTGCGGGTCGTCGTTGAACCGCTACGTCTCCCATGGCTGTGGTGGGGTATCGCTAGGCGTGAGTGGTTGGGATAAGGCTGAGGAAGGGTATTTATTGAGTGAAGCGGTAGGTGCTGTTGGAGCTGTTTGCAGTCGGCGGTGATCAGTGGTTTGTGATGGAAGAGCGGGTGGGTGTTCTCGTGCGGGTAAGTAGACGTCTTCAGAGCTGTCCGTGAGAGCTACTTAGCCCGCCTAGGCGTCCTAGTGAATGACCGCCAGTGTACTGGAAAGTGGCGGAGGGTTTACATAAGTTGCCAAGCCACACCCAACAGCCCAAATGGGTAGGCACGTGCTGGCAATAGCTCCGATTTTTCTGCTGAAAGAAGCTTAAATTGAGTGCTGAATACATGAAATCTATCCCTATAGTTGACCCGATTCTGCAAAGATGTAAATCATGTGGTATTGATCGCTATTTCGTTGTGAGATTTGTTTGATATGGCACCTATGCGTTGACTGGAATCGGTATCAAGCCCATGGTATGTACTACTCCACGGGACGAGGCTACTACTCCACGTGCACCAAATGCGACTCCCATAATCTCATAATCTGCCAGAAATTGTACTGCGCTTTAGGAGAGTAAGAAAGAACTGCTCAAAGCTTTTAACAAACCTTTTTTTTTTGAAAGGCAAGGTCTCATAGGGAACGAAAACATCAAATACCCTGTTAATATAGAAAAAACCCCGGAACTTCCTATACTTATAATTACAAAAGCCACCTTTTTTTCCGGAGGATATCTTTTTTTTAACATACTTCCCAGTTTGACGGCATGTTCCAACATTGTAAGCTACTACTATAATCGGTAATCATCAATATAATTCACACCTGATAACAACCTCCCGAGGTCGTCTACCTGTCAGCGAATACGCCTAGCTCTCGCTTAAGACCCCTTTCCTGAGTGCTAAAACATCCAGATAAACAACCAATTTAAAGTACCGAGCTCGATGCACTGCTCGGTGCTCGGAACCGTGGCCGAAGGTACCTCACATATAATCAAGTGTCTAGATGTCGGCTTATCCAGAAGGAAGTACTTCGAGAGCGGGGCAATCATCTGCCTTTAACAATACCAAGTGAAATCTCCCCTAAAGCAGTCCCGGTGGTTAATTATAAATCAATGGAAAAGAAGCATGCATGTTGATATAAAGTTACCCTTGCTCGGCGTCCGGTAGGTCGAGGCCTGCTAGTCGGATCCACCGGATGAACCTAAAGTGTCTAGAGCCGTGCAAATGTTCGTTTTCAGCCGTTGAAAATTGACGGCCCGCGGCAGTCTGATTCGGTAATAGGGTTATTGTGATTTATGTGGAAGAAATCAGATGGTGGAAGTATATTTATGATATGGCTTGAAACTGCTCGTGATGTTGTCGGATGCTGTCGGATGCATGCATTGTGAAAGATTCTTGGTATTTGTCGAGGGCAACGTTTGTAAGGCTCGGTGACTTTCAAGGGCCTGGTAGGTAGGCGGTGTGATATGTATATGCCGGGAGCTCGGTGATAGTGGTATCGTATTCTTTCGTTCCCTGAGTATCAAGGGTCTTGCCCCAGGATACAAAACCTAGGAAGCAAGCTCAATGTTGCATCTTCATGGTTCGATTGTTCGGGGAATTTCCCATGGGGGATTGCACATGGTACTGGTAGGTTTTTGAATATGTCCACTGTGCACTGCCGGCCCTCTACAGCTGAAGCTTGGGATACGCGTATACACACACGTACACATGCTCACTGTTTACAAGTCTCGAACCACCGTGATACTTTAATTCTCTGGCTTAGGTGGGTAAGCAGTTGTTACTACTATTTGCAACAATTACTATGAAGCGGGGTACCAAGAGCCAGCTACAGGGACTAGAGCAGTTGTAGAAATATTTACCCACATGTCAATCTATCGTACTATCGGCCCGTGCTTTGATTAAATTTGACATCTGGGTGGCGCACTGTTCAGTTGATTCGAACGAACTTGGGCAGCTATTTTGAAGCTTCGAAAGCACTGCTAAGGTTCCAAGGACGCCACCACATGGCGTCTCTAGTTCTTGCAAAGCCTCTCAATGAACCCCACCCCCTGGCTGTGGTCCCGCCGGACGAGGCTACCCCCTTACTACCGGCCACCGTGCTGCTGCGCGCAGTTCGGCATAAGCAGATTGGCACAGTCTGGATGCATGCTGGGCCTGACCGTTGAGGCCTGCCAGTAAAGTATTATGGGGCCAGGGGGCGCTGCTAAGGAGGACAAAAGGAAGAGGACCGCCGCCGCGTCCGGATCCCAAGGCAACGTAGCTTCAGTACATGCCCATCGACAAGTCAGAGGCCGCGATGATTCGATTACGGAGATGGACCCAGGTGCTCTGCCTCGTCTTGTTCGGCATCATATTCTTCCACTTCAGCCTGCCGGACGGTAGCGGTAAACAGCCCCGACCACTGGCGAACCCACCGGCTTCGACGAATCTCACTCCCGTCAGTCGCCCGCCAGAACCGCCGGCCCCGCCGAACTCACCACCACCACCGCCGAAGAAGGGTGATACTCCCAAAGTAACGGTATGTTGAAAGACAGACGAAGGCCAATTTTCGGGAAATGTGGACAGCGAGCCGAACAGATGCTAACACCCGAGTCCTAGAAACCAAATGCAGATGCCAAAGACCCATTGAAAGGCCAGGACGAGCCCGCAAAGGGAACACAGATCCACTGGCAAAAGTTCCCGGAGCATTTCCCTGTACCCACAGAGCTACTCATCACTCTCCCTACGTCTAAACCGAAGACACCCATTGGCCGAATTCAAGCCACGTTTGACCGGGAATCCGACGTGGACCGCAACGACCGACTGAAGAAACGATTTGCAATCAAAGAGGCCCTGGAGCACTCGTGGAAGGGATACAAGGCTCATGCATGGGGCAAAGATGAGGTTGGACCGCTCACTGGGAATGGGAAGGATAACTTTGGAGGGTGGGCGGCAACTCTTGTCGATGCACTCGATACACTCTGGATCATGGACATGAAGGCCGAGTTCGAGGAAGCCGTCGAGTACGTCCACAAAATCGACTTTACCGTCTACGAGAGCCCCCAAATCCGCGTCTTTGAAACCATCATCCGATTTCTGGGAGGGCTCATCGGAGCCTACGACATCTCTGGACACAAGTACCCCATTCTCCTCCAGAAAGCCATTGAGGTTGGCGACGTCGTCTTTGGCGCCTTTGACACGCCAAACCGAATCCCAATGCTCTATTACGAGTGGAAACCGTATGTTGAATCACTTCACCCCCCTCCATGGATTTTTCGATCACGTGTCAGCTAACAATCTCCAGGGAAGCTGTCGCGAAGCCCAAAAGGGCAAGCTACCAAACCGGGCTTGCCGAATTGGGAACGCTCATGATGGAATACACCCGCTTGGCCCAGCTGACGGGCAACCAGAGCTACTACGACGCCGTCCAGCGCATCACGGACGACCTCGAGGCCATCCAGTTCAACACCTCGATGCCGGGCATGTGGCCCGGCGTACTCGACGGCACCGGGGGATGCGCGGGTATTCAGCCAATGGCCCCAAGGCCCATCACGTTCAATCCCGGGGTCAACGGAAAGAAGATTTCCAAGCGGGCTGACGAGGATACATGGCGGGACGAAAAGCAAGAGGAAAGACTGGGCGATGATGCAAAGAAGCCCACCGATGATCCAGACAGGCCCGGGGAATGCATAGCCAAGGGATTAGCAGCCCGTAATGTCCCATACGGTGTTGACGAATACACTTATGGTGCTGGTTCGGACTCGTATTACGAATATTTAATCAAGGTACATACATCTTCATTCCGACGGAATTTCATCTGGATGGTAGCTGACTGGAACATCAGATGCATCTACTTCTCGGTGGAGCAACAGATCAGTATGCAAACATGTACAAAAGCTCAATGGAAGTTGGAAAGAAACTACTGTATCGCCCAAACATCCCTGGCAACCCGGATGTCTTGCTGGCTGGAAAGATTCTTGCTAAAGGAGCAGAGAAGGCTCTCTACTTCCGCTCGGAAACTGGTCATCTTGTTTGTACCCTCCTCGCATCATTGAAAATTTATCACAATCCCTCCTAACACGATGTTACTATCACTAGACTTGCTTTGCCGGTGGCATGTTTGCCGTGGGCTCCAAAGCCCTCAACATCAAAGAGGATCTCGAAGTCGGCGCAAAGCTCACCGACGGCTGCGTCAAGATCTACTCGATCACAAAAAGTGGAATCATGCCGGAGGCACTGACGATGATGAAGTGTCCAGACGACGAGAAATGCGTGTGGGACGAGATCGAGTGGATGAAGATCCTTGCGCCGGCGGAGAATTGGGATCTGATCACTGCTAAGGAAACTGCGACTGCAACTGCAACTGCGACTAAGACGACAACTACAACAGCAACTACCACGCCAAAAATCGCTGGGTCAAAGACGACTCCAGATGGCAAGAAAGTCGGCGCAGGTGCAGCAGTCATCGAAGACGATGAGCGCCACCCCAACGAAATCCCTATCGAGAAGCAGCAGCAGAAACCCCAAAACGCCAACCGCCGCCGCGACAACCCCCCCTCCCCGGCGCAGATTGCGCGGGAGCGCGCAGAGGCCTACGTCAAGGCCCTCAACATCCCCCCCGGAGTAACGGAGGTTAACGACCGCAAGTACATGCTTCGCCCGGAGGCCATCGAGTCTGTATTCATCATGTGGCGCATCACGGGCGACAAGGCGTGGCGCGAGAAGGGCTGGGAGATGTGGCAGGCCACGCACAAGTCTGCGCGGACGGAGATTGCGTACGCGCAGATTGCGGACGTGACGCTCGAGCCCGGCAAGTGGGGCAACCAGCACGACAATATGGAGTCGTTTTGGTTTGCGGAGACGCTCAAGTACTATTATTTGCTGTTTAGCGAGCCCGAGTTGGTGAATTTGTGAGTTTTTTCCTTTTCCTTTTTCTTTCACCTTTTTTTTTTTAGCCTGTGGATTTCCTTCAGTTTTACTAATTGCAATGTGCTACTTACTATAGGGATGAATACGTCCTCAACACCGAAGCCCACCCTTTCAAGAGGAAGACTTTTTAAGCTGATCATTATAATTAATTACATTTTTTTTTCTTTTTTTTTTCCTTGTTTGTTTTTGTTTCTAACGTAATCATATACCTATGTACCTACCTATCCTTCCTTCGGCTCATCATCATCACCATCATCATGATTATCATGACCACCTCAATTATCATTCTTCCAATGTTCTCTTCGAATTCTGTTCTGTTCTGGCCCTTGTTTGAATGTGTATATAGAAATATACCAGACGAGTCTCTGTTTCTTTTTCTTCCAATTAAAAAAAAACACGGATACCTATAACTACCTGTACCTACATATATGATAGTACTAGTTGCGCATTGATTGGGGGTATTTCGCGGTGAACCGGTTATCAGGGTAATCATTGAGAACATATCGTTTAGCTACCTAGGTAGCTTAATACGTGCTTTTGGTGTATAGAATATAGGCCGATGAACATGCACCGAATCTTGTAACGTTAGAAATGCTCAAAATTCTTTTTGGAACTAGTCTTCAAGTATATAGGTAGTTTTCGAGAATAATATAATGGTTGACCCATGGCCAGGAAAGAAAAGAAACATCATGATAAAATTCATATGCATATATGCATGCATTCCTCGAGCTCATTACTATTAATATGTATCTGTACCCAGTACAGTAAATTCGTAAACCACCTCCCCTGATTCCTACCCCGCACGGTCCCCTGCACTCATATCAAAAAAAAAAAATGATAAAAAAAAAATGAAAGATAGAAGGTAAAAGATAAAAATCAAAGATGAAAGAAGATAAAAAAACACAAACAAGAAAAACAAAATACCCGCGGGCTCCAAATATCAAAATAAAGAAAAACCCACAAAACAATATAACCCAATTGCAAAGCCAGATTGAAACCGTTATAAAAAAAAAGTGACCCAAGGTAACAATGAGTCTTCTGCCTCCTCCTCCTCGAGCTCCTCCTCCCAACATTAACCTTTTTCCACCCGCAGCCCTATATAAACTTCCCAATCCAATCCAATCCAATCCAATCCAAATGGCCCCACCATAATCACACCCGCTCCACCCCCCCAACCCTTCTCAACGCAATCGCCCTCGCCCTCCTCTCACTCCACCCCATCCCCACGCCCAACGCCCCCGAATCCACCTCCGCCACAAAGCTCCCAAACCCATTCCCAAACCCAAAGCCAAACCCAAAATCCTCTTCCCACCCTTCAGACCCCCAGTCCTCCTCCAGCTGTAACTCCTCATCATCTTCACTCCCACTTCCCTCATCATCAGAAAAGAAACCATTATTATGATTCTGATTCTCCCCAAGTAACCCCTCCTCGAGCATCTCCCCCAGCGAGATGGCTCCACTGGTAATCCTGTTGGCAATGCCGAGCATCAGGGTTACGAGGAAGGTCGTGGTTGGATTGTGTGAATTTGATGATGATGAGGAAGAATGAGAAGAAGAACGAGAGGATGTAGAAGAAGTCGACGAAAGGTGCGGAAATGATGCCTGCGAAACCGCTTTCCTCAGCGAAGGCCTAGCATCAGGAGCAGGAGCAGCAGGAAAGTGGTTGGCATTATACGGATGTAACTTTGCAAAAAACGATTCCGCCGTGGGTCGGGGTGCTGGGAGGGGATTATAAGTCGAGGAGGACGCAGTGGTAGATCCCGACGGCGCCGTAGGCATAGCCGTCGACGTAAACTTTGTCGTAACGGGCGATATCGGGAGTGGTTTTCTGAGCATAAACGACGAGCTCGGGTTTACCGACGAGGATCTCGACGACGTGGGTCTTGACGTTGACGACAACAGTGACGAGCGAGAGGACGGGGATGGAGGTTTCGTGATGATGTGTGTCCAATCATTGATATCCATTTGCGAGAACTGTGGTGCAGGAGGAGGAGGTGGGGAAGACGACAAATATGACGATGAGGAGAACGATGACGAGGATGTAGCTGAAGTACACAACATCGGTAGTGATGAGACTGAGGATGTAGGTGATGCGTATCCAATGCCAGAGATGGTGCGGTTGTGGGTGTTGATACGCATGGACGAGGATCTATATGGAGTGCTGGGGCGATGCATGAATGGTTGTGTGGGTGTGGATGGGGAGCCTGGGGAACTCATCAAGAGATCGTCAAAGGACTCGAGAACAGGTGACATGTATTGAGATGAAGATGTCGTTGGGCGTGGAGATGTTGCACGGGACCGAACTCGCGGTGAGGACGGTGATGCACGACCTCTCTGCCGTCGAGCTTTTGGCGTGAGAGCTGTAGGACTTGGGATAGCAGTGTATGTTATCTCGGTCTTGATGGTTTTGTCAACTGCTGCCACCACTGGATCCGGTTCTTTTTTAGATGTCTTGAGCTCATTCGATGTTGTTAGGCTCTCCTGCTTCGTCTCCACGGGTAAATCCAGCGTTGTATTTTCTGAGACTGGCCCTTCCAGTTTCCTTGTAATTGGGACTGCTTCGACTTCCTTCCCTTTGCCTACTGGCGGTGACACTTCATTCTCCAACCTCTTCATCCTCCAAGGCACCTTCCTCCTCAACAACTCTGGCTCCGCCTCCACCACCTCCTCCTCCACTTCATCAACATCCTCTTCACATCCCACATCGAACCCCATTTTCCTCTGGAAAGGACATGTCGTCTTCTCATATGCCAAAACATTCTTCAACACCTTTTTGAATGTCTGTATTGTACCGGGTTGCTTTTCACCCCTTGAGCTCGTGATTTCAATTCTCCAGTATAACCCCGACCGTATCTTCAACACAAACAACCCTCTCGGATCCCTCCTGGCTTGGTACAGTCCTTCCACCTCCCCTTCTTCAAGATCATCCTCCTGGTCAACGCACCAACACTGACTCCGCGCCATCACCGGATGTAAAAGCCCTCCACTCTGAATAAACGCAATATTATGCGGCTTTGCCCTGTAAAGCCTCAAAAGCCCTGAAGCAAGAAGACGTTCTCCTCGGCCAGTATATGGAATCAAGGCCTCTGGCTCAGCTATATTTATATCGCTCGTCTTTTTCTTGTCAATCTCGGTATTGAAGCTGGTTATCCGAGTCTGAGTATGTGAGAACAAAACCTCGATATTCTCATTCGCTGTCGTCGACAATCCAACATTTCCAGCACCAGAACCACCCCCACCAAACGACGGGCCAGCGGTTGGAGCTCTTGGCCGAAGCTTTAACGGTGACGGATTATCTCCTCCTCCTGCCACCGTTCCTGCTCCGGACTCTGCAGTAACCGTTGCTGACTGCTGTAATACCGACTGCTCATATTGACACTGTGACTTTCCTGCTCCTCGATCTCCCTGTGATCCTGCAGCCACATCTTTGGCTGCGGCCAACCCACCGGAACCCGTAGCGTGATACTGGCGGCCGAAGGGCATAGAGGTTGCTCTCCGCAAGGCATGAGTTTTGATGACGGTGGTGCCTCGATCTTGACCACCCGCACCCGCACTCGAACTCGTAGTCGACGACATTTCTGGTTCTCTCCTTGCCGCGGCGGTGGTGTCTGGACGTATATATTCAAGTTATCCCTCAGAAAACTCGAGACTCGCTCGAATGTATCCGAAGGAGGAAAGGTTTGTGTAGTCAGGCTGTTATGTGATCTGCTGTTCTTGTTGTTTTCGTTGTGGCTGTAGTTTGTGATAATTTCAGTGAATGGGGAAGCCCTGGTGCTGGTGAGTGCACCAGGGGACATTTATGGAGATGTTGGGTGTGTGTGAGTGTGTGAGTGTGAGTGTGTTGTGTTGTTTGTAGAGCAATGCAAGGAGAAACAACGCGCTTTAAAATAACACTGATGAAGAAAAAAAGAAAAAGATAAACGATTTTGGGTATAGTGTATATAACGTTTATGAAACTCTGTTTATATATGGCGTAAGTAAGTCGTATGTAAAGCAAGTCGAGTAGAGTGTAATGTATGAGGTATGTACCTTGGGTGGAAGTATGATCTAAACCGTTCTTATCGATCCAGCGAAGAAAGAGGGTTTCGTTTCGTCGAGAGGGAGGAAAATGGCGATCAAAGTTCACCTCCTTGGGGATCTGGGAGGCAAAGGGATGTAGATTGCAGATGATAACACACAAAAAAAGACGGTTCACAACACGGAATAGAGAGAAGATCAGTGCAAATCAGAGGGAATCACTCGGGTATTAGGGACGCCTCTTCGAACTCCCCTACCCACCATCCCTACCCAGAGTAAGGTAAATGTGGGAAAGGGAATCCGCCGGGCCCATGTGTGTGTCTGTATTCCTCGGACGTCCCCATCCGGTTGCAGGTGGTACCTGAACCAGGGCCCACCCTCCCCACCCCACTTGCTCCTCTAGATACTCATACGGCACTTTACTCTAGGTAGGGCACTCTGGGACTTGCCTCCTCCCCTTCCCCCATGCCCATTCCTCCTTGCTTTTGTTGTTGTTTGCTTTCGGGCATGCTGGCCCCACTGCATTTCTAATTTGGCACAACTACTATTATTTTTTCAAGTTTGCTTCATGTTTTCTCTTCTTGTCTTATGGGTTGATTTTTCGAGTAATGTGCCTACGTGTGCGTACGTAGTGTGTGTGGAATTCGAGATATGAATGAATTGGGGGTAAACTCGCGACCCCGGCCTTCCACTTCGTGTGTGTGTGAGATATAGATATTTGTGGTTTCGCATGAGGCCTTCCCCCCGTCATCGCGGGGTGGTATGGTGGTGGGACATGTTTTGGGGGTGTGTCTGTCTGGATCTAGGACCCTGAACCATGCCCAAGCGTCGTCTCGTCCAATAAGGCTTGGGTGTTGTCACTGTGTTCAATCCCTGACTCTTCCTTCCTTCAGACCCTCCCTCTCGGGTTCGGGCTTCAGACTTCCTTTCGCTTGCAACGAAATACCAGGCCAGGTGCACTGTGAGACTGGGTACCTGGTGGGAATTAACCGCCCTGCATACATGCTAGAGCAATTGCAAGACAACGAGCAAACAACCACTATCATATGTGGTGGAGTCGAAGGAAAAAGGAAAGAAAGAAAAGAAAAAATACATTTGTCCATCGTGACCATCCATGGCCAAACCTATTCATGTGATCATGATCTGTGAATCTAGGGTCTCGTTAGCAAATAAGTGCTCGATTATAAATTTGTAGCCAAAAATACCTACCACCGGCTGGATTCAACCCAAGCTCCTCGCTCTCTGTGCAACTCACACCTCACCCCAAACAAACTGCCAAACCAAAACATGGCCGACGCCCCAGATCGACTTCGACGTCCCGGTGGCACATAGAGTATCGATATCGCTATCGTATAGGTAAAGTAAGTAAGTAAGCTTCAGTGAAGTAAAGAGTGAATGGTGTTGAGGAGAGTGTGGGGAAAGAAGACGTGTACGAGTGCACCATCGCAAGAGTAATCATGATGAAGTCCACAAGAAGCATGAAGCATGAAGAAGAATTCGGAAGTAACAAAACCACCTGATTAGGAAGTAAGTGCATTGTAGGCTAGCGCAAGCCACCACCACCAGTGCGGAATTATCCATATGGCCATAACCCACTTCACAGTTACAGGTATGTGTGTACTGTGCCTTCATGCTTCAAGTATATAACTCCGTGGGTTAACTACCAGGTATGGAGTAAGACAATTTGGGTATTATATTAAGCTTAGTTGTACTCTGCAGGACTCTGCCTACATACCTACCTAAGGTACCTAACAAAAAGATGATTCATCTGGGTCTGGGTAAGGAGGTATGAATATAAAGTACATCAATTCAACCCGATCGATTAATGATTTCTCAAGCGTAAGGCTACTGGTAACACATACATAGGTACCTTTTCAACGGCGGCCACCTGGGCACGAGACTAGCGGCCACAACATGTCCACGTTCCGGCCCGGGAATCCGTGGTCGTCGACTCGACCCGGACTGGAAATTCATGACTTCTAGTCTAGCTACCTCATTCATCTTGCCTAAACTCTTCGGATCTCTCTCTAGTCTAGATCCGGTGACGGCGACTCTTCTCCAGATCCTCTTCAATATTCGAATGCGCGATGTATCACCAAGTGAAACATAACCAGGTAATTATAAACAAGAACAGAGCTCAGTAGGTATGTACCAACGTAGGTAATTAAAGTGGAGAGATGAGATGAATTTGGTATATTATACACTAGAAAACGCACCACCTACCTAAATATAGAAGCAAAAACCAAATGTCAAATTCTCATGTAAAAAAAAAAAAAAAAAAAAAAAAAAAGATCCCATAGTAATCCCAAATGATGAAAATAAAAAAAAAAAAAATGCAAAGCTAAAACTATTTCAAGGTACCTATACACTCCCACAACTTTCAACTGCAGGTAGTCTCTTGCAACCCCCCATGCCACGAGAACAAACCGCAGCCAGGCCACGCCTCCCATCGATTGCAATTGCAACTCTCACACCCGTCTCCCCTATCACCACGTACGGACACCTCTCCTCTCCTCTATTTTCACCCACCCCCCCCCCCACTGACCCAAATACACGTACTGCCGCCATCAGGTAGGTAGGTCATTTCACACTACCGAAACTATCCCCTCCACTATAGGCCTCCATTACGCCTTCCAAGTATATATATTCTTTTTTTATTTTTCATTCCTATTCCTCAATCAAGGCTCTAAGCGTGAATGGCCTTGCTGTAAGTAGCCATGGCAGCCTCCTTGAAAGCCTCGGAAAGGGTTGGGTGGGCTATATTGTAGAGAAAGAAAGATATGTAGTCAGCATATAAATGCACGGCTTGCAATCGAGTCACGGAATATCATGATTATGAAACTCACCATGGCTGGTACGGCCAATATCCTCGGTAGAAGCACCATACTCCAACGCCAACACACCCTCGGCGATCATCTCACCGGCGTTGGCTCCAACAATGTGGATTCCGAGAATACGGTCAGTCTCCTTGTCGGCAATGAACCTATTTGTAAGGGGTTCGTATTAGCATGATGATTGCTTCTCGGTAAAGATATCACTAGTCTTTTCTTTGTGTGTGTAGACTTACTTGACGAATCCATCGGTATCGAGGTTAGTCTTTGCGCGGGAGTTTGCGCTGAATGGGAAGGATCCGACGTTGTATGGTCTTCCGGTCTTTGCAACCTCCTGCTCAGTCTGTCCAACCCAAGCAGCCTCGGGGTGGGTGTACATGACTGAAGGGATGGCGCCGTAGTTGACGTGTCCGTAACCCTTGCTGATGTACTCTACAGCGGCGATACCCTCCTCCTCGGCCTATTTATATCCAAACTCATTAGCTTTAGGGTTCCGATATTCATCCGGATGACGAGGAATCACTCGATATCGTACCTTGTGAGCCAACATGGCGCCGAATGTGCAATCACCAATGACCCTAATGTGGGGAACCTTGGTCCTGTACTCCTGGTCGATGACGATTCTTCCACGCTCATCGGTCTCGAGTCCAACATTCTCAAGTCCGAGGCCGTATGTGTATGGCCTGCGTCCAATGGCGACAAGGACAACGTCGGCATCAACTTGCTCTGCACTTCCACCATTTGCGGGCTCAATGTTGACCTTGACATCAGCTCCGGAAACATCACCACCAATGACCTTGGTGTTGAGCTTGAACTTCATGCCCTGCTTGGTGAGGAGCTTTTGCATGGTCTTTGACACTTCGGCGTCCATACCAGGTCCACCGATTTGTCCGAGGTACTCTACAACAGTCACCTCTGCACCGAGTCTTGCCCAGACGGAACCCTATGAAAAATGTGGTGGTTAGCGAAGTGCGCTTGGTTTTTGATCATTATGGCAGTTTTCCTTACCATCTCCAATCCAATGATTCCACCTCCGATGACAATCATCTTCTTTGGCACCTCAGTGAGCGCAATAGCTCCAGTGCTGGTGACGATCCTCTTCTCATCAATCTCAAGACCTGGGAATGGGGTAGCCTCCGATCCAGTAGCAATGATGATGTTCTTTGCGTGGAGTGTCTGTGGCTCTCCACCTTCAATTGGTGCAACCTTGATCTCATTCTCGCCAACAATGGTGGCAGTTCCCTTGACATAATCAACACCGTTCTTCTTGAAAAGATACTCAATTCCTTTCGTTAAGCCGGTAACGGAGTCGTCCTTTGCCTTCATCATCTGCTTGAGGTTGAGCTTAACTCCGCTGACTATATATTCCCACAGAGTTTTTAATTAGCTCTTTCGTCCACCATGGTCTGTGTAGTGTGGGATGCGAGGTGCCGTACCATCAATTCCGCGCTTCTCGACATCGTGCTGGATTTGGTGGTAGATAAAGGAGTTGTTGAGGAGAGACTTTGATGGAATACACCCGACGTTCAAGCAGGTACCTCCGAGAGCTCCACGCTTCTCTATGCAGGCAGTCTATATGCCACTGTCAGCGCTTCCGAATTCTTCAAAATTGGTTATATATGTTGTCCTGGTAGGTAGAGAGGGATTTACCTTCAATCCCTCCTGTGCGGCCTTGATTGCGGCGACGTATCCACCCGGACCACCACCTGTAGTTTCAATTCCACCGATTAGTCAAGCCGTTCCCACTCCAGCTTCAAAGGTATATAGTCCAAACAACGGGGGCGTATTTACCAATCACGACAACATCATGTACTGGTGCATCCGATGCCATCCCCCGCCGGGATGAGATCATGTAGTAGGATGGAGCGACGAAATTCCATCGGGCTTGGGCGGTCAGTGCCGGCCTTATCGACGATGGTCTGGCGATGATATTCTTGAACATGGCGGGCTTCTGTGCGTGTATATGGGTGGTTTGTTGTGTGAGGAGAGGCTGGGCTTTCGAGATGGGGGTAGGGCAGGTAGTGCGGTTCTCAATTCAGAGTGACGTTTTGCGTTCGCTCAAATGGAGGTTTCGGTCGGGGTGCAACCGGCTGGTCTGTTGAACGGAAGCAAAAGCAAAGGTTGGGATCCTTGGCGCTTTTAGTAACGCAGTTTCTGTGCCTGTTTGGAAACAACCAAGCTGCTCCTCCGAGTTTATTGAAGTGACAAAAAATGATCTACGCTGGGCCGATTACCTATGGCGCGGAGGGCAATGAAAACAATGCTATGAGTTGCAAGCTCTGGCTACCTCTATTTGAATACGTAGGTAATGACCAATGTTTACAGAGAAACGGGTATCAATCTTGAGTGAATAGTCCGGCAAAAGGTATAAATTTTCAAGTCTGCGGTATTGTAGGAAAAAATCTGCTGCGCATATACAGTTTTAAACGCCCTCCAAACATTAATGACCCTACAAAAAGCGAATTCGAAGCTCATGCAAAGAATACACAAAAAATCACTCAGGAAATTGGTATTCGCGTAGATGGGAGCTGTCGGACTTCCAATGTGTCCCTGACTGCGCCAGTGCAAAGGGAAGACCCTAGCAGAGTCTAGCCTGCGATTTCCTGTGCGACGGCAGCCTTTAGTGTATCACTCGCCACACGGACACCCCACTTCACCAGCTCCGCTTCGGCCTCCCCACCCGCAATATCCGTCTTCTTGACGTACTTTTTGAGAAAGTAAAGCAGGCCGCGGGTAACCGAAGAGTTTTCATTGGCTTTGAGGAAAATTTCGATAATGGCCTTCTCATTCCTCTCACCAGTCTTGTACCGTGGCTGCGACTTTAGTAATAGAGCAATGATCAATACTTCGAGGAAGGTGCGAGTGCGGGCTTGGAGACTTGCAAGGCCAAGATTCTAATGGTCACCACATTAGTAAAGGATTTATTCCATTTGGGGAATGCGGACGCACTTTGAGGACATTCAATGTCAGGGCTCCTTCTGCAATCAGCGCCCCATAGAACTTTGCAAGGTTGACGATTTTCCTCATGGGGATATCTTCATCCTCTTCCTCTGCTTGGCCTCCCTCGTACCCTCCGTCATCTTCGCCCAGGTTTCTGAAAAAGTCCCAGAGGCAAAATTGAAAGGTCATTTTCAGTGTGTGCTGGGCGCATAGTCGACGGGCAATAAGGGCGTAATATGGATTATAAACCTGTTCACCACCACAGCAGTGGAGCAAGACTCGCGGTATTTCCCGCTCCTGATTCTTCTTCAGACGGAGCTTGAGTAATCTCTCGCAAGCATCTTGGAAATCCTGCAATTTGTCAGCTCTGTAAATTACCCCATAGAGAAAGTATCTTTTACCTCGCCACTCATTATAGTCACAAAGATGGCCCTTCTGACATCCGTATTCATCCGTTGTTCTCTTGCAAGCTGTAGGACATCCAATGCCCCTCCGTCCAAGCTATCTGTGTCTTCAGCTGGTTTTGATTTATCATTGGACGAGCTTTTGGGCTCATTCTTCTGATCCACAAGATTATCACGCCATGAAGCTCCCACCAACCACCATTTTCCTTTCTTCTCGACATCTCGAATGTCACCCAATGAAGCTCGGAGGGGCTCTGTTGCACGTAGCTGGCGCATATTGAGGGTTCCAAGTATCTTCTTCATACGATTGGTTGCTTCAGATAGCACCACAGTATTGGCAACTGCTGACTTCAACTTGTTGTTTTTTAAATTGGTTATAGTCTCAATGGTGAACTTTGTGCGCACACTGTACCTTCATCAGCTCGAAAATCTAGGTTTGTATGATGGATGAGACTTACGTGAGGTTTTCCTCCCCAACTTTTGCAACCGACGACTGCATCATCAGAACAAGGTCCTTCAGAGCCGTTGGATCATCAGCACGTAGCTGAGGCCCACAATCTAGATAATATCAGTAAAATATCAAGGAAATTGAGGGTAATCTCCGTAACGTACTCCTTACGATTTTCAATAACAGTTCAGCGTTTGTCTCTGTGATGTCCTCGAGGAAGAGTCGCACAAAATCAAACATCAAAGTGGATCCAATAACTTGAAAGTTGTAAAGTTCTGAAAGAAACGATACTATATTCGTGCATTGCTTCCCCTCATCATCATCATTTTTATAATATTTGTCAAACATCTCCACTATCGTTTGCACAACGTGGGCACCAAAATCGATTCCCATAATCTTGTACAAAGCTGCAATGAAACCCGCGTGAAGCACCATAAAGGTATCCAGGTGCGTCGAGCGGTCGCAAACTGTGGAAAGTATGATATCTGTAACTGTTGTGGAGACACTATTTCGTGAATTGTTACGATATAGCTGTTCGATTTCCGATATAATTTTAAGAATATTGGCCTCTGAAAGTCGATTGAGGGTACCCTGGATTTGGCGCTTAAGTCGAACGAGTTCTTCATCTTCGCCAGCAGCAGCTTTACGCAAAGATGGGGGGATGTATTTTCCAGCTGCCGCAGGTATAGACTTATTCTTTGGCTTTCCGTAAATATCCAATTCTCTCTCGTCTGATTCTTTTGATTCGGACTCTTTTTCATCCTCTTTCACAGTGCTATCCGCATCCGAGGCAAACCCAGAAAATTCCTCATCCTCATCTTCCTCATCACTTCCTTCCTCCTCTTCACTTCCGTCTTCATCTCCAAAATCAAAATCGCTGCCTTCATCATCATCCTCAAAATCCATTTCCTCATCTGAGCCACTAGCCGAGTCCTCAGAGTCCTCTGGTTCTGGTTCAGGCTCCTTTGTCCGCTTTCGCTTTAACCCTTTGCCTGCCTTTGGCTCTTTATACTGCTCCAGACCATCCAAAATGAAGTCCAAGCCATCCTCTTCAAAAGACTTTGGCAATTTGCTGCCCTTGATCTTCAACTTCTTTTCCAATGCAGCAATTTCTGCATCTTCCTTGTCGAGTTGGTCCTTGACTGCCTTCCGAATTGCCGGCCTCTCTGGCTCAGTCTTTGTTGGCTTTGGCTTTTTAAGAATTGATTTCGTCTTCTCCTTGGGGGCAGGTGGCGGCGCTTCCTTTACCTGGGGGGCCTTGGTGACTGGTTTTGGTAGCTCTTTTTGCTTCTTTGCAGGTGGCTCGGGCGTGTCATCTCCGTCGTCATCGTCGTCAAAGTCGCTGTCATCATCGCGCTGAGGACGTCCCCGTGATTGCTGTTGTGAATGTTGCGGGCGGCTTCGAGACGGCTGTCTAGTTTGTTTCTTTTCCGTGCGATCGTTTCTCCTTCGCTCCTTCCTTCCAGGAATCTTTTTCCCGCCCGACTTCCCGCCATGTCCGGATCCACTATAGCCACTGCCTGTTTCATTTATTAGCCGTGCCGAACGGTATCCTGTGGAACTGTGTTGCTATTTACTGATGTTTAATCTGTCCAGGAGCTCCCTTGGGAGCCTGGTGGTGCTCGTTTTCTCGCGCTGTGACATTGTGGATCGTGGTGGAAGGGCGTGTACTAAAAGTCGTCGCTTCGCCCGGATCCGCAGCTGTTTCGGTCTGTAATAGAGCTCTTGCTCGCCCCGGCCAAAGTTTTCGATTTTATTTTTGAGGTTTGCGGCTCTTGGTTGCGCGCCAAGATTTCAACTGCTCGCTTGGGCCCGAGCACTTGCATGCACTCGCCGTGGTCGGCAGGCAAGCAGCCCCTCCACCGGCCAGCACCGATCCTCAGATCAACACAGCTACAATGACACAAGAGCGATTAAGCAACGAGGAGGTATGGCCGAAGCTCCGGATATCCCGTGGATGCTATCTGCCCAGATGGCTAATCTGTCGGGCCTGCCGTAGTTCTTCCGGAAGCTGGCCGAGCTGTTTGCGACGACGACGAAGGAGGAGCATGGTTCCGTCTTCTTGACACAAAAGCGATGCAAGTACCTGGCCCCTCACAGTTTCAATTTGTGCGCGGGTGGACAGCTAATGGAGGCTCCGATGGTACAGTCGTCGCACATGAAGATGTAGATTCTAAAACGCCAACGGAGGACACACTCGCCGACCTCGCCCTTCTCGAGACACCGGGGCCATTACTGGTACGAGCAACCAACGGAAAGAGCAAACGGGATCGCCAAAACCGAAAGATCAAAATCGCCACGGTCGTCGAGCCAGAAGCGATCGATGGGTTCTACGCGAAATATGCGGAGGTCTGCAAGACGGGAATGACGGCCCTCAAGAAGCGGGACCGGAAAAAGAAGAACAAGAAGAAGAAGCCGACGAAAGCAGCGAAGGAGGCCGAGGTGGCTACGGCGTGAACACGAGATTCAGAGGGTGGGGTACCATCCGTCTTTTGGGGGAATGCACCATTACCATGGCTTCGCAATTGCATAAATACTTTTAAATAATTCAGATGTTATTTCGTTTTTGGCCAATGGACCGACCGTGCCGGCGTTCTGCCCCATCTCGCTCTCCGCCCCTCGTTGACATCTGCTAGAGCTACAGCTTGGAACGCATGCCTGCACCCTGATCCGCCCATCTGATAAGATAAGCCCCATCTTGCGGTGCTGACATAATGCGCATCACCGCGTCCTCACGTAGCATCCCCATCCTTATCCCGGTCCCGTTAAACTCCACCGCCCGCCCTAACACACGCCCGCACCCCAGCCTGCAAAACCCCTTCGCCTGTAGGTTCGGACCTGTCGCATTAGAGATATCGCCCCCCTCCCCGCGTCAAGGGACAAGTCGCAACCGCATCTGAGGCTTAGAGCTTGCCCTACGGTCGCGTCGCCCAGCGAAATAATACCCTCCCCAATAGCAACCCACGACAATCCATTTAGAAAGCTTAGACACCTGGGGGTGTGTGTTTTTATTCAACCTCAAAATCCTTTAGGGTAAAAAAGCACAATGCCCGCGCGCGCCGCCTCCGAGGCAAAGCTGCCAGACAGCATGTTCAAGGCCATGCAGACCGTCTTGGACGTCCTGTTTGCGCAAACAGACGAGGAGTGAGTTTCTCTTATTATTATTTTGGCCGCTCCAGGCCGCCCAGTAGCTTTGCGCATTGCTTGTCGATTGGTCTAGATGGCTGATGTTTGTGAAACTGGTTTCTAGTGGCCGCGACATATCAGAAATGTACCATGATTTGGTCCCAAAACGATCACTTCCGGACTATTATAAGGTTATCAAGACCCCGATGGCCATGAATCCAGTCCAAGTAAGGCCCAGAAATAGTCGCCCACCATCGCTTCAAAAGATCACACATACTAATCACCCCACCACCGACAACTATAGAATGCAGTCAAGAAGAGGAATTATTCTTCGTTCGCTGGATTCGTGAGAGATTGTGCACAGGTAGCTTTATTCCCAGTGTCTCGATTGGGTAAAAGCGACACCATGACTGACAACCACCGTTTCCCGACAGATATTCCACAATGCCAAAGTGTACAATCGTCCTGGAAGCAGCATCTATGAAGACGCAGTTACACTAGAGGTTCGATTAAGCACCCTTTTTCAAAACCATTCTCGATCACCTTCACCTCTGTCGCACAGCAAAACAAGTTACCGGATAATCTGCTAACACAACCTACCTCGCCAGAATGTACTACAAATCGAGCTGCGCCGGCTCAAAACCGAGGGAATAATAGACGAGAAGGATAGTCAGTTACCAGATCTTGGACCAATACCACCACCATCACCGGCCGAATCCGGCTCGCAAGAACCAGCAGAAGACGACTCGGCAGCAGACGACGATGAAGAGGAGGAGCCAGAGGATGAAGAGGAGGATTCTTCCAGGCGGAAAACTAGGCGGCGGCGGCCTGCGCCCAAACGCGGCTCCACCGTTGACGAAGACGAGGACAATAATTTCGATCCGAGGCCAAAGAGAGGACGACCCCCGAAGAACGACACTCCCGCCGAATTGAGAATTAAGAATATCATGAAGGGTTTAAGGAAAGCGAGGGATGAGGAGTAAATACCACGCCCGTATATTGGTGGCTCGAGCTTTCGACTAATTTGGGATAGGGGTCATTTGAGAGTTACGGCTTTTGAGAGGCTACCGGATGCGAAGCAATTGCCGGATTATTATGAGACGATCAAGAACCCTATTGCGCTAGATGTCATAAAGGTATATTCCATGGTCCTTGAATGGGTATATAGTGCAATTAGCTTATGTTTTTCTTGTAGCGGAAAATACTACGCCGGGAGTACAGGACCGTGGAGCAGTTTGAGGCAGACATCCGGCTCATGTGTGAAAATGCAAAGACTTACAACGAAGATGACTCGGATATATTCAAAGACGCCTCTGCAATACTGGTAATCACCGCAATGTTACCAATTCGTGGGTCATTGTGTACTAACATTCCATTTAGGATGAGCTTAGTGAATTGGCCGAGGCTGAAAAGGCTAGAAATGATAGTGATTTCGGAGCTCCTGTTGAGACGGTTTCACGGGTAGGGGCTGGAAAGCATAGTCGATTTCCGCTAAAGTCAATAGAACACAAGGGCGATCAGTATGTCGTTGGTATGAATTTTCCGATGGATTTCCTAGAAGGTTATTTCGATGAATGAAAGACTAACATATCAATAGGCGATTGGGTGCACATTACCAATCCAAATGACCTCTCGAAACCTACCGTTGCGCAAATCTTTCGCATGTGGGAGGACGCTGAAGGTCAGAAGTGGATCAACGCCTGCTGGTACTTTCGGCCCGAGCAAACAGTCCATCCATATGATCAGAAGTTTTATGAGCACGAGGTGCTCAAGACGGGGCAGTACCGCGACCACCTGATTGGGCAGGTTTTCAACAAATGCTTTGTCATGTTCTTTACTCGGTATTCCCGCGGTAGGCCGAGAGGCATCGGCAAAAGGCAGGTGTATGTCTGCGAAAGCCGGTATAACGCGGACGACAAGACGTTTTCAAAGATCAAGACTTGGAATCGCTGCATTCCGGAGGAGCTGCGCGGGGGGGTTGAATATGAGATGGATCTGTTTGACAAGCAGGTGATTCCGAGGAAGGGCCCCAGCCCAATCGCGCATCTCCTGCCGCCGAGCTCGGACGAGGAGGACGACCTGCCGGAGCCCAAGGGCAACCCTGACGTCGGTCCCCCGGCCATCGGGGCCGTGTATCGGAGCTCGCAGCAATACAATGTTTGCCATCCCATTCCATGACGCTATTGATGATATAATCCCACTGAAGTGCACCGCTGACTCTGCCCCGATAGGCCTCGCCTCCATTCGAGCCCACGCCTCCTCCGCAGCGCTCTGTCTCTGCCCACCCCGCGCCCGCCGCCGCAAAGCCCGCCGCGCCCGAGCCCCAGTCCGCCGACTACCACGAGAACCTGTCCATGACACAGATGTACAAGCAGGCGCACGCGGCCGCGGCGCAGGTGCCCGCCTCGCCCCAGCCGCCCGCGCACCACCCGGCATCCGCCACGCCGGCGCACCACCACCACCAGCCGCAGCACCGGCCCGCGCCGGCCACGCCCCACAGCATGGCCGCGGGCCCGCACTACGCCGGCCACGTGCCGATGATGCGCCCCGGGCCGGCGCACCAGCAGCAGCAGCAGCCGTACACGCCCGCGCAGCACCCGCCGATGCCGCACACGCTCGTGCCAAACATGTATCCCGTGCAGCCCCAGCTCCACCCGCAGCAGCAGCAGCACCCGCAGTACAGCCCGCACCCGCAGCAGGCCCTGGCCCTTCCGCCGCCGCAGCCCCAGATGTACGCAAGCCCGCAGCAGGGCTACGTCCACCCGCAGCACCAGCTGCACCAGCAGCCCCCTCCGCCGCAGGTCATCCATCACCACATCCCTCCGCCGCAGCAGCAGCAGCAGCAGTACCAGCAGCAGCATGTCCAGTACTCCCCCCATCCTCAGCAGCAGCAGCAGCACATGCAATATGCCCCCCAACCGCTTCCTCCCCAGCACATGGCGCCCCAGTACGCTCCCATGGCCACGCCGGTTCACCATCACCACCAGCACCCGCTCCCTCCTCAACCCCAGATGCAAATGCAATACGCCCCCCCTCCCCCGCCTCCTCAGCAGATGCACCACGTCCCACCGCCGCCTCCACCACAGCAGCAGCAGCAACAGCATCAGCTGATGCGCGGCTACTCTCAGCAACAACAACAGCAACAACAGCCAGTCGTCCAGCACCAGCTACAGCAGCAGCAACAGCCGATATACCACCAGCCTCAGCAGCAGCATCAACAGCAGCAGCACCACTCCTCACCCGCTCCAATTCCCCCAAGCACATTCATCCTCCCCGACTCCACCACCTCCGGAATCCCCGAATCCATCGCCCAGCAATTCCTTCGCGATGACGAGGGTCGGATTCTATGGTTCTCTGTCCCGCCCATGGAGGCAACTACCTCCGTCTCTGGAATCACCACCGATTCTGTATCTGGAGGGATTGTGGGCTCTGGAAGTACTGTCGTTGGGGCAGGAGGGCCGAGCCATTCGTTGGAGTATCTTGCTAGGCGGAAGGAGTTGTTGGAGAGAAAGCGTGCGAGGAGGGAAGAAAGAGAGAAGTTGATTTTGGAGGAGAAGAGGAGGGCGGAGAGGGTCAGGAGGAAGGAGAGTAGGGCTGTTGAGGAGGCTTTGGGCAAGGTGCTCAGGGTTTGGGAGAAGCAGTTGAAGGTTTGAGTGATTGAAGGTGATGGTGGTGGTTGTGGTTTTGGTTGATGTCGGGATTATTACCTTACCAATTGTATTTGTATGAAGAGAGGGTTTTTCTTTAAATGTGCGATGGATTGATTGTTTGATTTGTTTTTGTGTGTTTTTTGTAACCTTTTTGATTTTTTTCGGGTGAGTTGGATATCGATATTGCAGTTTCTTGTTTGTGTATTTTCTTTTCTTTTCTTTTCTTTTCATCTCTTGCTTTTCTTTTTTTCCTGTTTGACGTACCCTTACTTGCAAAAGATATCGATCGATCATGCTTCGACATTTAGCTATGGCTACATATGAAGAGGTAGCTATATAAACTCCATAATTACTTATGTTCTTTGTATTCTTTCCTTATCTTGTGCTTGTATGTTTAAAGTCTATGGTTTTACAGGTATTCTGTTCTCGTAGATATTCCCATTTTATTAATTTATTTACAACTACATGTAAATTGCAATTCAGGACCTGCGCAAAGAATCTTGGTCATGGCCATTTCCTGCCGAGCTTACGTTGTGGTGTTACCCTGAACTCAATACCTGAAAAACATCATGTGATTGCGATTGGCGAAGATTTAAACTATTTCGCGCGTAAGAAAAAAAAAGCTTAGCAGTATTGTAGGTTTTTGGGATTCGCGCTTATCAGGCCTGTAAATTACCTGGACACCGAGGTAGCGTCGCGGCGCACGCATGAACCCTTGTTACCCTGACTGCTGATCGCGACTTCCGAACTTTCTGAAAGGTATCAACGTCCAGAGTTACTCATACTCGGGTACAGCTTCTCGAACGTTTTTCGCACAACTACGACCGCAATCGCATCACACCCCCACTTCAAACTCTCCAATCTCCAAACCTCCCCCACCCCCCCCTCCGAAAATGAAAATCCTCACCCCCCGCTCCGCCCACCTCACAAACCACGAAGTCCTGCACCACCTCACGCACCTCCGCGAGCGGTACACGCAGCAACACCTCGCGCACGGGCCCAGCTACGCCATGAAGTCCGGAAACCTCGAGACGGTGATGCACGAGGTCAGCGAGTATCTTGCGTCACTACCCTCCTCGCTGCCCGCAAACGCCCCAAACACCACCTCCCCGGCCGCTCCGGGCGCTCTCACGACCGCCCTCACGGACCCCACGGAGAAGTTGACGGGGTTTTTGGCGGACCTGGCGGAAGCTTCAAGGGCCCATGGGTCAACCAATGGAGAGATGTTCGGGCTGGAGAAGGTTGAGATTTTGATGCTGGTGAATAATCGGCCGGAGAGCCAGGCGGAGCTGTATTTGATGGTTGAGGATGTGGAGACGAGGTTGAGCGAGGAGGTGCAGGAGGTTGTGTTGGGGGTTGTGAAGAAGTGGTGGGGGGGGAGTTGGGGGGAGGAGGGGGGGGAGGAGGGGGAAGAAGGGGAGGAGGGGGCGGAGGAGGGGGGGGAGGTGGTGTAGAGAGGGTTGGGGGGGATGTTCTGTTGAGTTTTTCTGTTTATGTAGGGGGGTCCTGCAATTGTTTTCTTGGGTTTCTGGATTTTGGGCGGATGCGTTGGGAATGGTTTTTTCAAGCTGGGTATGGTGTGGAGACTGTGAGGTGGAGGGAGGGGATCTCGGCGTTTTTTGTATAACTTTTGTTTTTATTTCATTCATCTGTTTCTATTTTTTTCTTTCAGGACTTCAAACAAACAAATTCCTATCACCTCAAGCAATGTTGCATGTCCTGCTGAATCCGACTCACTTCGAATTCGATCTCCACAATCTAGAGGTAGCGCTTTTGCAAACATAAGACTATGATTGATGAACCATTTGGGTATCATGTTCAGTGCACAATAGGCACCTTCGATCGAGAGAGGTCGATGATAAAAAATTGTACGATCACAGTACTACCTAGCCATATGCATATATATGTCCATTAACTCCACCACATCGCATCACATTCCCGAATCAATACATGAACAAGCCCAACACCTCATCATCTATCTATGTCCATGCACAAACCCATAAAACCTCCCATGTCTCCTCCACCTATGCCGGACATCACGATCAGCATCGGCCTTCCCATCTCCATCTTTCCCCCCATCCGCACCCTCTTGCCCACCACCGGTACCATCGACGCCCCTTTCCCGCCGGCTAGGAGCACTCAAGCCAAACCAAGTGCCCCCGTCGGATGATGACGACGACTGCCCCATACCCATACCCTCGGCGATCCCCCCAGAAAGACTTCTGAGCCCATGCGCCCGCCCGAGCGCCTCGACCTCGCTCCAGATCTGCTCGTGTGCTTGCGCGGGGTTAATC
Organism: Peziza echinospora; assembly: GCA_024516245.1. Classification (NCBI taxonomy): domain Eukaryota; kingdom Fungi; phylum Ascomycota; class Pezizomycetes; order Pezizales; family Pezizaceae; genus Peziza; species Peziza echinospora. The sequence continues at coordinate 759,074 of JAJLQT010000019.1, read as the reverse complement.
GTGAACCACCCGGGGCGGTAGGAGGGGAAGGTGGTGTAGTTCCAGAGACGCTGGAGGGCTCTTGAATTGGGATGCCATGGAGGGAAGGTTTGGTGGTGTTAGTAATTTCAGTCATATTATGTCATATACCTTACTTCTTCCATTATTCGGCCAGGGGGGGGGGGGGGGGGGTAGTAGCCTTTTATATTCGATATTTGATTTTCGATTCTCAATAAAACTGAATATAACCGCACGAGAACAAATCCTAACCTTGTATTCTCCTGCACATACTCGGCGCCCCACATCTCCCTGACGCCGCCCACAACGACCCTCCTCTCCCGCGCGGGCGCGACATGCACGTTTCGTTTCCGCAGCTCCTCGCTCACGATGCCGCCGATGCGGTGGGTGAGGGCGAGGAGGGTGGTTGTGAGGTATATCGCCAGGACGGCGGCGAGGAGGAGGAGGAGGAGGAAGAGGAGTTTTGTGGGGAGGGGGGAGGTGGGGGTGATGGCGAGGTTGATGTCGATGGACATCGTGATACATATATGGGTTACCTGTGTAATTTGCAGTTGGGGAGTGGTTTATTTTATTGGCTGATGGGAGGGGGGGGGGGAAGGTTTAAGATCAGATCTGAGCTCGAGAGAGAGGGGATGTTTGAGCAGAGTTTAGTGGAAAGCTTGAAAGTCAATATCACGATTAATTGAGGAAAGAGAAGGACTGTTAACCTACAAGGTGTTGACATGTGGATTATGATGTCATGCAGTGTAGCTAACGTTATACTATAATATGGTATGAAACCGAAATTTATAGTCGATACACTATAGCTACAGCGCACGAGACTGACACCACAGCTACGATTTCGAATCTCGCATGGCGTGTCACTTGCAATTGGTGTGCTCTACGTATACCTCCTCGTAGTAACGGCAGGGGATTTTGTATTGGCGGTCTTGGATAGAAGTGATAAGGAGTGGGAATCTTTGAGGGAAGAAGGAAGGCGCAGAGACAACGTATGATTGACCGGGGGATTGATTCTGTATTGGCGGATATGGGGGGTTGTTCATAGCCGGACTTTAAACTCTTGTAATCGCGACATAGATGTATCTAATTTTAATCTCTTGGCAGAGCTTAGGCTCAATTGCCAAAAAAAAAAAAAAAAAAAACTACACGAATGCATGCATTACCCTGAACTCCAAGTTGCAACAAACTTCTTGGTCACGTGAACTCATGTCGAGCTCGAATTCTCTAGCTATAGACCTGATCAAACCGCTGGCCCTGCATTGATTCGAATTCCTCAACCACTTTGATAGGTATTTAAATTTCCCCCCAGCTGAAGATGTGGGGTATCTATCTCTACTTGAATACCCTCATTGAAAGCAAATCAATATATTTTATTCATCTTTGAAACAGATCTGAATCGATGTGGGCTAATTGTAAGTATGCATATGGCCACCTACATACCTTAGAAGTAAATATGAATATAGGCAGAAAAATAAGAATTCAAGTATACGTGACGTCCACATCTACACGTCAGGCTAAGCTAAATATTGCAAATTCTTGCATACGAATATATGTATATGTCAGATATGGGTTAACGTTAACGTTTTCCAGGCACATCTGTACCATGTCCGTCCGGATAGTCCGGGGATATCCTCGAGGCTCAATGGCAATTGCAACTCCACCATATGTGCCCAACATCCATGAACGCCATGCGAGGAAGCTTTCGAAAAATTTACATGATCCTTGCTTTCGAATTCCATGCAGCAGCTTAAACTTTTTTTTTTGCTTAAAATCCGACAACGAGCTCGAGCGAGCTCGAGGCCCTCGACGCTCGCTCGCTACCAACTCGAGCGCTCGCAGCATGCCATATGCATTCTGAGATTATAATTAATTAAATTTAAATTTAATACAAATATTAATATTAATATTAATATTAATGTGTATTAATTGAAATGCAGGTACATGTACAATTTACGTATATTTACAAAAATATCTAATTGCTAAAATTCAAAGCGCTGCAACATCTCCATTCGTCCTATCAATATCGATTCGATAGTCATATATATATATCGTGATGATTAGCAAAAGAATCTAAGTTGAGCAGAATCGATATTAATTAGGTAAGTAGCCTTATATAGGTAGCTATATATATTTATGTTAAGCTTTAAGGTAAGCTTAAGGTAAGCTTATAAAAGGACCGTCAGTAGGCCTCATGATTGATATCATGACAGCTTAATTCGAATTGATTGCATGATCGATCAAAAGTAGTAACGTTAACGTTTACAGAGAATTCAACTGTAATAAACTTATGATTACCTAGACTAGTATCGATATCATCATCAGTCACAAGCGGGGGCGAGACTACGAGCGGGGTAGCAATATTAATTGCAATAATCCACTTCGACTAATCAGAGCTACCTATCTACTCGTACCTTTTTTTTTTTTTTTTTTTTTTTTTGGCCATTGGGGATAAAAGCCCCGGGCCCTGCCAATATTAATAAATCTAACGGAAATGCAGAGGCGAGGTTGATGAAGGAGCTCGAGATCCACCATACCCATGCTGTCGCTATCGACGGCTCCAGGCTTATTCCAATCACCAATCCTACCAAGAGGCTGCAGCGGCGATGCATGAAGAAATTCTTAAACTCGATCCGTGTTTAAGGTCTGGGGGTAAAGACTGTTTTGAGGGCAAATAGGTTAATCAAGACTTAGGTTTCTGAGTATCTTGTTCTATTCTAGCTAACTCTGGGTAGGATCATGACAGTTGTTGTTTACTCAAACACATTTGTGTTATGATTTGCTGTCAGTTTGCATATTACTTTGGGTGGTCTGGTCTGGTTATGTTGCCGGCGTTGTTAATGACCCAACCGAACCATCTATCGGCCCTTTTCTTCTAATCTTTTACAACATCGGAGCAACGCAACTGTCGGTCGGTCGGTCTACACACCAGAATGTCCTCTTGGAAAATCAGCCGTCTGTTTGGAGGACTCTCGGATTAGGGGTTGCGTTATAGGCTCCGTCATGGGTTACGACATAACAGTATTGCAAAACGTACCTTTACTGGTACACGAGTAAGTTATTCAACGTATCGATGGTTGTTTTTTTAAGTTACTATGATATTTAGTAGAGAAATTGCGAAGACTGCCTTGAACCGTTCGAAAACGAGCCGGTGTATGAGAGTTCCAAGACTACGAGTAATACATCATTGGTTTCATGGGAGAGGTTTTATCAGCTTGACAAGGTGAGCCTGTAGGCTATTACTAGGATATATGAGATTGTTGACGAGTTCTAAGGAAATAGGGATTTTGGGCACCAAAATGGAGGCAGTTAAAGTAGCCATCAAAGACCTCTGCAGAGACACTAAAGACCTAAGCAAGAAAATCAACACAGACATTAAGGATTTTCGCAAGAAAGTCAACTCAAAGTTTGATTGGTTGATGTACCTTGTTGTGGGAGGTGTGGTGGTGAAAGCAGGCTTCGATCTCTACGTCAATAAACGTAATTGGGAAAGAATGCAACAAAAGTAATACCGACTGGTCTTGATGGTAAGTGGTGTGATTATTTTGCATGGGTTTTGGTTTTGGTTTACCGAGGGAATCGTGCACATCACATACAAACTCAACTCATGAAATAGTGGATTGAATGAGACATACGGCAAAGGCAGGATTGGCTTCAGAAGACATCGGAATCATTGGTTTAAAAGGCGTTGCTTACTTTACTTTATTTCCACTTAAAAGAATGAACGTAACCATCTTTCATTGAATAATAGAAAGAGTCATTCTAGGAAGTTATTTTGAGCAAAGCGGAGAGTTGCAGAAGGAAGGAAGAGATGGAGAAGGTAGATTCGTCAGAGGAAAAAAGAAAGAAAGAGTTCGGAGGTTTCTGGTATTATGTTATTGATATGGGGGGGCTCACAGACCTTTAGGTCGATTCTAAAGCCTTCCCAAAACCTTCAGAATTGTCACAGAAGTCCCTACTACCACTTAAGTGCCCAGTCTGTTTGTCACAGACTTGGCACCCAAGTTGGTAGTACTTTACACTCACAAGGACCTAGTCATCATGCTGTCCATTAGCGAAAATTGACAAGGTAGACCCCTTCCAACTTACAAATTTCTAAGGGAAAGTTGTACCACTGACCATAAGGCTCTTACCACCAGGATATTGACGGATATTGGCCATTATCCAGACAAAGCAGCGACAACGCTATAGCTAATAACCCTGCCGCCCAAGACAGACTTGTAATTGCATATAGAAGGACCCAGTCTTGAATTCTTTCGGCCTAAACCTCCACAACTTCGCGCAGGAAGAAAGATTCCTAACACAACATCCCACAAAGACAATATTACTCAACGTCCAGCATTTATTACATCAACATCGTGTTCGATTCAGTCATGCCGTGGCCCGAAGCAATTATCGAGGCATTCGAACTAGCTAGGCCTGATGGCGAAAAGGACGAGTCGAGTTTCTATGGTCCTTACAATATTCTTCTCAACTATCTATTCCCGTTTGAGGAGAAGTATATGGTTACGCCACAATACAAACGGCCAGAGCAGAGTAAATCTGTCGAGTTTTGTACCATTTTCATTGTTAGGCACAAGCAACATCCCGTATTTTTTCTTGAAATCAAGGCTTCCGGGCATATCCAGCATGTTTCGACTCGTCAAGCGGCGGATCAACAAATGAGGGAAAGATTTATCAACTTGTTTGATGATGTTGAAATCAACGTCTTGCATGGGGTCAGTGCTATCGGTAGCAAGCTATGCTTTTATACATGGACAAAGGAAACTGGCCGCATCCTGCCGAAACCAATTCTTATCGACACAGAATATACCATTGACACAGCTCCGGCAAACCGTTGGGATGTTGATGTGTTGAAGCGTGAGGGGGAAGAGCGATTACGGCAAGTCGTGGCCAATATCAAGACGATGTGTTGCCAGTTGTGAAAGTTGAGGCTATTTGGTTTGAAGCGTTTTACTGATAGTTATTAAGATGTGGTTTGGCGTTAGGCGGTCACTGGCTTGGCATGTTAATCTATCGCAGCTGAGGATGATGCGAAGGTGAGTAAATACGCTTGATAATTTAATTTGTTCAATACTAATAAATGTAGTTTAGTTTTTTTTGTTGCTTGGAGTTCACGAATACCGCAGGCTGTCGGAACCGTGCGTTTGTTTCGGGAGTTTGCGTTTATGTTTCAAAAAGGGTCGGAGTTCGGATGTATTCTTTATTTGTCGGTAGAAAGAGTTATTCGGAAGAGGATATGCTATGATTTTGTTATGGTACTGGGGGGCGCAGCCTGTAGCGGAGAATTTAATATTTATTAGTTATTAGTTATTTGAGCGGATGCGATATCGATGTCTAGTTAGTTGGTTGAGCGTGTGCGAAAATGCATATGCAACTTTCGAGTTGCCGTTTGGATTATGGGCAGTAGGGGGTTATGATTCCCACCTACTGCGTGTTCAGCTGTCCATCACCGAAAAGCGACATCCAGTGCTCCCCCTCACATAGAACTTTACTATAAGAGTGAAGTACTGGTGCCGAATGGACAGAAAGGTTTCAAATGCCATCGCTTACTGGGGTTGTAGTTTAGAATGCCAGCAGGCGTGCAATGCCACAATTGAATCAGATCTAGAGCTCATAATAATAATCCATTAAAAATCAATGTCATCATAATCATGAACAAAAAAATGCGGTGTGAGATATCTGCCTTTACTATTGCAATGGAAAAGAGAGCAGCAACAGCCCAGTTAGATAAAGCATCCGTAAAGCCCTCAAACAATAAGATTTGCTGATTTAGTTAAAGTTCCAAAGTCATGATGTTAGTTTGCAACATACACGCTAAGCTTACCACGTCGACTTGACTACCTATTTAGGCAGGAAGCTGTGCATGCAGTACTAGTTGCCACCCTCGAATTCAAAAAGTGAACTTCGAGTAAGTTGAATTCAACTCGAGCTCGAGGATAAATTAAGGCACTGCAGAGATCTAGAGAGAAACCATGCATATTCGAAAAGGGCACGGTATGATTTTTTGTTTTTTTTGTTTTTTCAATTCCTTACATGGATTGTGGAAAATTCGAATTCTTTGCCGCTGCTGTATGCAGTGCATGCGCATGTTTCAATGTTTTAGTGACAACACCGGAGCCGGCTTGCCGCGGGCTGCAAGCGTATACGTAAGTAAGACTATAAGTTTTCCAATTGCAACCTGCTGCATGTTGTGATCATGATGTTCCTGAGAAAAGAAAAGATAAATTGGGGATTCACATATACATTATGCGGTGTGACACTGGCAAATTTTTATTAAAGTTAGCTATAGATATGTGCGGTGAGGAATTGATATCGATATCGATATCGTGGCAGCAACGTAAGGTGATCAGTTGCAATGATTATACTCAACACCCCCGAGCTTAGCTAGCTGCCAGAACTTGAGCCAGCTGAGCTGACCTGTTGCAATTGCAAATATGCCGGCTGTTTGCTATATTGGTAGAGTTTAGAATGGGCCTTTTTTAACTTTTTTCTCCCCTCTTTAGATTAATATTGTTTAAATTTGTATATGCATAAATTAATAATGTCAATCATATAGCTATATAGGTGGCTGACTATTAATTAAAGACTTTTTGACAGGCCTGGGAACGTTCAGTCTATCGATACGATAGAGCTCATTGACCTCAGTGATGACTCGAGAATTCGGTGGGCCGGCTCTGGGAAATTGAATTTCAAATATGCAGTAGGGCGGCTGATCAAATAATACCTACTGTCGAGTCGACGTCGAGACAAAAAAATTTACCCCAGCTTTAATTGATTTACATGAGGCCTCGGGCTTACAGTCTTTTTCAAAAAAGTTCGATTCGAATTCGACAGAGAGCGCATGATTTGCATGATATTACTAGGTCAAGTCTATTACTAGGTAGGTAGGGTTAAGACTGTTACTTTCTAATATTATATCGCCTTATTCGGAATTCGAAGTATTGTGTATGGTGGGACAAATGTACAAAAAGTCAAGCGATGCGTATTTTGCAAGTGCAAGCAATCCTCAATCTAAACCCGTTTTTTCAACTCAATATACGTCTATTCTGCTATATAATATATATAACCAATGCTCAATGCCTTTGAGGCCCAAGATTCTTGACCTTACAAGTCAAGAATCTTGCACAACAAGCAAGGGGGAAAAGATTTCTAAGTAGTCTAAAAAATGTATGGGAAACACATACAAACTCTGTACTAGCTGGAAGACTCCTCCCTCTAAGTTGTTGTGAAAGATTCTCAGCTCGTAAAAAGTAGAATCTTGGCTATTGTATACGCTTGAATATTATTAAATTGCCACATGCATGCATATGCAATGAATTGGAGTGGCAAATAGCATACGCCTGGAACTAACCCTAATAATCGCTATCGACATGCAAATATCGAATCGCTTGACTTTTTGTACATCTGTCCCACCATAATTGTGATCAGATAGGTAACGTTGCGGCCTATAAACTCGAGCAAACTTAGTAGAGTACAGACTACCTAAATAGGTACTGTGGTGGAATTGGAAGGCTGAAAGGCACCGAATTGGCATGGATTTATGATATACTACCCATAGTCTAGGCCCATAGCTGGTTGATACATTAGAAAATACATTAATTTACAGGTATGATTCGAGACCCTTCAGGTCTGCCCTACCAGCTATAGCAATGTACTATAGCTGGGTTAGGTATGTTTTGATGTCGGAAGAACAGCCGGGGGCGGGGTTAACTACAATATCAATGCATATAACGTTGCAAATACTAAAATAAAGTAAAGTAACCATTCGACCTCTTGCAAGGCCTCTGTGTCAGACTGTTTTCCAAGACAATTTTGGCCGGCCGCGGTACGACCGATAATATTTTTGTAACCCCATGGCAAATTCAATTGCAGTTGAACTCTTAACGTCGACGTCTATAATTTATACCGTTTTGTACCTTTTCCCGTGCACGGGTAATTAATATAATTTTATGATCAATTTAAATTAATTCTTATATTAATGATCTGCACCGCGGCCGTACGCGTGCCATGCGGCCGCATGCACACATCATTGCACACATGCACCACCGGCACCACCTCATAAACATTCGTTACATGCTTAAAGTAGCTATGATACCATCATCATGATTGATATGGCCAATACATGTGCAGCTGCAGTGCAACGTTACTTGAAGATTACAATCATAAATGTTACCTATATCTACCTACTTAATGTATCTGTTTAAGTTGAGCTCTCTCAGCTTACATTTGCATCAAAATATTTCATTTTCTGAGTCATGTCAGCTGCAGACTCACTATCGATATCCCATTCGAAAATACTGATATATTAATTTATGGAAAATTTTAAAGTTTTGTCGTGCACTGATTATAATTATAAGTTGAACAGGTCATGTATTGCAAAAGCTTACAATTGCAAGCTTACTTTTGTAGGCGAGTAGCTATAGTATCTGATCCTGATCCTGATCCTGATTCTGAGCTTTCATTGCAGCGCTGGTTGACCGGTCTGATCAAGACCACGCACAAGTAGATCCAGACTGGAACGTTCTGGTGATGACAATGTTTCAGAGCTCAGTAATTTACTTTAATTTATACTTTTTCTCTCGAGAGCCCTGCTGACCGTCGCTGATCAGACATATGCATAATGACGCTCATGGTTACATGGTGATATCAATGTTCACACAGTCTGAGCTCGAACATATGATATCGATATCGATATCGAAATGAATGCATATGGACAGTCCAGGTGTTAGACTCGTGTCCAGCCCCTCGTAGAGGCCAGGTGTGGAACAAATGACCATTCCAATCGAATTCGGTCCGGATTCGGGAACGTAACTGCCGTATTCGGCAGTTCGATGTTAACGTTTATGGTGGACCCACTACTTCCTATGATGTAGGATTTGTCTAGTCCGGTAGCTCTGGAATCGATTCAGAATTCAAAGTCCTGTACAATGCATGTTGCTGTACTACTACATTTGGACCTCAGCTTCTACTTATTTTCATATGATTTTTTTGTTTCTGGAAGAGGATATCGATGTCTTGGGATCCGAGTCGACCTATACTTTATAATATAGTGAGCGGATCCGGATCCGGATACATTCCATGAGCTCACCCGGCGAGAAAGCCGTTGCAATATTATGAGTCTAGATCCGGATCCCGATATGGTTCATGATGGTGCCATGTACTCTATATGAGGAGTGCACATGCTCGAGGCCACCATTTATGGCGCCATGAGGCCTGGAGATATAGTTACTTCAGTAGGAATCATATAATTACATATGTTATCATCAGTTGGCTGCAATTGCAATTTATTGATCGATTCGGGCTACAGCCTATATATGCTATGCCATGGCTAGCAAAACGAATCCACTTATAAGATCTATTTCAGCCTTCCAGTGCAACTGGCAGCTCTGAAACTCATGATCGATCACTCACTCGTGGATCCTCGACTCGATCCACTACCTGGTCTATGCATATGTATCTCTGACTTCCCAAGGATCAAATTCCCCCTTTCCTCTTTAAATTTCCATCTACAAATTCCCGAGACAAAAAAGTATTCGTACCCCTAGGCCTCTTTCCACGACTCCCCACATATCTAGTAAGAGTAATTTAAAAAGTGTTACGCGTACAAAAATCCATCAAACCCCAAACCCTACAACACCAACACTACAGTATCCTTCTTAGCTAGATCTCTTGCAGTAAGAGTAAACGTGTAATTCTCTCAGTAGTCTGTAACGCAAACTACATTTTCCAAAACCTAGTTTCACCCCCTTCACTAGACCTAAGCTAGTATGGGAGATTCTGGAGTAAAGAAAGGCTGTACCTAATAGAGTAGTCCCAACACTAGCAACGACTCCTCTTAAACACCGCGGCGGCCGCGAGGCCGACCAGCGATTCGAACGTTCCTTGCACTGCTCTCCCGTGCTGAAGTCACAGGTCTCGAACCCTGAAGGCAAGGGAGTGGAGTAGAACAGAAACCTTGCACTGCTCTCCCGTGCTGAAGTCACAGTCTCGAACCCTGAAGGCAAGGGAGTGGAGTAGAACAGAAAAAGTTGCCGGCAACCGCTTGTCGATGGCCAGGTTGAGTAGAGACACAGCTAGTGCTACTAGTATGTAGTAGTAACTAGTAAACCCTTTCAAAGGGCAGCTGCACCTGGTGGAAAAAATAAGGAGATTCCAGACAAATTAACGGAGAGACTTATTGAAGATTCGAAATAATGTCCTTTCCAATCGACATGTAACTCAGAAACCGTTATGTTGCAATATTTACCTCAGAGTAGGACCCGTTCGGACATTCAATCCCATTCTTGCCTACAGTGGATTGGAGGAGGTATTTCCCACGAGCCTTGATCACCAACTATCATAATAGCTTATTCTTTCAACAAAGTCCTCGTAGATGGATGGATACCGAAGGTTCTTGAGGAGCCCGCATCACGTGCACTTATCCATCTCCAGCTCCAAGTCCAGCCAAGATCTTCATCGAATCGATCTCGAAAACATTTTTTTCCTCTAGAGTAGAAGACTTCTCGCCAATCCACCGAGCTCAGTTTTCCCCGCCGTGAGCCCCCGACCCGTCCATCGGTAATTAACGTTTGAACTGGCGTGTTGATTAAACTGCCTAAGAGAGATGAAGTCCTGGAAGGCCTTGTAATTGACAACTCATTGATATCGATTCCTATCAATGCCGTAAGTAGAGTAAAATGTTGGTCCATTATTCTAGGGATGCATGTAAGCCCACAGTACCCACCTGGCTGATAAGGCGCGTTACGTTATTGCAATGAATATCATCAATCTCGAGATACTTTATCACTGCAGCGAGGTGTTAGAAACCTGGAAGTGGAGACGTACCAAGCAAAACACACTCTACATGCTCTAATACCTGCAGGCGGCCAACTTGGAAGTAAAAGAAAAATATCTGCGTTGTGTTGCAAGGGACGGTATCGGTACCTGGCCGGCCACGCGGCTGGAGGTTGACCTGTCATGTCTTACCTCAAGAACCAGGTACCAGGTATGTAAAATCCTCACTCGAGTTGCCCAAATGAGTAACTCCTCAAGTACCAAGCAATTTAGCCTGGTTACAAGCAATTCCAACTTTTCCAAATGTTCTCCTGAGATTTTGCCAAGATCGCCATGATATCGATCATGATCATGTGCATGAGGGTATCACCATCAACAATTCACAGGAGATACTGGAGCAGAGGAACTACAATGCCTAATCAATGTCCCATAATCCATAGACAGGGCCTATGATCGTGCATCTGTGCTCGATAGTGAAGGACCCTGGTATGGTAGTCGAGTATGTTGGGGTCAAAAAACCGATGCCGCTTCTCATACTTTTGGATTTCCTTCGAAATCTGAACATCATGATCAGCTTTGACATTTTCTGCAAGGATAGGAGACTAGGGGCAAAAGATAACATTCATACCTTTAAGACCCATTATGAATAACCCTTTCGGCCGTAACTACATTATTTCCATTTTTTTGCGTTTGTTTCATGATCACCTGCTAGTAGTGCGCGGAAGTGGCGCAAAATTGTTCGGACGTTGACATGTACTCAGCGGTGCAATTGGTCGGCTTTTTGTCATGATATCTATGGCTTTAAAACGTTAATAAGGTTTAGGTAATTTCTAGACATGCAATCAAGATTATTGTCCTGCGGTCCCGCATCGATAAGGTAGGTACCGATATATATTTGAATTCCCATGGCCATAGGAAGTCTAAATTATTCCGGATCCGATGCCGTTGGTTAAATTATTATCACCCGGCCGAGGGTGTCTAGGTCCACGAGAACTCATAGAGATATACTCTGCGTAGCATTTACAGCAGACCTGTGGGCAGATCTAGACGTTATTCCATGTTTCCGAGAGCTTGCATGCGCACATGCGCATGAGTTACCAGATTAAAAAGGACCATGGGATCAAAACATTGCAATTGCAAATGAAACAACTAGAGTACCGTAACTATAAGCACCGGCATAAAGCTTCCTATAATTCATTAAGTGGAAATCTCGGAATAAACAATCACAATCGATTGCGATTATGTTCCTATAAACTCTCTCACACTAGAATCTAGATTAGTACTATTGGGTATACTATGGAGATTGTTCCGACCGGAATCGATAGGTACCTCAAGCTATTGGCCAGCGCCCTTTGCATATGTTCGTGTAGTACCCACTTTGACCAATTCAATTGTAATAGATATATATCGATACGATATATTACTTGAAATCGTTCGAGATACACAGTGCTTCTAGACTGAGCAATCTGCGATTCGTTTCTCTGCCTTTTGGAATCCGAATATATGGTTCGGCATGATCATAATCATGATCATCTGATGTATGGAATGGTAAAAGTAAGTGCTTAATAAAAGTGCAACTAAGTCCCGTTTTGCAGTTAGTATACCAAACATGTGGAGTTAATTACCCATTTCAATATCAATCACGGAATTCATGTCCATATCCACATACTTCTTCCCGATTTCGTTTTGGCGAATTCCCCTTTTTCGTACAAAAAATTGGTATTGCGCAAAACAACGTCTTTGCAAGCCTGTATTCGAGAACCGTCGTACTCGAGTAACTCGAGAACAAGAACCCCCTTCAATCATAAGAACCCCCCTTGACTCGCTTATTGGTTGAGCCTGGGCTAGCTGTGGACACAGTCCACTACTCGAGAATAAGAACCGCTTCGTGTTCTCGAGTTACGACGGTAATCGGCATGGCCCGTGTCCAAGGTAGTCTCGATAGGTATCCAAGCTCCACATCAGTCTCCTCTCCACCTCCCTGCCTACCTAATCCATCAAATATCCGAATCCCGTGCGCATGCTATGGCCTCTCGCCAAGCTACATCGGGTCACGGCGACAACATGAGTCCGAGCCCAAACCGGTAAAAATCAAAAAGATGTCTCTCATCCCGCGAATGTATTCTTTTTGGAGTTTAGGTGGGGTCGATACTCTAGGATGTAATCACGGACGGATAGGTGATGAGACTCGAATCACGATATCAACGTTTTCCGTCTGTTCACCCCTTTTCAGAAGAAAATAATTTCCTTTGCTTTCTCTTGAGTTCTCTGTTCCTTTTTTTTCTTTTTGCTCTCTTTCTTAAGTGTGTTCGAGATTGAACTTGCTCACGGGGGGAGTGGGTGGGGTCGTGGTGGGACATTCCCCATGCATCATCGCATCACCATGAAATGAATTGAACCATCAGAGTACCTAGAGTAGAGGTATTCAAATGAGATGATCCTTTTTTTTCTTACTCTTTCTCTCTTGATCATCGAGCGTTGGGCAGAGTAAACGTTGCTCATGATGAGACATTGCAATTAATGCAATTGTCCTTTCCCACTCCTTTTGTTTTCCTCCCTTTTTTTTTTGGTGGGGGGGGATCATGAGTAGATCGAAATTGAGATTGAGGATAGAGGATTTTTGTACAGATTACCGTTACTCTGTACTTTCCTAATTCGAATTCCTTGTCGACGTCGATCATCGCAATTGCACTCACTCATCTCGAGCTCGCATCTGGATCCTCATCTAGGTTTGAACAATTCTGTCCAGATATCCGGATCCCATGGATGGCCAAGTACTTTACGCTACTTTCGGCACTTGTTAGTTTCTGATCATGAGGCAATAAACAAAAATCGTCCCAAGCTCTTTGGGAGTACCTATTCCTTCCAAATCGATTAATATTCCCCATGAGCTTCATAAAATTTTCTTTCCATCCTCTTCTACAATTGCAAGGAAGTAGAGGAAAGTACCGAAGGGATTCGAATGCATATGCATGCACAGGGCAGGATGGGCTTGCTGGCCATTTCAGAAAACGAGAAGGAAAAAAAAAATTAAAACTCTCGGGCCCAACATCACTGCAGTCATGTCAGACTTTGCAAGGCAAGGACGCGGACGGCTGAAGAACAAGACACCCAGACCGCGGCGATATGGCTTGGACGTGCATGAATGCCTTGAGCAAACATGGATATTGTTGTTGAAAAATACAGGGGGGCACGGAGTCAGAGTGGACGGAAACTTTTTGGCTGGTTGGCGGCGATTGTGGTGGTGGTTGGTTGGGGAGAAAAAGGTACCGGTAGGGATCTCTGTCCTGCCGCTGTGTCGGGTCGGGGGGGGAGGTTTGGGTGCTGTTGCCCTATGAGGTGGTCGTGGGGCTTGGCAGGGGAACATGCTCACATTAGTCTCGTGCCGTTTACATCGCAATTGCCGATTGCCGTAATTGGAAGTTCGTCATTGTAGTTACTCTAAATGGATGCAAGGTGTAGAGTTCGTCTGGAGCCCAGGCTAGTCTGGAGCATAAGACCACAGATTCGAGGACCAGCGGGATCCTAGATCCACATGTAAACTTTACATCATGATCACTTGATCATGTATGTCCTCTGTGCGAAACCAATTGAAATTGCAATCTATAGCTAGAATACGATATCTCTTCCCTTAACCTCAGTACGTATCCAATGTTGATAGGAAAATATTGTCCTATCAATAGATCCAGAGTATTCTAATTCGCGGGTTGAATTGAATTAAAATTATAGGGTCACGACATACCAACGTACGAGAAATGATTTCGGCTTCATGATACGATATACATGCGCATGCAAGAAACATCTTGAAATCGCGAGACAGAGGTACTTCTGCATTATGTACCTTTAAACCTCACGTGCCATATATAGAAGTCTGGTGAGATAGCCTCGAGCTCATCACCGACTTGTTGTGTCCCGTCCTACAATTTCTCAATGCATGCGCATCATATGCGGAACCAGTGGCAGAATTCCTTACAGTTAATTTCTCGCGAGCTTAAAAGTTAAAAAGCCGCGCGACATAAAGATAATTCAGCATGATTGCAATATAAACCCCGTGGGAATAGACTTTGACCACGAGAACAGGCTTAGACTCGGGCTCGAGCGACCTCGAGCAACGTCGTGGGATTTTGAGTTTAACCAAGTGGAGCAGCTGTGAGGTTATGTGCCCAAAGCTTATTTAAAGATCATCATTACATGCAAAAATTTAAGATTCTTTGGTCGGGTGGACCCAAACGTTGGACGACAGTGCACTCACTAAGACGTTTTCAACGGCGATATGGGGGAAATTGTTTTGAAGTGCACTCGAGCTCGGAGATTTCGACAGTCGACCATGATAAGAAACGAATTAAAAGCCCGAGCTTCTTTATTTATTTTGCAATTGGAACTGGAATAGCGCTCTCTGGGACAGCCGCTGGCGAGGGCGCATCATTCCAGAGATCTTCCGATATGAGACGAGGTGGAGAGGTATGTGGAGATGGGATGGGGATGAGGTTCTGCACACGGAATCGGAGTTTGAAAGTGTAGCCATGCATGCGTGGAAGGGTAACCTAACCGGTCGATCTTAAGCATGGGATATATAGGAATAGAGCAACCTACATAATATTGTGAGCCTTTTTCGAGTTGCGGTTCGTTAACTGGAGATCTCATGTGTAAGTATACCTCAAGCTCTAGCTTGGAGTGGTATTTTGCATTTTACATGTGTATTTCGAGAGGGCGCGCGTTTAATTGTTTCGCACTATTATTTTTATCCATCTTTTCCTGTGGAGGATCACGATGCTATGCCAGTTGAGCTGGGTGATCAGCAGAGCGGCTTCTGGGTGCTGGGGTGTGCAGTCCCGGGTGTGCCGCTAGAGGATCACCGATGCCATTCGCCATAGCGCGAAGACCAGTCCAGGCACACAAGGTGCTCACCCACCACCACACCACCCACATCCACATCCACGCCTCCATCCATCCATCCATCCATCCCTCACCTGCTGCAGGTACCGTGTTTTCATTCAAACGCTGCCGCTAACTCGACCAATTTGGCCAGCCCACACGGCAGAGTTGAAGCAGCGATATCTGGCCCTGTCCACATGGCAGGCAGCCCCTCGCTCCCTCCGCCCGTACAGCCCCGGCACATAGCTCGCCTGTGGACTGACAGGTCTGGAGGGGTGCCGAATGGAAAGCCAGAGATGGCTGCTCTGCACATTGAGGCCCCCTCCCTTACCGCCTGGTTCCTGAATGGCGTTTTTCGGGGGGTGCAGCTGGCCCGAGAGGGCGAGGCATATCCTGATCAGGCCTCACGACCAAAGCCCCGTGGCCGGCCCGCCCAACCAACTGCACCAAAGGGCTTTGTTTCAGCCCGAGCCCTCCGCACGGCCCTGGAGGGAGGTTACTGAGTAGATAACGAATGCGGTTGAGGCCCCCGGTACTCTGTACTGTTCACGCCCTACACGAGAGAGAGGCGGCCTCTTCTCGCTCGGTTGCTCTGCAGGAGGAAAACTGCGAGGCGGGCAGGCGTCCGACTTACCCGACGGGGTCTTTTTGGCGGCGGGCTGTCGTGGGTGTGGTGGTGGTGGTGGTGGTGATGCCCCTGCACCTGCAGAATGCAAAAATCTCAAAGGAAAGACAGAGTCTCGGGACACACCCTGGGGCTGGGAGAACAACCTGGGGCTGCTCACTCGCACACGCACACCCGCCCCGAGAGCTGGGCTCCCCTCCCCGCCGCTCGGGGTGCTTGCGTGGAAGGAAGGCCTGGTTGCGGCTGGCCACGCTTGCACGCATCAGGGACCAGGTACCACTCGGGACTTCCCATGCTGGCAGCAAGCGTCCCTGTCCCCCAGAACTCGCGGGTGCACTTATAAACCCCCCCACCCACCGCCCAAGCCACCACCATCATGAGAAGAGTTTGAGTCTCAAGTCGCCTTCTTTGTCCCCTCCCTCTCCCTCCAGTCACCTCACCTTCCTTTGTTGTGGCATCGCAGCCCATCATTCCTTCATTGCATACCATTGCCAGTCTTTCGACACCTCGTGCTTTTCAGTACACACAACCTCTCATCTAGAGATACCACCGCACGCACACGCGCACGCAAACCTCAGACAAGAACAGCCCGTTCAAACACAATCATCACACTTCTCTTCAAGGACAAACGAAGATCTATACTCTCAGACTCAATATAAGCAATCCAATATACAAAATGTTTGGACGAACACTCTCTACAATTGCAATTGCCGCAATGGCATTGCTGCAGCTGGTTTCTGCAGCCCCTGTTGGTAGGTTTAGCACCCTTCAAAGCTATATTGAATTTTTTCTGACAATTTGTAGTTGAGCGTGGCACTAAGGGTCCGGGTATCGCATACTCGCCATACACCGCCACTGGGTGCAAGTCGTCTGCCCAAATTAGCGCAGATTTTGCTAAGCTCCAGGGCTATGGACTCGTCCGCCTCTACGGCTTGGATTGCGATCAAGTCAAGCTGGTTGCTCCAGTTGCTAGGCGATACGGCATGCAGCTGTTTATCGGTATCTGGGAGGTTGACCAGATGCAGGCTCAAGTGAACCAGCTCTACAGCGATCTCGGTAAAGACTGGAGCTCTGTAACTACCGTCAGTATCGGAAACGAGTTTATCTTGTCTGGAAAGTATAACGCCGCACAGATGCGAGCCTTCACAGTCGACGCACGCTCCAGGTTGAGGGCATTAGGATTTAACGGATCTGTCGCATCGGTCAACGTCTTCTACGAAGTCATCCAGGACCCCAGCCTTTGCCTCGACCAGGATATAATCGCAGTCAACCTCCACGCATACTTCGATGGGCACGTCAAGGCCGAGGACTGTGGTGCTTTCGTGAAGGAGATGGTCAGACAGGTTGGACAGGCTTGCACGGGGCAGACTGTTCTCGTTACTGGTACGTTTATAATTTCATTCTTTCGTAATTATCACAAACATTCAACTAACAATATTATTATAGAAACCGGCTGGCCAAGCAAGGGAGATACCAATGGTGTGGCCGTCCCAAGCAAGGCAAACCAGAACGCAGCAATCTCATCAATTGTCTCTGCAATGGGCAACAATGTTATTTTGTTCACCGCCTTCGATGACGATTGGAAGCAAGACAACCAAAATACCTTTGCTGCTGAGAAGTACTGGGGTATTTTGTCCTCCTAAACGCTCCTTTTTACCTTCCTTTTTTTCTTTGAGATCAGTTTCCTATTTTGTTTTCAATTTTTTTTGGCGTACACAAGGATTGCATTTTTGTTTTGTTTTGAAGACATGGTGGAAGAAAGAGATGGAGTTCACATTGATAGAATATCGGCATGCCGGACTGGACGTTACTACCTGATCATGATGGTTGCACCAAGCAATCTGGCAGATACTTATGATTTTATGAGGATCACATTCAATAATTGAATGAAGGGAGGAAATAAAAGAGGTGGAAAGCTTTGGAGTATTTCTCTCATTCTTGGGAAGGCGGGAATTTGGTTTTTTTTTTTTTAGGGGGGCACTTGGTAAAGACATCACTGGTTGATTCTTCCGAGCAACCACTAATTGTTTTATCTTTTATATTTTTTTTTTTTTTTTGAATTTTTGAGCATTATATACCGATATATAGATCGAGGTGTTGCAATTGGGACCTAGTTCCTCAATGTCTGGACCAAAGTTGAAATAAAACGTGTATACTCCTATTCATTGTCCATGTACTCGTAATGTCAAGACGTTTTGGTACGAGACAAGTCGATCCGCAGGGGATAAATGTATGTGCTCTTCACCTTATGCACCTGATCCTGGGTTCGGAAGCGTCTTGACATTACTAGTATTGAGTGGCCTTGACAAGTGGTGAATAGTGATTCAAAATTTATGATTCTACACTCTCTTGTGACGAGGCTTTTCAAGTGGAGTTAGTGATTTGCGCTGTCGGTTGCAATGACTACCCTTTTGGGCGTGAGCATCCCATGTGAACGTGACGTGACGTACGCCTGCATGCCCAGACCTACCGACAGAGAGCTATAGGGCGGTAGCTCCCCCTGTGATATACTCTACATCTCGGGATATCCCACCACCAACCCAAACATCACCACTCCCCCTCCACATGCACCCCGCGCATGCGTCGCCATGAACCCCAACTTCCGCGAAGCATGGTCTCCATCCGCCGTATTTTCGCCCTCAGCTGCACGCCAGCAGCTCCTTGAGGGTGCGCTTTTTTTTTGCTTTCTAGTTTTGAATCTCGAACTTGTTTTTGAAATACCCGACCAACAGACATATACCGAGATTTGGACCCCGTTTGCTAACACCCGGGGAGCGTTGTAGCAAAGGACTGGTCCTACATCGACCATTGGCTCTCGACATATTTCTCGCCCAACCAAGTGCCCCAATTCGAACGGAATGCGGATACGTTAAAGGCGCTGCTCGCGCTTGCGGCCGCGAACGAGGCGGCCGATGAGGAGAGACACCATATTCGGCGAGTGAAGGAGAAGGCGTTGGAGGAGTTGAAGGCGAGATGGGTTCGTCCCCCTTACTGCTTCCTAGATTCCTACCCAATTCCACCAAATCTACCTAAATTGTTTTTTTCTCAATTCATTTGTTAATGTTTGCTTTTATAATTTGATTTAGGAAGCATCATCAACACAAACAACCCCGCTCACCCTCCTCTCCGACTCCCTCCCACAGGAAGGCGCACAATCCCTCGGATCACTCGCGCTACTGAGTGTGGCGCTGAACCATCCGATTTCGACTTCTTCGGCTACATCACAAACCACAAATTCTACAATCTCAAACCTCGCAACATCCCTCATCACCCTCTCAAAACACGAAGCGATTTTGGAACAATCATCAATCCAGCTCACGTACCTCAATAAATCCCTAGTCCAAACCCTCTCCCAAATCCAACATGTTCTCGATACTACATTCCCTCTCGACTCCACTTCAAACAGAACCCCGATTTCTAAAATTACACCATCGCCAGACCTCCCCTCCCTCACATCGAGCTGGGAATACGAGATTCGCAAGCTGCAGCAGAAAGCAGTGGAATATAGATCCCGCGCGGAGCAGATGGAACGGGAGTGGGAGGGGTCAAGGGCGAAGGAGATGACGATCCAGAGGATTAGAGAGATGGAGAGAGCGGTCGTGGAGTTGAAGGAGCATGTAGTAGGGTTGGAGGGGCAGGTTAAAGGGTTCCAGGGGTTGCCACCAGAGAAGGACGTCGCGAGGGCGGAGGTGGAGAGGGTCGAGGCGCTGGTGAGGGATTTGGAGGCCAAGAGGGAGGGGTTGTATGATAGGATGATTTCGGGGTGAAGGGGGGGGGTGGGCGTTTACGGTGTTATATCCGATGTTTCGTTTTCTTTTTCTTTTTCTTTTTCTGTTTTTTTTGAGTGAAGTAATGCATACGGTGGAGGAAGATGGAGGTGGAGATTTGATGTTGCAATTGGCGTGGCCTACCTGGGTGCTTCTTTAGCTACAAATTGGGAGGTATCATTATCCGCAGCAGTAAAGCCTGGTGTGAGTTCATGATCATGACTACCTAGGTATTTGTTCATTTTCGTGCACGTGCATAATAGGCCTGGGTAGATAGTAGGCAATAGTAGGCAAGAGAGTATTTTCCCCCAATGGCTTTGATATGCCATGAGGCTAGGTATTGATAGCTCACACTGTCATATCTGCACCCACTAAACTTCTAAGCAGGCAATTGCAATTATATCCATTCGCAATAAGGATTAAGCTGAAGATACCGGTATCGAGGAGACTAAGAATCGAGCAGCCTCGAATTGGCCTCGAGTCGAGTCTCGAATACCGAGACTAATATCAAGCAGTCTCGTTCCAAAATATTGAGATTGATAGTGTAAGTAAGAAGCTCTAGCCTCGTCCCCAGGTGTAGCTCCCGATAAGGCAGTCCACCGAATTGAACATGCATTGTTGGCCTTATGCACGCTTAGTAAGCATGTAACTGTCGCAGTGGGTTCGCCAAACGCCCAGGGTCTTGCACCAGACGACCGACATTCTCGGACGCACAGCTTGCCCTCTCGTGCTCGCCCGCCGGCCTTGGTCAATCCGTCTGATGTCTTCGGCAAAACACACAATCGATAAATCCGTTTTATAAGAGTCCCTTCTTCTCATTTACGACAGAAAAGCTTAAGCGTATCAGGACCCTGGAGCTTCGAATCAGTGATCGGGCGAAGAAAGCAACCAGACGAAAAAATCGGCTTTTCATCACAATATACTATTCTCCCAAATGCCGGCTGAGGCTTAATGAAGCCACTGTAGGTGATATCTAATTTCCATCTCTGGGCACACACAAAAAAATGTGAAAAGCTGACAGGGTTCCTTCCCCCTTACAACAGTCTGCTCGCGGTATCATTATTCGTCGCTGGCTACATCACCGCGCAATACTCGCTCCTCCAACATTTGACCACTATCGTTAAATTCGCCTGGAATAACGGCGTCGTGTGGCGGGCGTTTTTGGGTTTACTTGGCCTCTCTCTTGGATTCGCACTGTTTTTGTTGCCATTGGCGGGGATTGCGGAGAGGGAGGTTCGGCTAAACTCCACTAGTCCGAAGGAAGGAATCGAGATATCCGCACGGGAACAACTAAGGCGTAGGGGGAGTTTTTATTGAGGAGGAAGAGGAGAATAATAATAATAATGGCCGACATAAAGGGCAGCAAGAGTGAAAATGCACGGCAAATGATGAGAATCTTTTGGCCGTCAGATGCACCGCGGCGAACAATGGCGGAGGGACCGGGGTTGTTAGTTGGATGGAGAAATTCGGAGAGAGATATAATGGTCATTGCGATATTATATGACGTGGATGTGGGTTCAGGCATGGATTCTTGTGCTGTTCAATGCTGATGAGTCCCCAATGTTACATTAGAATAGCAAGGTCGACCAGGAGCTCCGAAGTGGTTCGTTCTTTCGAAAATCAAAGCATTCGTTGGCGCGCATATTCGAACTATGTGGAAGGTCGTCGGTTTACGCATTAGGCGTTGTCAATGAAGTGCCAGCTACAGGGAGCGAATTCTCCCCACATCACATCCATGCTTTTACGGACAAGTCGAGTCCATATCCTCGAGTCTATTGCCCAGAGTCGAGTGGTATATCAATGCAAGTTATTCTTTATGACAGACCTCACCCACGGCAAATGCAGTATCTTTCCTTGGAACCAATATCCCTAGCTTTATCGGATCGATCAACCACACGAACCGAGCAAGCAGAGACAGAAGAGGAGAAGGCTGAAATAAAGGAGAAAGAGAGGAAGGCAAAACTGGTGGAAAAGCTAAAGTTACACACAGTGGCACGGCCTGAACCCACAGTGATGGAGGAATCTTTAAGCAGGATCATCGATCAAATCAACTGCTCTTATGAAATGAAGATGTTGTTACTTCAGAACGTGGTGTTGGTAGGATCATGGACGAGGCCAAAAAGAAGTATGAGTGTGAGCGAGAGGGTAGTTGTCTCTGCACAATCCGTGTGGAAAACTATCCTTCTATGGTTCTTTGATTGTCTCAAGTTGATTTGGCCATCACTCACCAAACTATTTTTCCTGTTTGTACTGTTTTGGAGAGTCATTGCCGAAGGGATATTAAGAGTCTTGGAGTGGAGATTAAGGCCAGAGCTGGCAGCTTTGAAGGATATATCCGCTACAGGTATGCTCCTTTGTGATTTTATTCATTCAACAGGAAATCGACATTTCAAAAAATGGAATAGGACTTGCTCTGACAAACCTAGCGCAGCAACTCGACATCCGCCTTCAGCAGTTTTGTTATTGGCCAATACAATACACCACTTTACGGAAACGTAGGAATGACTGGGAGAGTGTAACGACCTCACATCCGGATTATATCCGCTTCTACAATAGTCTTTGGTTGGTTGCCAATGATGTTATCATTGGCATGGCCATCGGGTCATATATTGTCGAAAACGCAGCCCAAGTTGCCCATAACATCGACTTCTATTTAGGGGTATGTGGAATTCCAAATTACCCCCTGGGAATCATCATGTAACTAGCTAACACATCTGAAAATTGCTTAACTTAGGCATATACAATAGACGGACTCACTCGAATGATCAGCTGGCTTATGGGCTGGCCCGCGGGATTGAAACTCAATAACGAGCTTGCAAGGTTTTTGGGTGACTTGTTTCTATGGGTGATGACATATTGGGGAGGTACGTTATTTATCAATCATCTGCAAGAATCGTTCAAGGGCCATTTATTCTAATGCAAAGAGCTTCTTTCTAGATTGCATGGCAACACTCCGCCCCTTCCTGCCACAAATCATCTACTTTATCGGGTACTCTGGCTTCCTCGGCGCCAGCATGCCCATCTCGATGTTCTCAGACCTGCTCTCGATCCTCACGCTGCACATCCACTGCTTCTATGTCGCAGCAGCGCGCATCTACGACTGGCAGCTCACGATAATCATATCCCTCTTCCACCTCTTTCGCGGGAAAAAGAGAAATGTCCTGAGGAATCGAATCGACTCGTGTGATTATGATTTGGACCAGTTGTTGCTTGGGACGATTTTGTTTACGCTGTTGTTTTTTTTGTTGCCCACGGTCCTGGTGTTTTATACGACGTTTGCGAGTGCGCGGATGGTGATTATTGCGGGGAAGGCGGGGCTGGATACGTGTTTGGCGTGTCTGAACCATTTCCCGTTGTTTGCACTTATGCTGAGGGTTAAAGATTCGGGGAGGCTGCCGGGGGGGATATTGTTTGAGTTGGTGGATGGAGGCGGGGGTGGAGCTGGTGGGAGGGAGAAGGAGGGTGAGGGGCAGGGCGACGTTGCGTATATTCTCTTGAAGGTGTGTTTTGGTTTTCCGTGATGCCTCCCCAACTCCCCTCCCATTTCGTATTCGTGTGACTAAATGATTATTCTTTTAAAAAACAACAACAGTCTATCCCGCTATCTTTTGGAGCAATGTTTTACCAGTACTTTCATCTGGGGCAGCGGATACGCAAGCATTATGTTTCCCCGAGAGTCATTTTGTGTCTTGCTACGGGCCGGTTTGTATGTTCTTTTACCCCCTTCCACCCCCCCCTCTCTTATTTTATCCTCCTTCACCACTTTCACTTTATACATATAATTCAAACTAATATCAAATTCCAACAGGTGCCGCCGATTCATAGGAAGAATCTGTATTCGATGCAGTATAGCATGTTGCCGACGGTCCGCGCCGGCGTGAGGGAGGTGTGGACGCTGTTGATGGGGAGGAGGGATGGTGGTGGTGGTAGTGGTGGTGGTGGGGGTGGTGGAGGGAATATGTCGGCAGCAGCTGCGTTTTCGGCGAGAGGAGGAGGAGCAGGAGGGGCGTTGAGGAGGAGGAGGGGAGGGGCGGCGAGGGCGGGGCGGTGATAATATCAATTTTGTTTTGTGTTTTGGTTGATTTGCCCATGATCAACGTTTACCATGGTCCAATTATGATTAATTAATTACATTAAGTGTGTTTTTATTCATAAATTAGTTGTAGAAATAGACAATGATGAATGGAGCTTCGAGAGATGGCCAGGGATATACTTATGGGTCCGGGGGGAGGAATTTTTATGGGTGCGGGTGGATTTTGTGGATTTTGCTCGAGTCGAGATGTATGTACTATATATGCTGTATACCTACCAACCTATAGCCTAGCCTGCGCAACTTCAGGGTAACAGTCTCCATCCCATTTATAATTTACAAGTACATTATATACCTAAAACCAATTTCCACCGAAATTGTGTCATCAACTTCATGATACGTAGTTAACGCTGAGTGTATATAACTTTTATATATTAATTTCCCAGGTATATATTGCGCATGCAATTGCTGCTATAGCTCGCTCACTCCAAAAAAATTCCAAAACCTCTCTCAACATTCCTTTTTTTTTCGCTCTCTCTCTCCCTCTTCCTCTAGATCTTCCCTCCGGATTCAGCTACCAAAGGTCAGATGACCAAAAAAAAAAAAACTAAAAAAAAAAAACTAAAAGAATAATAATATATAGAGTAAACTAAAATGAAAAAATGAAAAATAAAAAAATGAAAGAGCGACAGGACAGGATCACGAAGCAACGACATTCTGGGGTTGCAAGGTCTGAGCCTCGACATTGATTGCCACAGTAGTTGAGTCCTGCATAGTCTCATCCTCATCCGCATCCTCATCCTCATCCTCTTTCTGCACCTCACTAATCCTCTCCTCCGTCTCCACCTCCTCATCATCATTCCCACCATCCCCATCATCCTCCTCCTGCTCCTCCCCACCCTCCTCCTTCTTCACCCCCTCCCCCTCCCCCTCCCCCACACTCCCAACCTTCGCCTTTGGCTGCTTCCTCTGCGGAATAACCTTCAAAAACGCCTTCTCCCAATCCCTCAACTCCAGCCACTTCAACATAATCTCCACCACCTGATTCGTCGTCAGCACAAACCTCGAGCTCATCTTGATATACTCCCCAATCGGGAGTTTCGCCGTACGAATCCCTTGCTCCTGGGCCTTCTTATAGCAAATGCCCTTGTGGCGATTCCTATCGACGATGCCGCCGACGATGTAAGTTTTCCCATCCTCGAGCTCGGTGAGGGTGTCGTCCGAGTCCGATGTGAGGTATATCAGGTCTCCCGAGGCGATGTTTTCGGGGGTGACGGGGTAGTCTTCCGCGGAGAAGGCGACGCGCTTCCAGTTTTTGTGGTGGTTGTGGAGGGCGGTTTCCATGCGGTGCAGGAGGCGCTTGTTGAGGGATGTGATTGAGAGTTTTGCTTGGTGCGGGGAGAGGCGGTTGTCGGCGTAGCAGCGCGTGATTTGGCTGGAGAGGGAGATGATTTCTTTGGGGGTCATGAGGTCGTCGAAGGAGCAGTCGATGAGGATGGTGAGGGGGTGGAGGGTTGGGGTGGGGCGGAACTTTTTGTTGGTGGTGGTGGTGGTGAGGGTGGTGGAGGGCGAGCCGTGGGCAGCGGCTTCGCCGCCGTCGGCGGAGGAGGTGGGCTCATCTTCGGCTTTTCGTTTGTTTGAGGTGGGGATGGTGGTGGTTGACTCGTTGGTGTTTGTGGAGCTCTCCTGTTGTTTCTGGAGTCTCCGTGCCTGTGCTGCTTCCTTGCGCTTGAGCTTCTGGATGGCTTTTCGCTCGGCCTTCTTTTCTAGCCAGAGTTGCTCTCGGCGTTGACGCTTGAGGGCGTTCTTGCTGAGGGGTCCGTCTGGGCGTGCTGGTGCATCTGTAGCTGTGGTGGTGGTGGTGGTGGGAATTTTGGTGGTTATTGAGGCTGCTTCGGGTGCGGTGGTGGTGGTGGTGGTATTCTCAGTGGCATCGGGCATTGCCTCGTCGTCCTGCTTCTGTGCCTGTCCCTGTTGTATGGCCCCCTGGGTTTGTGCCTCCTCCTGCTCGCGCATCAATTGCTGCCCGTCGTTCGTCTCCTCCGCGGTACTCATGGTGGATATCGGATATATCGATGTTGCACACACACACACACACACACTTCAATCCTCAAGACCTTTCTTCCACGGCCCAATCGCTGCTTGAAATATTTCTCTGCCGTCCGAGCCGAGTATCCCACTGAAGAAGCCGTGCGCCGTATGCCTAGGTAGTCGATATGTAAGATGAAGATGAAGATGTCGTCGGAGGTTCGCACGAAATTGGCAAGAAAGCGAGAAAAAGAAGTAGTAGCAACAAATGCGTCCCTCCCGACGCATCTAGTCATCGGCAATCCCTACCACGCCATCCCCGAAGCGGCATAGCGCCTTGGAAGCGCCCGTGATTGCAGCACCCCCCCCCCTCCTCCGGCATCATCGGTCGGCCTGGAGCCAGGATTTCGGCGTCGTATCGCAGGCACTCCCGTCCCCTCCGCCGCTAGACTGAGAGATTGACAGACGAACGAGCGAACCCGCAGCAGCATTCGGCAAGCTTTTGGTCTAGACCATAAAGTATCATCGTCAGTATCATCGCCATTATCGCCATAATCAACACCACAACCACCCCACTACAATGTCTCAGGATCTCCCACCAGTCGGAGGCT
This sequence comes from Peziza echinospora, assembly GCA_024516245.1. Taxonomy (NCBI): domain Eukaryota; kingdom Fungi; phylum Ascomycota; class Pezizomycetes; order Pezizales; family Pezizaceae; genus Peziza; species Peziza echinospora. Next base: position 732,368 of record JAJLQT010000019.1, on the reverse strand, counting down.
ACGGCCCCGTGCAATACAAGGTACCCTCCCTCTCCCTCTCCTCCTTCTTCCCTTCCTCCTCCTCCCCAATCCCCCACCCCCAATCCCTCAATGCCATGACACACAAAACTAACCCCCCCAGCGAAACCTCCCCGTCCGCGGCTTCCGTCCCGGGACCTACATCATCGGCATGGGCCTGCTCATGACCTATGGCTTCTACAAGGCCATCGAAGCAATCCACGAGCAACAGTACTTCCCCCATCCACCCCCCCCTCACCATCTCCCATCTCTCCCTCCCCCTCCCACTAACCCCACCCCCAAACAGAGAACTCTCCCGCGAAAAGCAATGGTCCCGAATCCACCTCATCCCGCTCCTCACCGCCGAAAAAGACCGCGACCTCGTCCGCCGAACCCTCGCAAACGAGGACCGCGAGCGCTTCCTCATGAAGGACGTCAAGGGCTGGAAGGTCGGGAGCGTGTACAACACCGACAAGTACGTTACCATACCACATTTCCTTTCTCAGTTCTTTTCTCAGTTCCATTCCCCCCCCCCCCCCCCCCCCGTTGCTTGCTTGCTTTAAAAAGCTACTTGTGGAAGCCTGAAACTAATGAATGATTTTATTTTCTTTCTCCTCCTCTGCTCGTAGATTCGTCAAACCAACCTACGTCATCACGCCCGCCGAGGCAGAGAAGCCGGAGAAGCCGATTAGGACGCTGTATCCTTCTGCTTGAAAAAATTATTTCGAAAATTAATTAATCACATACATACATACCGACTTGCAATTGATTCTTCTTCTTTTTTTGTGGTTTTTTTTTTGGTTAACCGTTTATTTTTTTTTCTTACAACACCTTTGTACATGTTTCTTTACCTCGGATACACAAAAAACAAGAATATTATACATACACATACACATACACACATCACACATACCTGGCATATCTGAGCAATAATACCTGCAGAAGTTGGATAGATATATTAGAGAATTGGAATTGGATTCGAAATTGAGGCGAATTCCCTGGAGGAAGGAAGAGGGAGCGGGGGGTGGGTGGTTTCTTCTGAGGTGGAAGGGTGGAGAGTGGAGAGTAACGATGATGATGATTCTGGAAATCAAATTGGCTGATAGCGATGGTGGCCATGCATGGTTGTGGCGGTGCTGGCCATGATGAAGACGAATGTCGATACTTGATCTTCTTATATAATTAGTGTTACTTGACTTGAAAATATGTAATCAATCAGATTCGAATTCATTAATTATCATTCATAACATGTATCAAAAAAAAACCTCGTATCATCATCAATATTAATAAAGCACATGAAACCCCCCCCCTTCCCCTTCCCCCTTCCCTCTCCAACCTAAGTAGCTTGAAGGGTATACCCAAAAACAAAAAAAAGTACGTAATAGCAGACAGAGATGCGCTCAAAACTCTCACCCAAAAAAAAAGAAAAAAAAAAAATACAAACAAAAAACAAAAATGGAAACCCCCCACCCCCAAAAAAAACCTATCCCCAATAGGTAGCTAGGTAAAACTACATGACACTACACGCCCTATCACACAACTGCAGCGCCAAATTCGTATCCTCAACCTCAACATCCATCGTCCTAACGCCCGTAATCCTAATCGTCTGCTCGCCCTCATTATGCCACCACCTCAACACATTCCCCCCGCCTCCCTTGCCGTTGCCGTCATCGACAAACTCCGTCCGCCCGCCACTAACAACCACCTTCGTCGCCCCGCCGTCCCTCGGGAAATGTAGTTTCGGGACAAACACCTCCGTGGGCGCGTCCTCCCGCGTGGGCGCCTCCGCCTCGAGCTTCAACTCGAACACAGCCTTGGCAAGGTCGAAGCCGTACTTGATGATGCGGCCGTTCGTGGCGATGGGGGCTGCGCGGATGAAGGCTTCTGCCGCGCGGGAGCCCGCGACGGTGGTTGTTGGGGGTGTAGGGGTAGGGTTTTGTTTCTTCATGTCGAGGGACATGTACGAGGTATTTGGTGTAGCAGAGGCCGAGCTCGATGTGATTGAGTCCGATGCTGATGAGGCGGTGGCGGTGGTGGAGACTGTGACATTCCCGTTCTTGTCGAGGTAGGATGCAGGGATGGAGGATGAGATGGCGTTGTCGTCGACGCTGAAGATGCTGAGGTCTTCGCCGTTCCATTGGTCGCCCCATGTGTGGTCATTCTATTCAGATGTTGTTAGTTATGAGAACTCTTGTTAATAATGATGGAGTTGGGGGGGGGTCTATTTTTTATTTTTTCAACACATACAGTCGCGGCATAAGTCCACAGCGTGAAATTCAGGTTTGAACCTTCCAGGGCGTAATGGTTTGCATCCAGTGCGCGGATCTGCGAGGAGTAGTCGCCCGTTGCGTAGGCTGCTTTGTTGTCCATGTCGTACGGGATACCAATTTCGCTGAATAGACATGGTGTTTGGCCTATAAGGTTTAGGTAAGTAAGTAAGTAAGTCATTGGCAAGCTAGAAAGGAACCGAATTTCTATTTAAAGGAAAAAAAGGAAGCTTTCAGCTTTATTAAAAACTCACCAATATTCTGAATTCCCTCCTCACGCATAGCGGTGAGTTGCTCTTTAAAGCAGTTTCGGATTGCGGTTTCTCCGATTCGGATTGCAAAGACGGGGGACATGTATCGTCCGCGAAGAACTCCGAGGACATCGATGTTCCAGTACCGATTCCTAAAGAAATGTTAATCTGTGACTCTGGGAAAAAAGAAATTGATGATGTAAAAAAACCCACCAACTCTTGGTCATCAATGTGATACCGTCGTAAAAATGAGGGGCGTAGACCAAGCGGTCGTCCTCATCGGGAGTCCCCTTGATAATCGGAGGGATCTCAAAGACCGGGGGTTGGCAAAACATGATGGCATTCTTATGCACCGACCGTATCATCTTTGAATACTCGCGATAGTGGTTCATAAAGTGGATATTGACCCATCCATGAGCATCCACTGGGCGTCCATCTGGTAATTTCGAGAAATAGTCATTTTTAAGAAGGGTATCGGTCGATGGATCCCATACGCCATGCTGAGCCCAGACACATTCGCCCAACCTCCAACCCGGATCCCTCTTCCATCCATATCGACTGTCGTCGTAATCTGCCGGAAGCCAAGCCTGAACTCCTTTCGGATCAACCAATACCTTTCCAGTCTTGTATGGACCTTTTCCTCCCATCTCGTAGGTATCAATATCACATGCCCGCCCTGAGCCGGTGAGAATCGCCTGCCAGGCAGTTGGTGATGTGCCCTTGTGGTTCTTTTGCTCTACAGGATAGGCATCCAATCGCTGGTATCCAATCAACCCACGGTTTGGCTCGTTGGTGGACTCCCAACCTATTACAGTCGTGTCTTCCAGATCCCCAGCTTCTTGTATTCTGATGGCCAGGTGTTTCACGGCATTGTTGTAATGCTCTAATAGATAATCTTGGATATTTTTCCCATCGATGATGCACTTTGGTGCAAAATCACGGCCAGCAAAGTACAGTGTAAACATCGTCATGCATGCGAGTCGGGTATAATTCGTCGACCAAATCATCTTGGGGAATTCCTGTGGGTTTGGTTGTGTATTGTGAACGAGAGCTGCTTCGGTTGCGCCGAAGGCCTGTGGATTTAGTCCCATGGCGTAGAGCGTCCATAATGGTGCGCCAGAACCCCCAGAAAAACGCGACCACTATCAATAATAAATTAGCATTGCCGTAGTACATCCGCAGAGGTCCATGTATACATACGACGTCCTGATGTGGGTCCATAAACACATAGAAGCCATATTCCTTGCATTTCCTCAACAGCGCAATGGTGCTTTGAATAAATTCCTCATCGTAGACACCCCTGGATAGCCATCAGCATCTGGATTAAGAAAAAGCAACAGTCGACTTGGCTGCAACTCACGGAGCTTTGCTTTCTATCGCCTCCCATGTGAAAAGGTAGCGCAGGGTATTGAAGCCCCAGTCTTTTAGCCTCTTGAGATGGACATCTGCCTCTGAATATGGAAACGGCCGGCCAACGAAGGATACATTATCTCCATCAAAGAAGTCCTTGGTGACGTGCGACGGCATTGACGGCTTTGATGGGAACTTTGCATCGCCACAGAAATTGACTCCACGGAGAGTCACTTGCCGGTTGTGTTCATCCCTGAAGACGGTGCCGTCGATTTGAAGATAACTCGGCATGGCGGAGGTGAGCTCGAGCTTGCGATTGTGCGGCTGGGGTTTGTGGAGATTTGGAGAAGACGTGGGTCGGGTTTCTTGCGTCTTGATAAAGGCGCTCGATGCAACTGGCGGGAAACAAGCTTCTGGTCTGCGCAGCCACGTCGTAATGGAGGTATCTAAGCTGGAATGCGGATCTGCCAACTGCCAGTATGAACGGGGAGATATCTTGGATGCCGGAGGAGGAGAGAAGTTGGCTGGAGCTGGCAGGGCCCGACGGCTGGGGGATGGGGGGACCGAGCACCAAGCTCACGTCACGTGAAGCAGGAAGGCAGGCAGGCAGGGCAGCTCCTCTGGCTCGAGCTCCACCAGGAAGGGCCCGCTCCCTTCCCCGGAGGCGTGGCGGGCGTTTCTGCCTGTTGCTTCTTGCATGGGGAGCTGGTGCGGCATGGATGGATGGCCTTCACGCGGTGACGTCGAGCACCCATGCTACTGCCGCAGAGCACAGCTTAAGCTCCGCAGGCGCCTAGGCCATGGGCACATTGGAACTCGACCTTGCAAGCGCGAGGGCGGTCGTGCGATTCTCCGCGATCTCAGTTCGACTTGACTTCCCTGATTAGTCGGTATTTGAGCAGGTATCTACACATGTAGCTGGGCCTCACAGAACAGGGCCTCACGGCTCCCAGCCATTTCCATCAATCTATTCCTTTAATTCCCAGGGTTCTGTCAGATGTATTCGGAGTTACAAGGGCGAAGCGAGACTAAGAGTCTGGGCACGAGATCAAGAAGATGCCATATTCCATCCACAATTACTTGTTGTGGAATTTATTATAAATACTTTCACGTCAGGCTGCCCCCAATTCGCGGTCCGGATCTATGGCTACCGACAACTTGTCCTATTATGGTATAGGCAATGTAAAGGCTTCCTGATCATGACATTGCATCGTCTAATTAGAGCAACAGATTTCCCTGACGAGGCCAGCAGAGTAGATAGAACCGCGGAGGAAATAACAGCGCCGCGAAGTAAGTCACACCATTGAAAGCTAGCTACATGAATGTGGACTGACCAATGATTTTGCGAAAGAAGATACCTTTCAAACGAAAATAAACAGTGATTTACCCTTAAGGCTGGATCGCGCAAATCGGCTGGAAATGGCAAGAAGACGATGCCGATGAGGAAATGGGCGGGTTTGCACACTGAATGATGGGCGTGACGGGATCGACTGCGGAGGAGTTTGTGATGCAACTAGTATAGTTCAAATGATTAGCAATTAAAGAAGCGTAAACTTAAAGTTGTCCACTCTGAAGAACGTGTGATCGAGTGAACCTGGGGTTAATTACGACTTCAATTGTAAAGATCCTGAGCTATTCTTGCTCCTGGCTTCAAGAAGACAATGCTGTTTAGGTGCGGTATCTGGTATGTGTGAATGTGGTCAAGAAAGGACAGGCTGCAGCATTTTGGGCCCTGCGGTTAGCCAAGCCTTATCCTCACACCTCACCCGCACCTCTGCACCACAGCGGCGGGAACCTGCCCTCACCACCAGACAAGAGGCACACAAGCAGAGCGTTCCCCATAACTCACCAGCCCCATAAAGCATCATCCCGATACCAGCACTGTTCGTTCGTTTGCCAGGGGAGCTCCAAAAATGTCGGCAAAGCAGGCTCTCAAGAGTGCGAAAGCACTCATGGATGCTAAGAACTTCCAGGCTGCTTCCGAGCAATTCAGAAACGCCCTGGAGCTTGATCCAAAGAATTTCACGGCGTATGCACCCCACGTTTTGAGGCTCAACAGACGCTATCCACTCTAAAATCACATCTCCAAAAAGCTCATGTCCCCAGACACCTCTATCTAGGTTATTCCCTATTTCAGCTGCAGAATTACGACGAAAGCGAGAAATCATACAAAAATGCTCTCGATGTCGATGAAAAGTACAGGAAGCAACCACCGGCATGGCAGGGGCTACTCAATGTCTATGAAGCACAAAAGAAGGTCGATAAATACATCCCGGTTGCTGAAAAGATAGCGACATTATTTAGTGATGGGTAAGTATCTTCAATTTTGTCATTCTTCTATTAAAAGCAATTTCGACTAGACAATGGCTTTTGCAATTTGAACTATTGTGAGTTTGCTTTCTGACATCTTCAAGAGATGACCGAGCACGTTGTGCCGCCGTCATCAACAAAATGCTTCAATTTGTAAAGGAACATGGGACAAATGAACAAGTACGTCCCGTTCCATCGTCCACACAATTATTTTTTGCTGATGGCGATTAGAAAAAACAAGCCTGGAAATTAATATTACCCGATCATCCATTATTCGATTACTTGGAGGGTGTTATCCCTCGACCAGTCGACACATATCTGCAACTGGCAGAAATTCTAGAAAAGGAAGAGAAAGAGAAAATCAATAAAGAAATTGCAGCGAGGCGGTCGAGACTGAGTGCCACAAAAGGCAATATCAATCATGAAGTCAAATGTGAAGTCTTTGAAGCTTCAACTGTAAGTCTACATTCCTCACAATCGACAACACTTTGTCTCATATTTTATCATGTTATAGCTTGAGGATGTTTATCACAATATTCTCAATTGGTCAGACAGTGATGAGGTCCGGCGGGAAATTGACGAAAAATTGCTTTACCGCGGATTCGAAAAGTTGGTCGTATTGCCATCAGAAAAGAAGCTTGAGCAGAGAGCAAAAGTGTGGAAACAGGCTGAAGGCATAGTGATCCTGAACCATCCATTGGAGCCTGCTTGGAGGCTTTTCATAGAATGGAAAGATTGTGAGAATATTGGCAAGTACCCTGTCCTGTCACGATGAGCACATCTAATTTGAACATAGCCGAGTATGATGTAAATGTCTTGCGACAGTATACAGAATTCTTCCCAGAGAGTGGCCTGGCGATTGTCATCAAGGCTTACCTCAAATCCGATATCTCACCATTCCCGGTGCCGGTAGTGGAAGAGAAAGACGAACAAGAACCAGAAGAGGAGATAAGCCCCGTTCAGATTCTTGCAGACATGACGGTAACTTTCCTATAATCCGTTTGCCAACTTCATTCTTATTCTCATTAGGAAGGATTGGCCAAAGAAACAAAATCCCCTCTTTGCCATCGGATAGTAGGCCAATACTATCTCCACGTCAGCGAATTTGAATCAGCAGTCGATGCTTGTAGGAAAGGCAAAAAGCTCATTCTCTTCGAGTCTCGCGAGACTGGCCAAGTTCTGCAAAAGTATTTGATGCCCCTATATAAAGTGTTCCTCGAGACTTGGTACTAACAAGAGTAGAAATTTGGATGCTGTTTTAGGAACGTTAGCCACTGCTCTAGTTCACTACGAGTCCCCTCAGCACCATGAAGAAGCAAAAGGTATCTTTTTAGACCTACTCAAGCGCAATAGCTCCAATAGCACAGCACTTGTTGGTCTGGGCATGATTCTCGAGGAACAGCAAGAATATGATCAAGCTCTCGATTTTCTAAATAGAGCACTCAAGATCAACCCGAATGATATCAAGATACTGTCCGAAGCCTCCTGGTGCCAGGTGTTGATGGGAAATCATACAAAGGGACGAAAGGGTCTAGAGAATTGTCTCGAGTTGGTGACTGGGATTGACGCACAGTCAAGGGAACTGAGAGCTCAACTACTATGGAGAATCGGTACAAGCATATGGAATGCTGATGGTAAGGCCAACAGAGAGCGTTGGAATTTTCGGGGCTGACATATTTTACAGAAGAGGGACGGAGCGATCGCCAAGGAGCATACTCTTACTTCATGGCAGCACTACAAAGCAATAACAATTATGCCCCGGCTTACACAAGTATGGGAATATACTATGCTGATATCATGAATGATATAACAAGGGCAACAAAGTGTTTTGAGAAGGCCTTTGAACTATCCCCCGGAGAAGTAGAAGCTGCTGAGCGGCTGGCCCACATGTTTGCCGAAACGCACGAATGGGATCTCGTAGAGATAATTGCCCGACGAGTAGCAGAGGCCGATCAAAAGAGATCTGTTCCCGGAAAGGGTATGAGCTGGCCACAAAATGCCATTGGAGTAGTCGAATTGGTGAGTTTAATTCATTCTACGAACTTGCTTTTTGATATATATATACTAACCAACGCAGAATTCACAAAATTATGCAAAGGCTATCGTTGCATTCCAAGCTGCCCTTAGAGCTTCTCCCAAAGACTTCCATTCCTGGGTTGGGCTGGGTGAGGCATACTCTAATTCAGGCCGACATATTGCTGCACTCAAGGCACTAGGAGAAGCAGCAAAAATTGATGGCGAAAATTGGTTGGTGAAGTACATGATTGCGAATGTTCATCGAGAACTAGGCGATTTTGACGAAGCATGCGCCGGATATCGGGAAGTACTGCAGTTGCACCCAGGGGAATTTGGAGTTTTGATGGCGCTTTCGGAGTCCTTGGTTGGCACCGCAGAGAGCCAAATTGCAAAGGGATACTACGGGCAAGCTTCAGAGTCAATTGTGGAAGCCTTGAATGTATCTGTCGCGATTGTTGCCATCAGGCCGGATGCCTTCAGTCTCTGGAAGAATATTGGTGATGCATGCTTGCTATTCACTTGGATTCAGTCCTTTGCAGATCAATTCCCGTGGGGTATCGTCCGGGATTTGATTTCAACAGGAATTGAAAAGGACAAGTTGAATATCATGTCAGAGTATGATTCTGTAGGATCTAGCGTCCTTGACCTGGACGTAGAGGACCAGCCGTTGCAGACTTGCATACAGATGGCATTGCTTTCATTCAAGAGGGCTATTTACGTTACAGCTGACGATCGCCATGCCCATTCCGTGGCATGGTACAATTTGGGTGCAGCCGAGTATCGCGCATATAATTCCTTGAGTTCTGGCAAAGATGTATACCGTAGCGCCGCGATACGTTGCTTCAAGAGGGCAATTAAAGTCGAGTCTGGAAACAGCGACTTTTGGAATGCATTGGGTGTTTGCACTGCAGAGATCAATCCACGAGCATCACAGCATGCCCTTGTTCGATCTCTGTACATTAATGAAAAGGTGTGTTTATTGTATTACCCTGATATGAGTAGTTTGTTGACCAGAATTATTAGGCCCCTCATGTTTGGACTAATCTTGGAACACTTTACTTCCTCCAGAATGATTTGGATCTTGCATCTGAAGCATTCGTTCGAGCTCAGTCTATCGATCCAGAATATACATATGCGTGGGTTGGGCAAGGCCTCGTTGCTCGTGCATCTGGTGATATCACACAAGCACATGAACTGTTTGAGCATGCATTTGAAATCTCGGATGGGTTTGCCGTAAGATTTACCCTCATCTTGAAATCCACGTCGAGGTTTTTGCTAAAAGTAATACACCATTCTAGGCTCTAGCAAAAAGAGAATACGCAACGTCCATGTTTGACACAATCATCAGTGTCCTCCCAGAAACCTCCTTCACCTCTCTCCTCGCACCCATCTTTGCCCTCCACAAACTCGAACAACAAACCATCGACGAACCAGCCATCCTCCATCTCAACGCCCTACTTCAGGAACGAATCGGCGAGTTTGCTAAAGCTGCATCAAATCTCTCCACAATCTCGGCGATGTATGAAGAGAAATACGAGACGACCGAGTCGGAGGACGACTTGATCCGGTATGCCCAGTCTATGGCGGACCTAGCGAGGATGAACTTGGGCTTGAAAAGGTACCCGGAGGCAATCGAAGATGCTACGACGGCGTTGGATCTCTCGGCGGATATACCAGAGTTGGAGAGTTCGAGGTTGTCGGCGCATTTGACGGCCGGGTTGGCCTATTACTTTGAAGGGGATATGGCGCAGAGCTTGGAGATGTTTAAGGTTGCGTTGGAGGAGTCTGGGGAGAATCCAGATGTGGTTGCTTTGTTGTCGCAGGTTTTGTGGGCGAAGGGAGGGGAGGAGGAGAAGGAGGCGGCGAGGGAGCAGTTGTTTAATTGGTTAGTGTTTTCCCTTTTCCTCTTGTTTGAAGCAGTTTTCTTGTATAATGTGCATTTGGTGCTAATCTTAATGGTGTTGTGTTTGTAGTATCGAGAAACACCCAGACCATCTCCCGTCCATCCTCCTCCTGGGAAGTATCGGTGTCCTGGACCAGAGCGAGGATGTGCTGGAAGCAGTCATGGACGACCTCTACTCGTACCGCGCCGCCCCAATGTTCTCGGAGCGCAAAGACCAGGTCGATAGCCTCCTTGCGATTGCGGCTAAAGTTCAGGTGAATAAATAAATCCATCTATAGATCTAGAGATCCCCCCCCCAAAAGAGTTTTATATAACTAATCTTATCTCTCCGCTAGAATAAATCCCCCCTCCCGGCAATTACAAGCTCAATCTTCCTCCGCCCGGCAGAGGCAACGACGTGGTCCGCGCTCGCGAGCTTGGAGAATGACGACCATGCGGCGGAGATGGCGAGGATGATTGCGGTTGGAGGAGAGTTTTCGGCAGAGGTTGTGGCGAGGGCGCTGGCTGGGGTCGGTGAGATTGCGGCGGATCAGAGGGCGATTATGATTGCGCCGTGGCTGAGGGAGGGGTGGGAGGGTTTGAGGGAGGATGTGGAGGCGTTGAAGGGGAGGGCTGTGGCGGGGGAGGGGCAGAAGAAGGTGGAGGAAGTTTGGAGGGATTGAAGAGAGATTTTTTTTTTGGTGGGGGAGCTTGAGACTTTGAAAGTTGAGGGTAACCCTTGACCTCACGTATTGGCACGCATTCATTTAATTGAAGGTATCATTGGAAGGTGTATTTTTTTATTACAAATAAAACATGAATTTTTCCATAAACACACATATACATGTTGCAAGCAAGAATTTAAATTTATCGTTCAGAAGTGATTATAAATATGGCATGTAATTTATGCAGAAGACATTAATGCTAAAACCAAAATGATGAAAAAAGTAGTAACTCAAAACTCCATCGAGTCTGCACCGCTACCACCGGCAGCCTCCCGCTTGATTGCGGCCTCGTCCTTGAGGAGCTTGGATATAAAGAGCTTGAAGGCGTCGACGTAGGGCTTTAGGGAGGTTTTGTCGTAGTCTGAGTTTTTGAGGATGTTTAGTACATATCATTTTTGATTTCGTTTTTGAAGATGGTAGAAAATTATATGAAAGGAAAGGAAATAGAAATGGAAAAATTAAACTTACCGGGAATCTTGGCTTCCTCCTTCTTCACCACCGCCGCCGCCGCCGCTTTCTCCTCTTGCCCATCATCCCCCCCCCCCTCTCCCCCCTTCTCTCCTTCCTCCCTCCTCCTCCTATCAAACTCATTCACCTCCCCAAGCAACTGCGTCACCGTCGGCACCGTAAACGGATCAAACTCCTCCGCCCGCGCCGCATCAATGGGGACACACACCCGCCCCGTCTTTGGGTGCACACAGAACGGAGATTTGAGCAAGTGGTTACTCTGCTTCGAGACCTTCGCGTCGAGGCGGGGGTACATGTACTCGAGGATGATGTCCTGCTTTGCGGTGACGAGTTGCTTTGCGTCGAGTTTGGAGGAGACGCCGGATTTGGCGAGGGTGTCGATGTCCGACCATTTTTGAAGGCTGGTGCGTGTGGGGGTTGTGGCCCATTTTTGGCGGAGGGCGTCGGCGAGGGCTGTTGCGGGGGAAGAGGGAGGGGGGGGTTAGTTTGGTTTGTTTGGTTATTTGGGGAAAGGGAGAGGAGGAAAGTGGTACCTCTGTCTGGGATGAGGGCGAGGAGTTTTGCGGCGTTTTCGGGGGTGGCCCAAGGGTCTTGGTCTTCGAGGATTCGGGTTTGGAAGTCGCCTTTCAGGATTTCGAAGCTCCGGCTATGCCACATGGTATCAAGAATGGTCAGTTTTTTTTTTTTTGCAGCCTGCAATGGAAGATCTTGATCTAGACTTACGCAAGATGCGGATGTAACGGCCTCTTGAGGTTGACTTTCTTCCCACTATTCTGCCCGCCCTTCACAACCTCAAAGTAATTCGTGATCGCTTTCCGCCCCTGGTCATCCAGCGATCTCGCCCGCTTGTCGCAGATCCAGGCATGGGCACCTCTTCGCCCAGAGTAGACCCACATGACATGCTTGAATCCGAAGTCTTCTTTTAATCCAACGTCCATGATTTTTATGGCCATCGTCACCCATGCCCAGCATTTCGGGCAGATGTTTGCGCCGGTACAGCATGTGCGGATGTCGTCGTAATCAGTCATATCGATATCGAAGACGAGTTCTTTTTCCTTGGGGTAGAATGCGGCTTTTCGGAGTTGTTTCCGGTCTCGTGGGTTTGCGGAGTATACGGGGCCGATTTCGAAACGGGTGGGGTTTAGTTTGACGATTTCGCGGCGGAGCCTGGTGGAAATTCGAATATATATATTGTCAGTTATAGGTATTTCGATTTTCGAATTTAGGATGAATGAATAAGAGTTTTTTGACTTACAGATCGGCGGTGACGAAGGACTGAAAGCGCATGTATGAGCCGCTGATGAGGTCGAATGCGAATTCTCGATGAGCAAAGTCTTTGGAGGGGACTGCGGAGTGGTTGAGCCATTGGAAGAGTGGCCGGAAGGGGAATAATCGTTGGTAGAAGGCCATCATCACTTCTGGATCTGAGGGCCCCATGTTTTTGAGCATTGTGTTTTGTCTATTGCAGAGAATATATATCAGCTCTTGAAACCAACTATATTAAGAATGGCAAATGTAGAGAAATAATTGACATACTCTGCAAAAAACTTTTCGTCGTCCTCTTTTCCCATTCCATATTCATCATCATCATCATCATCATCGTCAAAGATTCCTTCCAGCTTCGATTCGGGCTTGACAGCAGGTATTTTCGAAGGTGTGGGTTTTGGAGGAGAGCTTGGTGGCTCAGCCTTGAGCTGCACTTCGTTCATATCGTCGTCGTCAAAATCATCGCCGAATTCGTCAAATTCATCCTCGGCATCTTCTTTCTGGTCCTTCTTTGGCTCCTGCTCCTTCGCCGCCTCCACCTCCTCCTCGCCCCCCTCCTCCACAGGTGGGGCATCTACGAGCTCAATGTCTTCGTCGTCGGCGTCAGGTCGTGGCATTGTGTCGGGCATTGTGTGAGGCGTGTGGGGTATTGCTGTGGTGGGGTATAACTGCTAATCGTATCGTGAATGCAAAAGATATTTAGAGTCTCATGGGGCAGTCGGCGCGCACGTCTCGCACGTCTCGCACGCTACGCACGCTACGCACCGCGCACTGCGTGTTCACGGCCTCACGCGTTAATTGGATTCCACACGCCGCAAGCGCGAATCTTGGCGCGTTCCACTCCAACCACCGCCCGTGGTTGGACAAAGGGCAGCACCAGCAGCAGCCAAACGTGTGGACCCAAACAGAGTCGTCCCCGCCATCTCCGCAAAACACTCTCGTTTGCCCGCCCCTTCCAGAACACCATAGCACCCACCACCGCCACGGCTAAGCGCACGGAATGGCCTCTTCACCTCACGCCCTCAGTCTGCGCCTGGAGCTCAAGCAGTGGGAGGCAGCTTTCCTCGAGGACAACGGGCGGAAGCCTTCGCGTGAGGATATCAAAAAGGCCCCCGGCATCGGTAAGCTGAGATATATACACGGGCGGTGTTTATTAAAGCCTCAAGAATGCTAACAAGCTTCAAGCCGCAAAATACAAAGAATACAACAAGCTCCGCGATCCTGGATCTTCCAGTGCAGCTCCCCCGAAGCCGCCTCCAGAGCAGCAACAGCGGCAATTCCAGACACCACGAAAGTCCCGGTTCGGGCACACATCACAAACCCCAACTGCATCGAATAGCATCGTTAACAGCGATGACCCTTTCAACTCGCCTTCCGCAGGCCGCTCACAACGAAGTGCGACTCAAGGAAGCACCCGGTCTATGCGGAGCAACCGAGATCCACACCAAACACCCACAAACCCAAATCGTATAATTGGAGGCCCCGGGGGTCCTGGAGGAATACAATTCGAGTCACCTCTATCCATCCGAAAGCTCCGATTTGGGCAGACAGTTGGCCCAACTCCCCAGAAAACCGGCAAGGTTCTCGGTCTATTCGAAAGCATGGCATCTTTTACCCCACCACGGCCGGCGAGCAGCCGCAATATTTTTGGTAGCCCGAGCAAAGCCTCGAATATGGCAACCGTCGAGCAAGCCAATTCACCCTTCGAAACCCCACGAAAACGAAAACACGACTCCTCATTCAACGATAGCTCTCCATCCATTGCCCATAGCGCCACAAATACAGCTTCCCACACTCCAGTTATACCCGCGGATGGAGAGACACCGAAAAAGCGCAGGCCTACAGAAGATATGTTTGCAACTCCATCATTTCTCAGAAGGTCAAGCTCCAAGATTTTCGAACCATCGCAGCTAGATGCATCACCACCAGTGCCAATGATGAAGCGTGGGCTGGTTAAAGGTCTTTCAAGTCTCATGGCAGACTTACGAAAGGCGCAGGATGACGCATTGGATGAGGAAATGGAGCTTATGAGGGAGATGGAGGCCGAGGCAGAGGGCAGAGATCCAGCACCGACGGAGAAGAAGGCATTGTTCCCGCCTGTTGCAAGTACCTCGACAGATGTTATTGCCGCCCCTGCTGTCGATACTGCACCTAAGATTGCGAATGTATTTGATACAGACAAGGATGTAAAGCTGGTTCCTGAAAACGGAGAGGAAGAGAGTTCATCTGATGAGGAAAATGAGCATGGGGATAAACCCTTCACCAGGACGTGGAAGAAGAGAGGACTGAAGAGGCAGACGAGAAGAGTGAAGAGTAAGCATAAATACGTTCCTACATTTACCTATAATCTTACTGACATTCCGCACAGTGAAACCCGTTAAAAATAAGCCATCTGCGCCGGCCGCCGCTGCCAATGAATCTAGCGACTCTGAAGAGGTAGAAGAATCGGCAGCCCACGATGGAAACGTCTCTGGAGATGACGACGAGGTGTCCAATTTCTCGGGTAGTGATAACGATAAAGACGATAATGATGACCCTGAAACGAAAGCTTCCAAACCAATCGGAAGATTAATAAAGAAGAAGGCAACGACTGCTGCATCCAAGACGAAGGCTACGAAAGCCACGGCTTCCAAAGCAAAGAAGAAGGGAACAGCTGCAACTGGAGACGATGAGGAGACTTCTACTACTGCCCCGGCCAAAAAGGGCAAGAGGGCAGCCACTACAGGAGCCAATTTCCGAAGGTTGAACATCAGAACGCAAGGAGGCATGAAGGGGAGAGGGAGGGGTGGAGGAAGGTTCAACCGCAGACGGTGATGTTCTCCTCCAATTTGTACAAAAGTTCAATATACCAACCCATTTTGGGTACTTTCCTTGGCCACGTCATGTTTCTTTATTTTTTTGTTCCTTTATCGACATTTTCTTCTGGTTTTGTTGTTCATTCATGGATTTATTATTGAACCATGCAGCCTGCGGGGTTTTCGGAGTTCTTTTCCAAATTTTTTCATTCAGTTTCTCCTCGCTTTTGCTTTATGATTTCACCTGATTATGGCGGAATTGGGACATAAATACCTACAATTGGCTTTGTGCAAGTTGGCATACTTTTGCGCGGATATCACGTATAGTTTGCATATATCTAGATTTCATTTACTGTTCCAGAATTTGGGAAAGGGGTGGATATATTTTTCAAAAATAATGCTTTGGATTTCTGCATTTTCTCTTTCCTTTTTCCTTTTTACCCGCAACTCGAGACAATATATCACAACTTTGACTAGTTTTTCGAGTTCTTCTTCAAGTGGGCAACCCGAAATAGCATAGATACGACCTTAGTCTTTTCATTTGAGCCCAAGTTATGCCGGTAGATGGTTGTGTTCGTGAGGTGGCCGGATCAATTTGAGGCGGCCAGTGGGGGCCAATAACACATGCAGGCCGTAAACAGTGGATGGTGAAATAATGATAGGTAAAGGAGAAGGTATTTTGCATGATGGATTCCAAGTTGGGATATCTCGATGGCCATGCCAGAAATTAGATGGGGAATAATGTAGGTGCTAACCATCATTACTTTAGTAGTTTTGTATCGTTGTAAAATTCCAATCAACAAGCACCAGTCTCGCAATCACCCTGAAAGACCGCCTCCAAGGCATTAATTAGCATGATAATTCGAACAAGTCAGATTGTGCATCAAGTACCTTTTGAATTTTCCCAAGCTGTTTAGCTCTCACATTTACCCATCTGGAGGCCATACACGGCCAATAACGGCAGTTGAAGCAACGACCCACTTCACCACCCATGTATTCCCATATCACGTGCCTAGCACTTTCGAACTCCACCGTCCTGCTGTAGTCTTGGCTCCATCCGTTCTGGCGAGATGTGCCCGATGCGGTAGCGAATTGGTTAAACGCTAAGTAGCTTGATGATGATGGGACTGGGCATTGAACCCAGTTCGCTAACCCACGTCCCCCAGATCCATCTCCTCCCCGCCCTTCTCTCCGCCACAGACGTACTCCAGTGCCTCCATCCTGCCCGCCCTGCCCGCCATGCACAGGATCGATTCGATCTCCGATTTCATGCCGCCTTATCAAACCTTAATCTTCGTTCCCGTTGTTTTACAGGCTCCCGCAGCCCCCCTCTCCTCCCCGGAAAAACCACTGTTGAAGATGAGCTGACGAAGAATTAGAAGAGGGATGAGGGCGAGGAGAAGGAAGGGGGGGGTGGGGAGGATGCAAGAAGCCATCATCATGTTGACCAATTTGGAATCCGTCTACTTTCGGCACATATATAACGCGGAGAGCGGCCGGGCCACGGGAAACTTGAGGAGGGGGTGGAGGAGGGCAATACCTTCCTCCGCTTTCCCAACCACCAATGTCGATCAAGATCGAGATCGAGTGCGTGCGTGAGATACCATCCCACCATTCGCCTCTTCTCCACCCATCCATCCCACCTCATGCTTGATGATGTGAGCGGGAAGTTTTGCAATCCATGGAACCAGCCCCTCCCCCCCTCCATCCTTCATTCCTTCCAAACAACGGAAACAAGTGCGGGGGAACGGAGGTTTATATGCAACGCTCCGATTCGATCGATCTGAAAGTGCCTGCACCGGCTCACTGGCCTTGCACACGGCTTCCCCGCAGAACGATCTCATACATTGAAACATGGTACGGGGGGGTAACTCTCCCGTTTCGGGCTCGCAGGGTCATCTCGATCTCGATCTGAATGCACTAAAGCATGCGTTGTGCGGGAAGTCCACGTCGACAGCCGTTGTGCAGGAGGAGGCTAGAGTATGGCAAAGTGGATGCAATGCCATCTACAAGTCTTGGGGAATTTGATGAAATGGGGTTTTGAAAAAAAATGAATGCAGATGAACCAGCAGTATGGGGATCTCGCTTGTTTCAGACATAAATTCGATGGAGTTGAAGATCAAGTGCCGCCGCATACATGCGTATGCATCCCATCTCGCTACCAATTTTGATGTAGGTACACATTCCTTCTTCAACCTCCCCACAACTCTTCTGCATGCTTCGGTCTAGAATTGGATGCATGAAATTGATATTGCGACTTGGCTTCTCATCAATTGGAATCCTGCCTACTTTCGACGCCTTTAAAATTCCGAGATAAGGTACTGCATCGCATCTGCCAAACCAGCTTATCGCCTTTTAGGTAAGTACATTTGTTTCTTGATCTACATTATGGCCAGTTTTCGCCATCGCCAGATTTTAGATGAACTGATTTCATGTGCATTAACAATATGTCAGCATGCTATATATTCCTATGAATTTATCTGACATCAAAAGTGTACATTAGAATTAACACACTCCGATCCGAGAACGAGAACAACTCCCATCTAGAGTTTGCCCTCAAGCAACTCCCTTTTATATATCATCAATCGCACAATTGCAAATTCATCTCTGAATTTCCTTTCTACAGCAAGATCTATGGACATAGATCTGGCTTATCCGGATGAACACGATTCTTAAAACAGTGTCCGAAGAAACTTTTCAATTACCTCGTCACAGCCAACTGATCATGACTCGTCAATTGTTTACACACCAGACTTTTTATAAAATCGCAAGATCGCGCCAAGAAGAGAAATACGGTATCGCATGTAATGAGTTCCCTAACAGGCAGTCCTTAGAATCGGTCTTTAGATATAAGAGTTGTTATATTACTTTATGGACATTCCTATAGCGTTCATCTCGACGTCAAGATATATCAAGCGGTCTCCAATCAAAAAATTACAGGCACCTAGCTTCCTCCATGCAAAGAATCCGCCAAAGAACATTTCTAGACGTCGACGTCCCGCCATGATCTGCGCCTTTTCAGGAATATTCGCCTATCGATACATCAAACCTACTTTTATAAACGTCATGATAGGCATGGGGCGGAATAATATGCAAGAAACCATTTAGAGAGATTATATTTTTTGGAAATCTCGTCATCTAGCCTATTCCAGGAGCTCAGGAAATAATCAGACGAACGTATCACGGTGCCAGGACGCACGGATTTCGGAACTGAAAGAAGGAAGGAAAGAAGGAAAAGAAAGGAAGGCGACAAGAAAAATAAAAACTTGGTCATATTATCATACATATTTGCAGTACTTGACAAACTCTGACACGTGGGACTAAGTAGGACGTTTGCGGCTTCTCTTGGACGTACCATATTAGGATAAATTGGCCATTTATAAAAAGGAAAAGGCATGAAAATCAAGGGGGAGCGACACCATGGGCTAACAATTTTTTTCTAATCATGCACCTGAATATAGTTTTGAACTCGCCTGCAGGAAGAAGCAAGAAAGGAAAGGTGGAAAAAGAAAGGTCTGACAGACCAGCGCCAATGCATACCACAACTGCAACACAACCACATGAGGAAGACATCCATTGCGCCCGCATTACCCTGACATGGATACAATTCCAGACCCTCTCTCCTGCAAACTACTGCAAATGGTTTTCTTTTGCTACGTCTGGATCTTCGGTTTTGGTAGGGGTACAGGTGCAAGTCAATTATAGGGAAGGAAAAAGTAAAAGGAAAAGGAAAAAAGCTAATTGATTACAATCCTGACGACAGTGGCTGGTCGCTGATCATGGTCGCCGGGCAAATGGTAAAATTTGTTACCAGATGAATTGTGACTTGAAGCCACCATTTGTTCCTCGGGAGCGGTGGCGTCTACCATCCCCCACGCTATGGTCTACCAAAAGATTCTGGGTCGATGTACCCTTTAGAGGGAAAGCGGGCAATGGTATCCCTACTAGTATCATCATCATCTCGCCAGTTGGTGTTTTTTGTGTGCCTTTTTTTTTCTCCCTCATGCACGCCATGTTGCAATTGGGCTCCGAGGAAGTTCCAACATGAAAAAAAAAGGTGTAGTTATCTTGTGTTGCCAATGTGGGAACGAGGCCTAGGATGCCTACCTGGGCACGAGACTAGCCTACCTAGATGAGTAGAGATACTTCTTTTCACCAACGGGAACGAAGATTATCACCAACACCGTACATTCGTTTACCCATTGTAACTTGATGCTTACCTGTCCTCAAGCACAATTGCTTAAGGGGAAAAATATATGTGTGCAGGTACCCTCATGGATACCGATGTAGGAAGGTACTAGGTAGATTTCATGTGTTCCAGCCCAATTCAAAACTGACCGTATACGACGGTTTGACGAGCATAGGTAAACTCGGTTCATCTACAGGTACCACATATTTGCATGATTGATTTTATTACGCCTTTTTCGATTGGATGTGTCTCATGTGTCTGGCCAGCGCTACATGGGCCAATATTAATGCATCGTCGTAGACATGTGCTCCGCTGCATTTTTATTTTTATTTTTTATATTCGTATCTGGCCAACCCGATCAGATCATCTAGATTTATGTACGTAAGTAAGCAGGTAGATAGATAGATAGATCTACACCCGTCCTTACCTTACCCGTGAAAATGCATCGAGGTACATGCCTACCTACATGTGTTTTGGATTGTTTTGGATGTGATACTCTACTCCACTCGATAGTCTCGTGCCCAGCCCCTCCTCTGGAGGTCCACTCGAGTGTACTGTAGCTACCAATATCGGTACGTTTCTACATGCACGCCTAGAGAAGACGCCGGCCCTTATCTTGAGCCACTTTCTTGGTTTTTTGCAATGTGGTTATGTATCTCCCTGGCCCTGGGTTTCTAGGAGTACTAACGAGCAGTACACTCACGGCTAGGGTAAGTATCCTACCTATAGTATAAGGAGGACGGTAATTACCGTATACGGGTACTCGAGTAGGACCGGTAGATCTATTTATGAGGCCTTCCTGATTCGGCCACGAAGGCCATACTCATATATCCATCCCCCAATTAGGTAGTTGGATTATCTGGATTTTCAGAGATGTACTTTAAATTTGTCAGAAAGTAGTCCTGTTTTCCCAGATCCACCAATTGACGGAGAGTTGCTCGAGAGGTACTTATATCGATTGACATGTAGAGTAGTTAATTAGAAGAGTGAATGTATATCTTGCACGTGAGTTACTATTTATATTTATACTTGTGATGATGAGGCTGGAAGATTATATATATTTCGATTTTAGATAATATTATGATATGTGCGCTGTACGTGTTATGTTATAAGTCCTGATACACATTTGATCGATTTTTGTGATTGGATGGGTATAATTAGGAGACAGTGATTCGACCTTAGGTAAGTACTCGAGAATTGAAGCTTGCAATTGGTGTTCTACTATATCTAGACCTTCCGAATCCATATGTATCGGCCGAGGTTGCAATTGGGTTAGGAATTGGCTATAGTATGCTTCATAGAGGGTTAAAGTTATAATAGCTTGCAATTGATCAGCTTGCATGCGCAATTGAGGGACCGGTACTAGTATAATAGTATAAATTTATGTATTCTGCAGACCTCGAACGAATGTTATAGATTTATAATATTGTGATATATTATGGGCTAGCCTATACACGAGTAGAGAGCTTGAAGATGCACGATTTATGCACAATTTTAGATATTTCTTCATGACATTTACACAATTATCTGTACTACAGCTGACTCTACTATCGATTCGATTATATATGATGTAGATTCGATTCGAAGATCTGTACGTGACAAGAAGTACTCGAGTACACATAACAGTACGTTACCAACAGCAAACAGGCTAGTGCGATCTCCCACACACACGATACTACCCGCAGTGCATGCGTGCACATGATCGTGATACCGTTTCATGTTGTCGTGTGCATGAACTGGTCTCATGAAAGTTAACTCAATTCGTCCAGCTGGAGATACTTGGAATCGATCGATTGTCTAAGCTTACTCGAGTAAGAGTAACCTCTCGTGCATGTGACGGACTGGGACTCGATACCGAGATCTACCAAATTAGGAAGTAGAATTTAAGAAATCCAGGCTACTTTCTACTTAAGTAGGTTAGTCTCTTTCCTGAGACTACCTATCTGGGTTGTAGTTGGTGTGGAACGCCGCCCTCTTGGCACCTGGGTCAAGGAAGTAATTGAGGACGCTCTTCTTCCACGAATCCTCCTTGTGTAAATCCTTCCGGTTCTTCTTCTACGAATTCTTCCTCTAGATCTGTGAACCCTCACAACAATGTTTTCGTGCCCAGACTAGGCTCGCCGCGTTGCTCCTCACTTATCACAACGGAGGAAATCGACACCATATCCACTCGGATACTTAGTCTCGTGCCCGTCTTGTTCTCGTACCCAGACTTGACCTGCGGGCTTTTTGCCCGTCTGGTGTCTCGATCGAATCAGGTATGACCCGAGTATTCTTATCGGATTCTTGTGGCTTTTTTTTTAAATGTCATCACACTCACGCTCATTTAGACTCTGGAGGAACAAAAACAACCAAATTTCGTTACTCTAGTTCAATCATTGCAAGGGGTGATCAATGAAGTCGCCCTAGTTCCCAACATGCCAGGTGTAGGAGAAGGAAATGAGATTTTGCGGTTGCTGCGGGATGAGGCAATAGCCAGGTTGCTGCTGCAGATCCAGCGGGGACATCTCAAGATCGTAAGTTGATAATGGTTTCCTTTGAGCATCAAGTGACTGACTGACAATGAAATGTCTAGCGATCAAAACAATTTTGCTCGGCTAATGAACTCAACCATCACACACTTAGCAACTCCAGTAGAACCGTTATACAACTTGCAAAATGAGCTCATTGAAAATTTTCCTCCGACGGCCGCACATATGAGGGCACTTACTGGTAAGCACTTAACCAAAGCCCTGTAAATGGTATATTTAACCTGAAAAAGTTCATATATGTAGGCGCCGAGATTGGTGCCTTGCTGTTCAGGAAAATGGGCTATGCAGTTGGGGTCGACTCACTGGCGGACAACGGAGAGAGAAACCCCCCCCACCCGGAACCCAAGCAAAGTCAATCAGTCAGTCAGTGACCACCCTTCCCTTCCTTTGCCTGGCAGGATGTTTGGAACCTCTGCTGACGTCCGTCAAGACTAGCCCGCCCATATACTTCAAGAACCCCTGCCCCCGTCTCCAGGCAACCGCCACGGTAGCCTCCCGAGTCACCCAAAGTGAGTACAAGACCCCCCCCCCCCCCCTCCCCCGCCCGTCAAGAGAATCGTATTGGCTGACGTCAAACCGAGATAGAGACCCCCCTTCCGATGGAGGCTCCTATGATCTGGGACCCGAGCCGCGTCCACTACGACTACCGCATGCCAGAAGGCTACGGCCAGCAAATGTTGACCTCCGTCTAGCGCGCGGTAGCTCTTGTGGCGCGGGTCGTCGCAGCCGCCGCGAGGGACCGGGACCTTGCGCTGGTTGTTTGTACTTAGTCTGGTGTGGTTTGTACTTTCCGGATGATCTGCTCATTGCTTTTTTTCTTTCCTATCTTGTACGGAGGCCCAGACTTTGAGCATTACAACAATTCTGAAAACATCCAATCACGTGCATGTTTCCACGTGAATCCAATTCAAGTCCAAATTGTAACCTTAATTCACGTGCACCTAACAGTTTGCCAAGCATACTTACGATCATGATTTGGAGGAAATTGGACGAGGAAAGTAAGGATTGAAGGAATGTTTCTCCTGACACAGCCCATACAGCCCCTTGCAATTGCGCCCCACTGGGAGATAGTCATGATATTGATCAATGATCTATAATCCATTACTTATTGCAAAGGGTTTGAAATTTTGACGGGGCGGTGGGGGAGATCTCGACCGCAATGTACCTAGCTTATATCTGTATCGATTATCAAGTCATCAGTCATTGTTACACATTTACGTTGATGCCGGGCTAACGTTGATGTAGTGACTCTATGAGACTAATGTAGTCTAGTGTGAATGGTAGGTTACGGCAGATGGCGTTTAATGTGGTAATTGGGCTTGGGAGTGCTCAGATCTCCATCTGTCCATATCCCTGATTTTCATACATATTTTCGGTACACCATTTGCAGCTGAGATACATACTTTTGATCATTTACGAGTACATGGCAAATGAACGTTTTCTGGAAATATAATTATCGATATCGATCCTCAGATGTGTTTGTCATGGCGCCTGGATCACTGTATACTCCCGTGTATCGAAAATTCCTTGGTATTGCTATCCGCCATCTACGTCAGTTGAGTAGTTCAATTCAAAATCTCGGCGCTTTACAGCCACAAACAGACCATTTCCATTTCACGGAATTCTCCTGTTCTCGTGCCCAGACTTGGGGATCCTCCCATCATATCGATCCATGATATCTTGTTGGCTCGAATTAGAATTAAGTACTGACCGATCACAAGGATCAGGTTGGTGAGCTCATGAAGTTTGACCGTATAGGATCGATATGGATTCATTGGCTCGAGATTTCATGTTTCAGGTACGTACCTGTTGGGGGGGGAACCGGTAGCCAAATAAGGAAGTATATCCATCCATTCATGGGTCCACACACATCTGCCGTCCCGCGATGGCCCTCTCCTTCTGTCCTTTCATTACGTGCCAAGGCTATTTCAGTACACTCTCCACTCGAGCGCTCGGTAAAGTTCCTGCCCCTTGAATCGAGTTCGCCGAATACTCGAGCACTCGTGTGCCTTTCCACCTCGACATCGTCAGGTGCCGTGGCATTATCCATGAGGCCAAAGCTCCAATCAAGCCCAACCGATTGGAACGGATTTGACATCCACGAGGTAGAGGCCGTGCGCTCACCGACGACTTTTTTGCTCAAGGGTTCCCAGCAACACCAAACATTACCCCCCCCTGTCACCGTCATTGCGCACACACACAGACCACAGGCCGCACACCAACACGTCCGATCTCGAACACGATCATGGGGTGCTTTGACTGGCCAGCCCTCGATAAGCTTGCAACTGCTTGCCGCCTTACGCTCCCACTCGTACTCGAGTATCGAGGGCCTAGGCCTGTCTGACCAGGCGTCCGTTCGTTCATGGCCCCCAAATCACAAATCTCTTCTCCTTGCTAGTTCGGAGATGCTTCGCGTCATTGTTTCCTCACTAGTCATAGTGGGCAAGAAGTGGGTGGTAGCGCTTCCAAACGAAATTCCTTGGAATGAATCTAGATTAACTCGAGTTACCATCCAGATTCCCCCCTGGCAATAATGAACAAGACCATGCCTTGGAGTGGCATTGAGGGGCCTTGGAGAGGTGCCTGGATCCGTAATCTCCAAGGCCAGGCCTGAGGCTTAGGTTGCGCAGGGTTGGTGCGGGATTGATCGTAGATCCGATCTGAATGACGGGAGCGCAGGGGGTGCTGGATCGAAGCCAGGTGGGGTGCGCACGTCAAGGCTAGGAGGTAGGGAACCTCAATATCGGCTAAGAAAGTCAAGGGAGCTACCTACGGGCGGTACTTTAGACTTGATTCCTTATCCCGGTGTTTGGGACCTGGGGCTGGAGGTGGGTATCGAGGATCTGGGAATGTCGATGCATGCGTGCGAGAGATTGGGCATCTCGCGTTTCCACGAGGGGGGCAGGACAAGATGTGCTCTCGAGCGTCACCAGCAAGTCTGATTCGAGAAGTGCCCGGCAAGATGCGTTCGAGATGCGACCTTGAGCGCCCGAGCACTGATGTTTAGGGGTTTCGGTCCGCATTATTCGATTTGAGCTCGGTTCGATCGGTTAACTCTAATCTAAACCCATCAGCAGTAGATGAGATGTTTGAGATGCGCTCAGAGGATTCGGAAACGAGATACGACATTTGAGATACCAGCCGGTACCTAATATCCAATATTAATTGATTCACGGGAGTGTCAAATGTTCGTTCGGCCATGTGACCGTTTGGACATGTTTCCGATCGCGATTGCGCACGAGCAGTGTTTGGGTACCTACTGACACTGAACACTGGCGCTGCGGACGAGGCTACGCTTTTTCGGTATACTTTGCATGTCGGTGGTGCATTCTGAGAAATACATATGTAGGCTTCGGTGCTTCAAACTTCGGCATATTGTCGACAACCCTACAGGCCTGTAGGTAATATGCGATTAGGATTCAAGATACCCAAGTACGTTATGCAGCAAGGAATGGTTATTGATACCCATGAATGGTGATGGCTGATGGTGACCTTCTCAGATAAACATCACTCATCACTCCTCCAAATTCAAAAACAAACAGAACCCCGTCATACTTTACGTCGGATGTTCTGTTATACGAGGAATCCTCCCAACCTCCAAATAACAAGTGACAATCATGCATATGCAAGCCCCGATCCCATGCCTCCGGATATCCCCACACAACACCAAAATTGATATGCAAATGAACGGTCAGTATCGAAATCCATTTTACCTAGTTTCGTCGACCTCTAACCCACTTTACTCCATGCATTCATCATCCATCCATAACCGGTACCGGTACGGTGATACAAACCTCGCCCACGCCCACGCCTTGTCCGTGCCCCCATGAGAGTCCAAACATTACACAGTAATATCCGTGCACTGCCCATGATGCTCGTACTGCGCCGGCCCCACTTACTCGAGTAAAGTATTATCAATCAAAAAAGCCTCGAGGTTCGAGATCACCCGTAATTAAATTCCGGTACGCTCTTCCTGTCCTATCGGCGCCGAGCTCGAGTAAAGGGCACTCCTTTTCGCCGTTCTAACAAAAGGTGATTGCTTATGATTTACTTTGGCATCAAAGGTTTCATCTCCGAGGGACCCAAATTCGGCTCCCAACCTCCCCCCTTCATGACAAACCCCCCCCCCCCCCCCACGGCAAACTTCGGCTCATTGATACAATGTGTGTTTATCTTTACTCTTCTCTACTATACAGGTAGGTAGCTGCCCCCCCCCCTTGCATCCATCGCTTCGCCCCAGCTGTGGGGCTCGGTCGGTATCTCACTTGAATCAGTGTTTAGATTTGTTTCTCAGTAGTGTAACGGGTACGCAGGCTCTAGCGTAGCTTCTACGGCCTGGGCACGATACTAAGCGTAGCTACTCTACTTGCTCTACTCACATAGGTATTACCCATCTTGGCTGGGAGCCCTACCTACAAGATACTACTTTACAGGTAGGTAGGTGAAGTAGAGGTGAAGTAGCTCAGCCTCCATCCCAAACAGGAATAATCACAGATCCGGAAAGTTCCCCCCATGTCCGCTCCTCCCGGCCGGCCGGCCGTATGTCCTATCCTATCCTATCCTATCCTATCCTCCTCCTTCCTCCTCCCTTCACCCCCTTTCTGCTTACCTTAAAATTTATAATTTATAGGCTTTTTTTTCGAAGCATGCGCAACCACACACACACACACACAAAGTTGAAAATGGAATCGATCTCAGATCTCTCAGATCTAGAGGAGAATCTGTAACCGTACTCGTACTCCCCCGCCCTTTAAGCTTCTTTCTGGAGTACATACTGGAAATACCTAACCTTCTTCTCACGAGGGGATGGGGTGCACAGATGCAAAGGAAGGGTGGGTTTAAGGTATTTACGTATACAGAGATCTAGATCTATAGAAGCGGAGCGGGCGGACATGTCATCCGCGGGGCCAATTGCATTGTGCATTGTGCATGCGTACGTATACTCAAAAATTGGGTTTTTTTGCATACCGTGGTGCATACCTACCTAACCTGCCTATGAACAAACATCTCACAAGATCATTATTGTTCAATCTAGATCATGATCAGATCAGGTTGTGCAAGATATGCTTATAAAGGTTTATGTTCTTATTTCTTATTTCTTATTTCTTATTTCTTATTTCTTATTTCTTATTTCTTATTCTTATTTTTTTTGGGGTTGGAAGGGGGGTTACGTATGGAGGAGGGGCCTGGGCCCTACCGTAGTCATGCCCATCCATCCATCCATCCATCCATCCATCCATGGCATGGCATGTTCCACCCTCCGGGTCAAGGGAGGGGGGGGGAGGAAAGGCCGACTCTCAATTGATCATGGTCGACTGGGCATCTGGGCATGAGACAGTCTACTTGTGAGAGTATCGACGGGCGGGCGTGACCACAACCCCCAGCCCCCCCGGCTATGAGACAATTGTGTTTGCTTCGGGCTTCAGCACAAATTTAAAGTCCTCAAGCTCGCTGCTGCATAAGGTGGTAGTATATGTAGAAAAAAAAAAAAAAAAGAGTTTGATTCATACTATGTACATGTACCAAGAAGAAAAAAATAAAAAAAGTAAACGAAAAAAGCAAAAGGAATTCGAAGCAGAAGCAGAAGCTAAATGTTGAAAGCACTATCATGATCATGAAAAGCAAAAGGCCTAGGTGCGCAAAATCAATTGAAGGAATTCAAAAACAATTGCAACAAGATACGTTTTGCTTAAAAAAAAAAAAAAAAAAGTAATAATCATTTATATGTATAGGAGAAAGATAATCGATAGGTAAAAGAAGTATCAATGAAAAACGAAAAATCAGAAACAAAATTCAAAAGCGCGCTATAGAATGGCTAAATAAAGAGAAAATGGAGTAACATTCAAAGCCTTACGTGTCTGTCGTGTTGAACAACTCATTCGTGATGAGAGTATCACCCTGCTCCTGCCGCCGCCGCCGCCCCACCAATCCACCCGCGTGCCTCCCTCCTAACCTCCACACAAATGAAACAAGGCAAATCATAAACAAAAATGCGGAGGAATAAAATGACAAAGCATGGAGGGGTTCTGGGTTCGGGGTAATAGAGAACCAGTTACTTAGAAATTAAGAAAAAAAGAAGTTAAGAAATAAGGAAGAATAAGGGGACATGATATCGATATACGAAAATGACAAAAAGAAATGTAGAAGGAAAAAAGAAAATAATAATATAGACATGTTGCAAATGTGATAGTGGAGGGGCGAGGAGTGCAGGAATTGGAAAGGAGAAAGGCTGCAGCGCGCATAGGCGCATAAGAAAAAAGAAAAAGGGAGAAAGTCACCAAACGTTAACACGTTGCAACCAAAAAAGTGGTTCAAAAATGAATACAGATTTCAAACGCCTAGTACCCCACGAAACCTGGTAGCCAATATGCGATGAATGCCTATCCGTAAAAAAAAATACAGCAAGCAAAAAAAAAGAGACGTCGACGAAAGAAAAAAATAATTGGGTAAGAATATATATGAAATGAATAAACAAGCTCAGACGCCCCATGTGCTTTTGTATTAGAACCTGTCCATCTGCCAGCGCATAGAGGGCGTGGGCGCAGGATGTTGGATTTTCGGTTTATTGTTGAAACACAAAGTTTTCGGGAGCCCAATCTGACAGGGCCCAATCGTAGGGTTGGTCAAAACCAAGATCTTCAAAGTTGCCAAAGTTCCCATAGACATCGGTCGTGGATGTGGCGCTGAAATCCTTCCCCATATTGAAGTGCATGCCGAGTTGCATGTCACCGACCAATGGCGAATAGTTGTCGGGAGTGCATGTGTTAAGTGCTTCCACAGTTGCGCTAGGGGACTTGATAGATACAGGCGTTTCTAGCTGTTCGGGTTCGTCGTCTTCATCGTATGCAGGCTCTTCATCCTCGTCCTCATCTACCTCACGCTTGATTGGTGAATCTGGTTTGGGGCTAGCCTGCTGTACCGGTTGCTTTTTCAGGTCTTGCTCCATATCATAGGGGGTAAAAAAGTTGTATGCAGGGATCATAAACTGTTGGGCTTCTGGTGCCATGGTTGTCGCTAGCGGGCCCATGTCGATTTGTGGAGGAGCAATTGGCGAGGTCTGAGTGCTTGCGGGAGGTGTTGTTGTCTTCTTTAAGCTTTGAATGTTGGTGTTCATATACGTCGACCTGTATGTGGGCTGTAGGTTATTTTGAAGCCCGTGATGCAGCAGACCAGGAGCCAATTGCAGCATAGCGTGTTGTTGATTGACCCTTTGGGCATATGGCATTGGAGTTTGAACCTGTGTGGTCTGAATTTGTGCACTTTGAAAGCGCATTGCCTGATGTTGTGTCTGCGTTGGACTTTGCTGGAGTTGATGAAAGCTTACGCCACGAACAAACTGTTGCTGTGGGTAAATTTGGTGCTGCTGCTGTTGCTGCTGCTGCTGTTGTTGCTGTTGTTGTTGATGAAGCTGATGTTGTTGTTGCTGCTGCTGCTGTTGCTGCTGTTGTTGTTGAAGTGCTGCGTACTGTGCTGCCTGTAATGGGTTGTAAATTCCACCCATACCTGTGTAGGAACTGGCCGAAGTTTGTGGTCCACCGCTTACAATTCCTTGCTGGTAATTTGTCGGGAATTGAGGTGCATTTGGGAAAGCTTGGGCATATTGGTCATTAACCTGCCTCTGAACTAGATTCCCCATGTAAAATGCATGCTGTAGGTAATCGCTCAGCCGTGAGTCGGGCTGCCCATAGATGTTACGCAAACCAAATCCTCTGGCATAAGCTCGCTGTGCGGAATCGTCCTCTTCCTCCTCATACATCTCCTCGTTCATGACATCCTGCTCTGTGAATTTGAACCCTCTGCCTGTTCGCTTCCTGTGAATCTCAGATGCACGGCGTGCAGACTCTACCCTTGCCTCCAAACTTCTGTCGCTTCGTCGGGATGCAGCAATGTAGGCTCTGTCATTCCCAAAATAATGTCAGTAAGAAGCGGATTGGATGTAAAGGGTGCTGAATTGCAGATGAACTTACCGTTCCTGATTCTCTTCATGTGTTCTCTCTGTCTTCATCGGTCTCAAGGATTTGGTGACCTTGTTCACGCTGACCTTCTTCTTCCGCTCGGTCGGCATTTTGGATACTACTGAGGACTGAATTGTGAATTCTTTTTGAAGACTGCTTGTTGGATGTGCTTGCACAAGAACGAAGAGAAGTCTTCAAGAGATCAGTTATTCAGGCGAGGGGGTGATGATATGATGGTTGTCCTGGTTTAATGTTGGCCTTGATGGGGAAGGGATAAGAGTGCTGAGCTGTGATAGGCTTGCTAATTCTCTATTCCCATAAGTATATGATTCGGTTGGGTCGGTTGTCTGTTGTCAGGCTTGAGTGAAATGGTATTCGTCGAGCTCAAAAAAAAGTTCGGTGGAGGGATTTGGTCAGATGAAGTACCCGAGCCCAGGAATTGCCTTGCGTTCAAGGAAAAAGGTGTGTGTGTCGCAGGTAACGAGTCAACCCGAAGAAACAGTTGAATTCTGGGGGCGTTTGAGATTTATTCTTCCTCAGAACTCTCACAATGAAGGGCCTACAGATCGATAAAAGGGCTGGGGTGGGGGAGAGGGGTCAACCAAGTGCGAGTGGGTGTGCGTAGGTTGGCTGGCAGGTCCTGCTGTCTCGGAAGAGAGAGGGGTGGTGGTCTTGGTGAGAGGAGGCCTGCCCTTGGTAAAAATAAGATGCGGGGGGGGTGTGGGCCGTGGTGGTTGTCAGGGTGCTGCCGGGGTGTGAGGGTGTGTGTGTGCGTGTGTGTGTGGATGTGGGCGGGCAAGCAGGCTGGAAGGCAGAGGGCAAGATGTATGGCAGCGGGCAGCACCGCTCTGGAGGCATGCTTCTGAGTATGGTAATACCAGGTACCTAGCTCGACACGGCCTAACCGGAGAAAGCAATAGCAATCGTCGCCAGTCCCTCCACCCCCCATCTCCACCCACACACACCGCCATGGCTAGGCCGTCCCCGGCGGGGAGTGAAGTCACGGTCGAGGAAGGCGAAGCGGTCCTTCCACACACCGCGCCCACACACACATCGCAAGTATCGCCTGGCCGTCAAGCACGGAAGTACTTGTTTTTTCGGGCGTCTGCTCGTGTTGAGCTTCTGGACGGGGCGTAACATGCCGAATCGAATGCATCAGATCCCCTTGGTCCTCTGCGCGCAGACTCGCACCCGGCAGGCCTGGCCAGAAGCACGGCACGGTGCAAGAAAAGAGGCGGAAAGGGCGCCCTCGATGTCGAGAAAATTGCAAAGCAGCTGATCGGATTCCGTGGGGTGTGCCGTGCTTGTCGGGCACGAGCAAGATAGCAGCAAAGCCCTCCCTAGTCGCCCGCCGGTTTCGAGACTGGCCGCCCGCGGCCTTTGCGATGGCTGCAGGCCCAGGGCGCGGGGGGTGGGCAGAGAGAAGAGAAGGGGCCGCGCCTGGCACACTGCAACGGCTAAGCGGCGTGCTGATGCGGGCAGGGGCGGGCTGCCCTCGTTCTTCACTCTGGGCGTGTGTTTGTGGACAGGGCTCGACGCAGCGTGCGGCGCCGGGCACTCGCTGAGCAGAGGGGAGGGCTGGGCGGGCGATGGGTGGTGCCGAGAGCGGAGCAGTGCGCCTGCTGTGCTGCCGGCCGTGGAGGCCATTGCTTGGTGGTGGAGGCGGCGGTGGTTGCGGCGGGCGTGGGTGGGCGTCTGGATGTGCAGCGAGTTGCGCTCTAGCGCCTTGGCACGAGCTGGACCCTTTGCGGGGAAGCCTAGCAGGCCAGCAGCTGCCTACCGCAGCCCCAAGCTTCCGCCGAGCTGTTGCCCATACGAGCAGCTCTCTGCACCGGTGGAGGCACGACCCGAGAAAGAACGGCGCTGTCGCGGTGCGGCGGTGGTGGCCTCGCCTTGGGCTTCGCTTACCGCACATCCGGCCAATCGCCCAGCTCCCAAAGATACGGACGGCCTCAATCGAGTGGCCCAGTGTGATGGAGTGCAAAGGGCCCCATGGGAGGCCCACTGGAATCGCAGCAGCACAGGAAAGCAAGGCCGAGCGGTGCAGGTGGGAAAAGGATTATGCACATGTAGATTGTGATTGTCGTTGTTGTTGTAGCAATACTTCTGCATCTCCGTTCAATGCTCTGGCTAGTCCACCAGTGAGCAGGACGAAGCAAGTAGAGCAACACCTCGCCATATCGACATCAGCATCACCACTTGATTATACCACAACCACCAGATCCATACATGCATACTTCCCTTCACGCCGGGGCCCTCCAGTAGCCTCGAGTCGCCCTCCCGGTGCAGCCAAACCGGATAACTCAGTCGTAACGTAATCTTGCCGGCGAGGACTCTGTCCGAGACGGAGTGTAGCGTAGGAGTGCAATGCCGCAGCACGGCAATTGGGAAAGGCGGGTTGGCGGGCTCCTACTTGCCCTGTGCGGGTACGGGTCATGGATTTTGGTGATGATTCCTACTTTCCTCCATGGCGTCTCGAGATCGTATGCTCCCGCGGGAAGCACTGACTCCTTCAGGGCAGCTTCCATACACGGGCGGGTGCAGCACGAGCAACAAATGTTACCCCCGATTGATAATGCGAATTGACACATTCAGAGCGCCGCAGAAAGAGAGTCTGGACATCGCCGAGTGAGCATGGGGGTTAGCAGCTCTGGCAATTGACCGGGAAGTAGTTTACTAGGAGGTACGCAGGCTGGTATCCTTTGATCCTCCTGGGCCCTCGTCTCGAGACATCCTCTCGCTCACACCTGATGGCTTGCCGTATAAAAACCAGCAGATCTGACAGCCCCGCGCGAGCGGGGGGGCTGCTCGCAAAGGGCGGACAGCCAGCCAGTCAGCCAGCAGGCCCGCTAGTGCCCAGTCCGGCGAGCGAGAGAGAAAAAAGGGCCGAAAAGCCTGTATCCAGTGCAAAAGTGCCGCACCCTGGTGAGAACTGCATGGTCGTCGCTTTTTTTTTTCTGCTCCAAACTTTTCTTTTTGCGCGCTGCCGCCGCTCTAGCAACCAGCCCTCTCGCTTGCACACAGCTGAAGGACGGATGCAAGCCCGTGTGGACTCTTGGGCGGCGCGGGCGGTGTTCTGGCGGGCAGTTGGTTTGGGGGCGAAAGAACCTTGGGGATAGGCAAACAACGGCCGCCAAATCTGCCTGTTGACTGTCGATAGACCTTAGCATTGCGGAAGGTGGCCGTGGCCGCAGCCACTTGCTGTAGCGAGGCGCAGCCGCGGCGGGCACTGAGTCGAGCCGGTCTTCGGCTCCGGCTTTCATACACACGCTACACCCCGTGCCATGCAAGCTTCCACCACTGCGGCGCTGGTGATGTTCGCTCGCTCGCCGGTCAGCGAGGACCTGCGCTGCCCTAAATCCCGTGCTCACGCTCGACAATCCCAGGACCAGGCGCCAGCACTATTGGCTGTGGGATGCTTTGAAGAGGTGCTGCAGCCTGCTACGTCGTCGTCGGTTTAAGGCACGCAATTGCGCAAAGAGGGTATCGCGGCCAATAGCATGGACGCTGCTCCTTGCCCAATGAGAAAACACGCACAGCTTGCCCCTGTCACCGCGCAAAGACAGCTCCCCCCATGTCCGGCCACTCCCTGGCAACCCTCCCTCCCCCCAAAAACCAAGCGTCATCCAGACTGGAGCCCCAAAGCCATCCCATCTCGCCATGGAGAATGGGAAGAAGGTGGAGGAGTTCGCTGCAAATGCAGAACCTCCATCCTCCCGCCATGGGGTCCATTTATTTTTTCGTCTTCTCGAATTCCAACCCAGCACTCTTCCATTCCAGCTCGCCCTTGAAACCTCCCCATCTCACTCTTGCACACCCCCTCTCCTTCTCGTACGCACCCCTTCCCCCATCGTGAGTTTTGAATCAGTCCGTGTTATACTGGTGCCCTTGTAGGGCCGTGACAGGCCGTTTCTATTCTCACTTGATGCCAAGGTAAAGCAATACCGCGGCGTCCTGGGTCGCATCATCGGTGCTCATCAATTCAGAACCAGGAGAGTGGGTTGATTTTCCTGCCATGCGGTAGCCAATTCTTTTTTGTTTATACTGTTATTCTTCCCACCCTAAAACTCATCTATTCTCAGCGCAATGGTCTTCCCGCCGTTGCTCCCCACCCCCACCCCATATTTTTGCAATGGAACGAACAGGGGTGGGGGGTGTAACAGGTAGAGCGGCACTGAAGCTGTAACGAGCCTTGGCATTTGTCACGTGGGGGTATCGAGTTTTTTGATATCTTTTGGGCGTGGGGCGACAGTGGACTTGGTGAGAGAGATTCAGAGATTATATGCGGTATTCTGCCTGTATGTGCCCGCCTCGGCCCACAGCTGCAATATCCCCATCGCCACCGCATTGCTGGCGTGCCCCGTTGTGCGAAGAGCAATCAATGTATGTGGCCCATAGATTACCTCCAGATCCTGTCAGAGCATTTATTGTTTCTGCAGCATTGCGCGGATTAAGTGTTTTGTATGGCTGGAGGCTCGGGGCGGTCCGGCCGGCAGGAGGTGGGAAGCAAACGCACCTCGCCAGGCCCTTGGCTGCGGAAATGGGGTGTCGACAGTGGTGCGTCGTGGTGATAGATTAACAGTAGATGTGGCGTGGGGTTGAGGAATGCCACAGCGGTGCGGGGCATTATTTCTGTAGGGTGAGGTACCAGGTAGTGGGGCGTGGTGCTCGTTTGCAATTTGGAGATGGGGACCTTGCTGCAGTCTCGACCCAGACGCTTTAGGCCTCGCTGTGATGTTTGGACAGGCTCCGGCCTTGGCGGTATGCATCGATAGTTTATGCACTATTGCAGCAATATGCAATATGCAGGACCCTGGGGGATATGCACCCCAGAAACACGAAACCTCCCCCCGGCACCGATCGCGAGCATGATCTGCTGCAACGCCAGCATGAAGCTTCTTCCCCAGCTTCCAACGTTCCTTCGCCCCCGGATCTCCAACGGCCTCCGCCCTGCGTATGGATCGCATGAACAACTGAGCATGCCAGCAGCAACCTAAATGACGCTGCCCCGAGACGTCACCCAGACACTCGTCGACGAGCTGATCCTCGACTACCTCCTCCACGCATGCATCACGGCCCTGATTGCGGAGTGGGATGCAAGCAATGTCTCCAGCCCGCAGCACGCAATCCCCCAACATCTCGCGGAGATCTCGTCCAAAGCTGACCGGGCATTGCTGTTGGTAAACTGTAAATAACACGTCCACCCCCTTCTGTCCTTCCTTTCCCGTTCCCTCGACGGACCGACGAGAAACCCCTGCGTCAATCTTTGCCTTCCTTTGTCTGTTCCATTCAACACACCCCCTGCCTCTCTCTCTCTCCACACACTTTTAAATTAAAGTTTCAATCTTCCGGAAACGAAAGCAAAACCCATGAATTGACCTGACCTGAACCAAACCGAGGAAATATCTCCCACCCCACCCCCGGTCGTCGGCCATCCCCCCATGCCCCACAATTCCCAACCCACCTACCAAACCCCATCTCTTCATATTTCAAATTTACAAAACATCGCACTCACTCACTCAACCTCCTGAAAACAGCGTTTCTCCGAATCTACCAATCCCGCAGCAATGCAACACCCCCACCTCCTCCCCTCCCCCGCGACATCCGCTTCCGGTACCTCCTCTGCCGGTTCCTCTGTCTCTTCCTCCGCCGCATCGACCCTGCCAGCACCCTCGCCCGGTCCCCGCAGACCACAATCCTGCGCATCCGCGAGGACAGAAGGGGCAGGGTACAAAAATACATGCAGAGCCGAGCCCTTGCGCATATCTTTCCAAATGACCTCCTCCGCACCGATTTCATCGTTGCCTCCTCCTCCAAGACGGATGCGGGGGGGGGAGGAAAGGAAAACACAATTCATGCGGACAGGAGGAGGAGGTACTATTTCCAACGGTTTGGAGTGCTTCTGGAAGATGGGGAAGGAGACGGTGGTTATGCGAAGACTGGTGGTGGTGGTGGTGGTGGTGATGGTGTAGAAGGTTTCCAGAAGCAACCTAACCTTGAACCGGAGAAGGAGAAGAAGGAGTCGGAGAATTCTAGTAACCCGCTTCTTCTACCACCGCATATCACCTCGGCATTTCATGATGCTGCTGCTGCTACTGCTGCTGCTGTACCGGGATCCACCACGACAATCAGAGGCACCGCCTCCCTCGCAGACTCCCTCCCGCTCTTCATGCTCCTCACCGCATGGACCTCCGCCCAGGTCAGCGACTCCCCCATCTCGGAGCTCTGGATGGCCATCGCAACATCCTTCATGACCCATGCCTTTGCGGAGGAATTCTTGTGCCATGGAACGCCCGCCGAGCAGGCGCTCAACGAGTGCTTTGCCTGGGGGGTCGTGCCGGTTGATGAGCATGAGTTGTTTTTTGATAGGAGTGGTAATGTTAATAATAGTAGTAGTAGTGGTACTGGTGGTGGTGGTGGTGGTGGTGGTGATACTCATGAACGTCGCTTCACGAGGGAGATGATGGACGAGTTTGTCATCAGCGAGATGTTTTCCGCGGACGAGGGCGAGGTGTCCAAGGCGTGGGAGAGGGCGAGGAGGAGGGCGATTGTGGAGCTCGTGCCGAGGGCGAGTGACGGCTGGGGGGAGGGCGGGTTTGAGGGGTTTTTGGTGGGGAAAATCACGAAGAGTACCACTATTGCTTCTGGTGGGGGTGGTGAAGATGGTGATGAGGGAAACACCACCCCTACTACTACTACTCCTACTAATAACAATGACAGCAATGACCTGAGAGCCCTACAGAGGAATGTAGTCGAGGGCTATGTCAGTGCCGTGATGAGCGCGGTGTCGACGCCGGTGCTGGCGCAGCTGGAGAGGGGGCGCTTGAAGGGCGTGGAAGGGGGGATGGTGGAGGGGGTGTTGAGGAGGGCGGGGGCGTTTGGGTATTGATTGAGTGGGGGGGGGTGAGGGAGGTTGCTTTTTTTATTATTATTGTCTTATTATTATGTGTTTTTTTGTGGTTTCAGAGCATCTGCATCTGCATAGTCATATCGGGCACATATCTTTAGCTTTTATATATCTTTGAATTCAATCCCTCTGAGCGTTTAGCACACATCAGTAGCTATAGCTATAGCTATAGCTAGATAGATATATAGCGGCACGACATATTAGATTTTATAGTTGAAATTGGGGTTTTCACTTTTATTATTTAGTTTTCCCTTCCATCGTCATGACACTGCGATTGAATCGATTCGATCGCGATCGTGACCTGATCGTGAGCATGGCAGCAGGATATATTAGGCCGAAGTACCTACCTACCTACATAGGTATATAGCAAGTAGGTTCCTCCTGCCATTTCATACTGGGGGTGATCATGAGTATAATTTAAAGTAAACCTTCAAAAAAAATGTGTCACCGGTGTTTAAATTTAAATTTAAATTTGCCCAAGTCCAAGCTTTCAGGGTAACTGCCAACATAAAAAAAAATAAGAATTTTTCTTTTTTTCTCAACTGAATCTTGCAAGCTTATAATTATAAGCGTGACTATATATAAACCTTCCGGATTCGGATCTGAATATTATAATTAGACACCTTGTTATATAGCTATAGCTAGAGCACGTTTGCAAATCAAATATACTACAAAGTACATACATTATAAATTTAAATGAGCGACAGTTGCGAACCAGTATAATATTTTTAAATCTTCCCTTCCTCCGTTTATAATTAGATGTCCTCCACCAGCCAGCTACCTGCCTACATCCCAGAACAATAAAAACCAATAAATAACAAAAAACAAAACCAAAAAGAAAAAGAAACCCCTCGACTCGCTGACCGCGCTACAAGAAAAAAAAAAAAAAAAAAAAAACCACTAAAAAATCACTCATCCAACATCACAACCTCCCTCCCCTCCCTCTCCCTCTCGCTCGCTTTTCCCCCACCACTCCCACTCCCACTCCCACTCCCACTCCTAAACCCCAACCCTGCAATCCCCTTCTTCACACTCCCACTCCCACTACTCCCACTGCTCCCCCCACCTTTCTTCCTCTCGACCTCCATCTCCAACTCCAGCTCCCTCTTCCTCTTCAACCTCTTCCTCGCGTTCCTCCCCACGCCGACAACCTGGATTTCCGGATCGGTGATGCTATCACCATCCTCGCCGTCATCATCGTCAGAGGAAGATATCGGAATCACATTGGCATTGGCATTGGCATTGGCATTGGCATTTGAGTTCTGTGGGATTGGCGAAGAAGTTGATGTTGATGATGTAGTTTTTGTAGTTGCAGTCGTAGCTACTACTTTCTTCGTAGCCGAGGCAGAGGAAGAGGAGAAGGAGGAGGTGGTGGTGGTGTTGTTCCGGAATACCGGTGTAGGAGGTGGAGGTTGCCGTGGACGAGAAGCCGATTCTTGTGGTACACCCACTCTCATAGCCTTCGGCGACGTCGACGACAGCGGCAACTGTTTATGATGAACCCGCGGTGTCGTTGATGATGATGATGCCGAAACCGCAAACCCCAACCCTCTCCCTCCCATCGCCGTACCATGTACCCTCTCCACCCCATCCTCATCCTCATCCTCAATCGAGTCCTCTCCATCCGAGGAATCCTCGTCGCCATCTATCCGCACAACAACAGGGGCCGCCTTCGCGACAACCTTCCTCGCCTGCTCCGCAGAAACCAGTGGACGTGAAAGAGAGGAGGGGCCGCCCCTTTGGATTTTGCGCGCCATGACAAACTTGTCGCTCCTCCAGGCAGATTGTGGTGCTGGTGCTGCTGGTGATACTACAACCTCATCATCATCACCACCATCACCATCCTCACTATCATCCTCATCCTGTAGTGTACCCTCAACAATCCCACTCTCTGCATCCTTAAACGGGTCTACCACTGGCCTCTTATTCCTCGCGGCAACAGCCCGACTTACAAATAACTGGTTAGCGGCCTCATCTGCGGAATCAATATCCTCGTCATCTTCGGAAATATGTTCCACCCCATCCTCTTCCTGTTCCAGAAGAACACTGCGTTCCTTTTTAAGATCCGCCTTCTTGACGAGCTTCTTCTTCTTATTCTGACGGTCAGCTGATACATCATCACCACCATCGGGGCCATCATCCTCAATCTCATCCTCCGAACTATCCACAATCTCCGCCACCTGAGACTTGGAAACATCCTGAACACACGTATACTGATCCAACCACTTCCGGAAACTCCTTGTCCCAATAATAGTCTTACTGTCGCCAGTACTACCCGCACCGCCCTTCCCCCACCACGCCTCCCTGATACTAACTCCCCACGCCACAGCAACCATCCTATCTACACTATTCCCCACAATCTTGAACGTCTTGACCGCCCCACCCAGAAGCACCTCATCATCCGGAAAACTCTGCACCCTGCGCACCTCCATCACAGTCAACAACCGATGCTGGTCATAGTGCATCCACCTTCCCGTGTAATTACACTGCGGTGTAATAGTAGTCGTAATAGTCCTGCACAACTCTTCCCCACTGATCCTACTCCAACTCCGCGAGTGATCCCGTAATCGGGAAACCGTTGGGCGGTAAAAGTCTAGCGAAGGGGGGACTCTTCCAGCGTTAATGGCGCGGCGGAGAGATGCGAGGTGTCGGGGGTGTCGGGGGATATGCGTCATTAGGAGTCGGGTATTCCTAGCTTCGATTCGAGAAAGACGGTGGTCCGGGAAGGGGATGCAGATTCCTTGGTGGTTATCGCCTAGATATGGGAGGGAACCGATGACGGAGTCGGTCGAGACGAAAGGGAATGTACATGGCCCCGCGAGCTCTCTCCCGCCAAACTTCTTGCCATTGGGGGCTTCAAAGAGGGATTTACTGCGCACGGTGGAGGGGTGTTCGTGTGAGCGGCCGGGGCGCGGAGGAAGGAGCTGGCCGGGAGCGGCGATGGAGACGAAGAGCCGGGTGCGGGTCTGGCATGAGCCAAAAGACCAGGCGTCGAGAGTGAATTGCTGGCACTGGTATCCAATTGCCACGAGGGAACAAAGGAGCTGTGAAAAGACATTGTAGGGAAGGCCATCCTTCTTCTTGATGCGGTCCTGCGCGAGGCCGTGGACGTTCTCGAGGAGGGCGAACTTGGGGCGATAAAAGTCCACGAAGGAGGCCACGCTGGCCACGAGAGATGAGTTTTGAAGAGAGCGCTCGCTGTCGCGGTCACCGTTGGCCGAGCTGAAGCCCTGGCACGGCGAGCCCGCAGAGATGAAGTCCACCTGGCCCGGTGGAGGCACCTGGGCGGAGAAGCGCCCGAGAAGGCCATCCCGGAGATAATTATTGACCGACCCGAGGTACAGCTGCGTTTCCGCCGGCGCGCGCAGGTTGGCCCGGTACGTGTGAAGCGCGGTGACATCAAAGTCCACGGCCCAGCGGTTGACCACGGCGCCGCCCTCCTCGATACCACGCCCAAAGTTTCCTCCGCCGCAATACAAGTCCATCCCGCGGAGCTGCGTGAGGCCCTCGGGAGGGGCGTCTGGGTCAAAGCCCTGGGTGAAGCCCTCTGGTGGGGGGTAGGCCGGGGCGAGTGACCCGTCGTCGAGACGCTTTTGGTATATGAAGAAGCAGTCGCCCGTCCCGCCGCGGTCGTACGGCGTAATTGGTCGGCACCCAGGCGCGATGAAGCGGATGTAGCATCGCCGCGAGATGTACTGCGGCGGAACAAGCACGAGATACTCCGTGTACACCAGCTCGTTGGGAGCCCAAGACTGGCGAGTCTGATCCTCCAGGTCCGCAAAGTCCCTGCCCCGGCGAAACAACTGCCGCATCTCGACACACTGTGATGCCTCGTCGAAACGCACCACCTGCGCAGGCTCGAGCACGCCCCCCGCCTCCGTATCGCTTTCCACCAGCACTGTGTCCCCGGGGGTGTACGTCCGCCTGGCTTGCTCGTACGCCGACACCAGTGGCTTGCTGCACTCGCACTG
This sequence comes from Peziza echinospora, assembly GCA_024516245.1. Lineage (NCBI taxonomy): Eukaryota > Fungi > Ascomycota > Pezizomycetes > Pezizales > Pezizaceae > Peziza > Peziza echinospora. Next base: position 691,488 of record JAJLQT010000019.1, on the reverse strand, counting down.
CAAGTCCACCCGCTTCAGAGTCGTGAACGTAGCCTCCGCATCGCTAAACTTCTGGCGCACAAAGTACTCCGCACCAGACTCACCCGGCCCGCAAAACATGGCTGTGGATACCTTAAACACCACCTCGTCCAGCCGCAGCCGCGTGTCTGTGCAGTTGCAGTTATCCGAGAAAAACAGCTCGTTTGCATACGGGTACTTCATCTGCCCAAGAATCGTGTCTTCGGGCAGGTACAGCCAAATCACATCAAGCGTGTCCCCAGTCGTTCGCTTATTCACGCGCTGCACATAGGCGTACCAGTACTCGCTCGTGCCCTTCCAATTGCTCACTTCGTCCTTGACCACCGCCACGACATCTCCCGGCTGAACCTCCGCTTGCTCCTCCCTGCTCTCTTTCACCCTCCCAAACTCGTCCCTTCGAACTCTCACCGGGGAAAGCACTTCCGCCTTCTCCAACACCAGTTTCGCCCCCTCCTGCTTCTCCCGTGGCAGCCTTGGCTCCATACTCTTCAACTTATCCCCAAAAATGTGGTAAAAGCAATCATACACCAGCGGCGTCACAATCGTCTCATTGACCAACTTCCCCGGTGCAGGCTTGATGGCCTCCAACCTCATGACCTCATCCCACACAGTATGCGTGAACATCCTCCTATTGCTTGCCAGCACACCCACGTTATACACCTGATTCCACAGGAACGGATAATGCACCGCCACGGCCTGCCGAAAATCACCCCCTTTCGGACCCCAATTCTTGCCCGCAACATACATCTCCTTCCATCTCTTGAACGCCTCGTCACCCCCGTGTAAACTCTCACACCACTCTCCAAACCCCTCCTTGAAATCTGCGAGTTCCACCTTCGTCCCTTCCTCTCCCCGAACCGCCAAATAATCCACAAAATACTTTGCAAAATTCGCCAGCCATAGAAATGGTTCATGATAACGTTTGCCATATCCTTCTTCCGCGCTTCCCAACTGATACCAAATATCCCCCGCTCCCTTTGCCGCCTGTGACTGAACCCACACTGCTCCAGCGACCGAATGTGTGTCTAGGTCCTCGTAATTCCCAATCGAGAGCAGCGTGCATGGTACGCCTTCCACATACCTCCGAATTGTCTCTCCGGTGGTGGGGTGGGTATTGATCAGGACTCCGTCGAATAAAAGCACATTTTTGCCTCTATCTACGCTAAGGTGGTCGAGCGCACAAAGTTCAAGGGCCAGGCGTTTGTCGTTGGCGGGGTGGTAAAAGCAAAATTCCTCGAGTTTGTAAGCGGTGAATTCCCCGGCTTCGTGTGGTGTTGAAGAGTCGGTGGAGGCATCGTCAAGATCCAGGAATTCTCGTAGGACGGAGCGTTCTTTGGAGATTGGTAGCCCATGAGGAGGAACGTACCCCTCATACGCGGATCTTGGGCTACAGAGTGCAGGGAGACGGATTCCGCTGAGGAGTTTGCGTGGCGAAGAGGTGCTGGTTGGTGGTTGGTGTGGTGTCTCGGTTTTTAGGGTGTCGGTGGTCAAGTCGATCAGTTCTGCGCCGATAAGTAGATTTTTGGCGTTATTGTCGTAACTTTCTTCCAAATCTTGATCTTCTTCATCCTCTTCATCATCTTCATTCTCATCCTCGAGTCCTCCTGCCGGCGGAGGTGGAGGTATTGTACTCGTAGCCGCCGCCAGTGCAGGAGAGAGTTTTGTGGGTGAGCTCGATGATGCGGATGGGGCGGTTGAGGATCCAACGGAGACGTAGCCACTGTCTAAAGGCGCGGGGTTTATGACGGTAGAGGGGGATGTGGTGGAGGTGAGCGGAGGTGGTTTGAGGTTGTGCATGGGTGCGATTGGCGCATTGAAACTGGGAGCCATTTGGTTGGATCCCAATTTTTGCTGTGAGGGGCGGAGGGAGTGAGGATTTGCCCGTAGAGGTGCCCGCGCAATTGTGGTGGTGGTGTTGTTGTGTTGTCGTGTAAGTGAATCCGGGCCGGCGGTGGCCGGAAGTGGTTGGGGGTGGTGTTCTCGAGGTGGTCCTGGGGGCCAGTCTGGGCTCTCGAGCCGCGAGGGCGAGGCTACCGCGAGGGTATGGCGAGGTAAGTACTCCGTATGGAGGGCCCGTTTCCTACTTGACTTGGAGCAAGCCAAGTGGAATGGGTACTACTCAGGTGGGTAGGCAAGTAGCGGTGATGAAGCAGTCCGGGGCCGGGAGTGGTTTTGCGTTCTCAAGATCAACAGACTGCAGATTGAGAGACCAAAATACGTTCAAGGCACAAGACTATGAAGGTGTTGGCACTCAGCGTGACCTTTTGGAGGAAAGAGGAAAAAAAACAATGGACACTCACGCTACGGATACTCTAGAGAATCATCCCCCCCATGCCCCTGCAGGGTTTCTGCTTTTCGCGTTTCCTGTACTTTTTTGCGCGTTGCTCTCGGCTAGGGTTCGGAGCGGTGCCGAACGGTGGTTGGCGTTGGTGGGCAGGAAGGAGGCAGCCAGGGCGGGTGGCCGACATATCCTGGTAAACGTGCTGTCAGAGCACGAAGTATCGTTTTCTGCACACTCCAGCGTGCCTGGATCGTGCGCGAGATATTCCCGGTGGAACCCCATGACAATGTCTGGAGAGCAAACGGCGGAGGGAAATGGGAGAGATGGCGAGAGCAAGAGACGACGAAGGAGGCTCAAGAACAACTTCCTAGGCCGAGCTTGGCGGCCTCGCTCGCCTGGTGGGGAGGTGTGCAAGAGAGAATACTGGCACGAGGCTAGGGATACTTGAGGGTAAATGTTGCTCTCCCTCTAAAGGTCTTCCTGCGTTTCTACAAACCTGATATGCGACCTTTCACCACTCTTCTAGTCTCAACTCTTCTCCTTTTCCAAAGTTCCTCTTTTTGCGACATATTCGAACAAATTCAACCCTTCCTATGCCATTGAAATTGCTCATGAGGTGATGGTCATAAGCTTTTGTATTCATAAATTCGTTACAAGAACCGAAGAGAACTATATCCATGAGTCCATGATGCCTGTAAACAATATATAGCAAAGAAAATTCCTGCCAAGAGACTTGTTGAGCCCGCTTTTCCCACTTTGAGGTAGAATCCCGACTGCCCGAGGTTCATGTCCACCTCCACCTCCTCCTATGTGCGCAGTCAACATCTTGGGTATAACATCGCTCCTGCTGCCCCTCGGCCCTCAACTCTCTCCTTCTCTACTGCTCCTCCTCCAACCTAGCTTCCGCTACTAGCCCGCTGCCTCCCCCCACCCACCATCACGGCCCTCTCACTCCTCCCAAAGACTGGTGTTGCGGCCCTTGCTGGCCCACCACTACGGCCCTGCATGTGTTGTAGTGCATCCCGCTTCTCCTTCTCGGCGACGAGCTGTCGGAAGTACTGTTCGGCTTGAAAGGAGAATGAGAATTGCTCGGCGGTCCATTTATTGCGGTTTAGGAGGTATGTTGAAGCGCCGTGGTCGATTAGCGTTCGGATTGTCTGTGAAGGGTGGTGGATTAGTGAAGGGACGGATTATTGGTTTGTGGATGAGGGTTTACCTTTAAATGCCCATATGCAGACGCAAACTACACTACCAATTAGCTATTCACTGATCCCTTCAAAATCACTCCCGGGAACTCCCTACATGTAATGCCGTACACCCATTCCCATCCACAGCATCAATATCCACCGGCCCACCTCCCGTCCCCGCACCTCTCCACCCCCCATCATCCTCCCCCAATGCCATCCCCACTCCATCCTCACCCTCCACCGCTCTCACCCTCCCCACCTCCAACAACACCTTCACTACCCCCTCATTCCCCCAGCGACTCGCAACCATCAAGCTCGTCCACCCACACTTATTCCTCCAATCCACGCTCTTTGGAAACCGCCGGCAGAGAAACTCGACAACCTCGATGTTATTATGTTGGCATGCGACCATGAGCGGGGTATCCCCGTCGTTGTTGCGCGATATCCCGTGGGCCTCGTGGCTGTGGTCGTCGATGAGGTGGGTGACGATCGGGAGGGAGCCGATTTCGCTTGCGAGGTGCAGCGAGGTAGAGGAGGTGTGGTCTGGGTTGTGGAGGGAGTTTGGGTGGTTTTTGAGGATGCGTTTTACTCTGGGAATATGGGCTGTCAGTTGGTTGCTGATTGTTTTGAGGGAGGAGACAAACAGGAGGAGGTCGCTGAGGATTATTGCCCGGCGAAGGCGGATGGAGACGTCGATCCTGTTCACAGCATCATCCCGGATATTAGCATTGCCCGTGTCCGTCTCGCCCACCGCCAAACACAATCTCGACTTTGTTCAATTGAGCCCGCATGGTTGAGGAGCGGAAAGCGGAGGGAAGAGGGAATGCAAGATGGCATGCTATTCCGGGAAGAAAGGATATGGCAAGTGACCCCACATTATTAAGCTTTTATAAAGGGTAATCTGTAGCCAGTACTAAATTAAAAATGCGGATAAATTTGGGAGCCGGAAAGAAACAAAGGAAACTGGGAACAATGGACTCGCTCGTATTCCTCCGTGTGGCGCCCGCGTCTTTTGTGGTGTGGAGAGTGGTGGGGGGATGGCTTGCTTGACTGTGCAATATCCGTCCGTATCGTGGTATCGTGAATGTGCACTCTGATGTTTGTGTAGAACATGTTTGTGTATGCAGGGGAGCTCTCGCTTCAAGCTAGGTCTGAGCGAATTAGCCCACCTCCTGATCGCCCCTTATCTTATCGCCACGTGACACCACTCCGCTTATGCCTCGGGAACGGCCCGAGCTCAAGCTCACGGGAGCTCGCTCTCGCGATCAGCATTCCGCGTCTCCATCCCACCTCCGGTGTTTTCCAGCCAATCACCTCTCTCCGACCTTCTCCTCCAAATGGCCGACTTCTGGGCCGGCTACATCTCCGGCGTAGCAGGCATCATCATCGGCTCCCCCCTCGACATCATCAAAACCCGTCTGCAATCCCGCCACATCCCAAGCAACCCCATTTCCCCCACCATAGCCACATCCTTCCCGATCCCCACACCCACAACCGCCCTCCTCTCCTCCCAAAATTCGCTAAGCTGGTACCAAGGCCCGGCATCTCTGCTCCGTGGAGCAGCAGCACCAATCATTGGCTACGGCGCACTGAATGCGCTCTTATTCTACTCGTATAACCAGACCCTACGGGTCCTTGGGGGGGATCATGGCAAGTTGGATGGTAGTGGGGAGGTAAATTTATGGAAGATCTGGATCGGTGGGGCCGTGGGTGGGATGGCTTGTTTCTTTGTGTCGTGTCCTACAGAGGTGTGTATTTTTTTTTATATATATCTCTGTCTTTTTTGGAAATGAGTGTGCTTTTCTTCATGGGGTTTTCGTTTCCCCATATATCATGTTATATATACCACAAAATTCAAACTTCAAGAGCAAAGAAAATTCAAGTTCCATTCAAACCTCAAATGCAAAAGTTCGAATTCTAGATCCAATCATACCTATATTCCCCCAACCCATCACGAGCACAATAGTGTTCCTCAACTCACTTGAATTTCTCCCCGGGCCCCCCACCACACATTTTCATCTTATAATTATACTCAAGCCTTAAAAAAATACATTAAATCATATCTAAAGCCCAGATTCAAGTTCCCTTGAACTATGTTCACACCTCCCACCCCCTCCTCTTCCTCTTCACCATCTAAACCCCCAAAAACCATAATCCCACTTCATAAAAATACCAAATTATTCATTCATTTCCCCCCCTTATTTCTTTCTCCACACTATAGCTCATCAAATGCCGCGCACAAGTCCACGGCACCTCGAGCTGGCACGTCCTTAAAGACCTCTATAGATCTAGATCTAGAAGTTTGCCTCCTCCTCCATCATCATCATCATCATCGATATCCCTTGGCCATCATGCCAGTAGTACTCCACAACCACATCGAAATATCATCACTTTCCTGAGAAACCTCTACACGGGAGGAACGGTCACGGTGTTTAGAGACGTGATTGGGTTTGGGTTTTAGTAAGTAGTACTTTCTTTCCCTCTTTTCCCTCTTTCCCTTTATTATATATACCCTCCCCCATATCCCATATCCCATTTTCCGTCTCCGCCGACCTCCCACTTCCTACATACTTCCCTTCCTTCCTTTCACATTTTTTCTTATCTACGGATTCTCTAACATCGACCGCCAGCTTCTGGGCCTACGAACTCTCAAAACGCCACCTCACGCCGGCCATACCGGCACCCATCCCCACCTCCTCAAGCACCCCACCACCGCCCGCACCAGTCCTATCAACCCTCCTGTGCGGCGGCATAGCGGGGATAGCAACCTGGCTCTCCGTATACCCTCTCGACGTGGTCAAGACTGTCGTGCAGGTTCAGGCAGCTACTTTTACCTCCACAAGTGGCCATGGGTTAGAGCCACTATTAGGTGGAAGTGGAAGTGGAAGTGGGAGTGGAAGTGGAAGTAGGGGTAGATTGAATGGGCAGCCGGCGGGTGCGTTGCGCGTCGCAGGACAGATCTATAAGCGCTCGGGCGTAAGGGGGTTTTGGGAGGGGGTGGGGGTTTGTTTGGGGAGGGCGTTTGTGGTAAGTGTTGTGGTCCTTTTGTTGATGTGTTTTTCTTTTTTTTTGGGGGGGGAGGGACTTGGAGATGGAACGAACGAAGGAATGGGGGACGAGTGCTAATGCTAATTTATGAGGACGTGTATATGTGTAGGTCAACGCAGTCGTCTTCTTCACGTATGAGTGGGCCATGAAGGTTCTTTAACCATCCAATAAGTTGAAGCTTTTTAATTTGGTAGTTTTCTGGCCATGGGGGATTGGGGATTGGGAATTGGGAATCGGACATTCCAGATCGACGTCGATGTCGTCGTAGAACAAACCAACCAACCAAACCCAGGCTATCCAATATCGGTACTGGTGTAGATATTGATTATATAAAGCAGGAGGTATACGTATACGTATACGTATACGTTTATAACGTTGCGTCTAGATCTAGATCTTGTATAATATTCATGTACAATATAATTATAAATTAGTACTCCTCTAGAACCTATAGATAGCTACAGTAATTATATGTATAATTTGAAGTTGAAACTTTTCTTTTGGGGATATCAATATATAACCACCAATGTGTGCGTGGTATGAAACATATCTGCTTTTTGAAAATGGAAATAAAAATAAAAATAAAAAGTAACGTATGTGGATAGGTTGTCGAATTCAAAGTTCAGGGTAATCGCCAAGTATTACATAGTTACCTAAGTATTATTTTGCGTAGGTCGACATAACGGAATTGAATACTACAAGTTAAGGTACATGTAGTACTTAAGCTTAAGGTACATAACATGTACCATGAGCTAATAATACTACAGCGATAGGCTCGTGCATTGGGCTAGGTACATAAAGTAGAGTAGGTAAGTAGGTTATGTATCAATAACTCCATCTCTTTCCAAATTTCCAAATATAAGTGGGGTACTTTCTTGCAATTGCGTCCACACGGACGTAAGAGGTAAGAGGTAAATAAGCACGAGAAAGCTTACCTACCTAGGCCTACCTACCTAAGTAAGTACATATGTAAGTTGCAATTGGTTCACGATCCGACCCGAGCCGATCGCGATATAATGTACTTATAATTGCATTTTGCACTCTAGGTTCCTAATTTTGCACCATGAGGGGATCTAGATGCATATGAGTACTTGCAAGCTTTAGGCAGTATCTAAACCTATTTTACGAGCCCCTAAATGCACATCTCAGTCGAATACGTACACACTACCAATGCATAGTCTCATTCCCGACCTACTTCCATATGTGATAGCTACCAAGTAGGATAGGTACCTTCAGAAAAAGCCCCCCTTTTTAGTAACTGTATACAGACGGCCATACAGTTCGCCCAATTTGGAGGAGGCAGAGCAGTTGTATCTGGGTTGGGGAAAGTCTAAAACAGTGGGAATGGGTGGCAAATGTGGAGATACTTCCTTTTTGGGTAAACAGAACCAGTGCACCACAATACCACTACTATTTCAGGGCAGGTATCACCAGTTTAATGGGAGATTGATTTACAGGCTGAAATGATGCCCCTTTGAGCTGATTCTCCTGCCAATGGCTGTATACAGACGGCTGTAGGAAAACTCGCTTTTTTCTTAAGGTAGGTTAAGTACTTTGGTCCAGGGCTGTAAGTAGGTACATAGAAGGTTCCCTCTGATCATGATCAAAAAAAAACTCCAATTTATTTTCCAATTTCAAAAAATCCCCCAAATTCTTCTTCTACTGTATCACCCTCTTCGACCTCAGCATATCCACGACCCCCTGCGCCTTATACCCCACATACTCCGCCACCTCACTCGTAATCTTCCCCGCGCGATACACATCCCTCAACCTCCTGTCCAAAAAATCCCACGTATCCGCGTGCCCATGCGAGCGGTCTTGGGTCATAAAGAGCTCTATATCACATAACCACACACACACACACAAAACATGTATAAGTATAAGCCTAAGTATAAATAAAAGTATAGATTCCATTGTGTCATGGATATAGAAGGAATCAATCATGGAAGGAAAGGAATACGCGGCTAAAGGGAATCAAGAAACGTACCAGTACTCGAATACACCGCGGCCAGGGTAGCCCTCTTTGTGTACCAACTCGTATCGACACTAGTGTCGCCGGCAAGATACCACATCTCGTCCGAGAGCTTCGAGAGCTCGGAGATGGAGGTGGGGATGTTGGATGGGTAGGCCATGATTGCTAGGGCCTATTCGAGATATTAATTAGAAATGAAAAGAAGTTAGAATTCAATAAATAAATGAATAAGAAATCATAAAAAAGTAGCACATGCCCCCCTCCCCCCCCAGAGACACGCCCACCCCCTCCTCCTCTCTCTCAATTGGGATTGTCAGCTTGGTCATGGGCTCACTTCGATTCCAGCCAGTAGGAATAAATAGAAGAAAAAAGGCCTCAGGAGGGTCTCTCGACCAGACTGGGTATCTCAATTGCCGGCAGCTCTGATTGATTCAGATGGACCACGTGCACTGGTGCCTCCAGTAGGATCGAGACTTACCCTCCCGAAGCCGCCCCCCCCGTCATCAATGACCAGCCTTGGAATGGAAGGGTATAAAGGAATGTAAAAATAAAAATTAAAAAAAAACTGCCGAGATAATGCAAGAAAACCAAGATATAGGGCCAGCAGGCCAGCCAGGAATCAGGACGTAGGTCGTGCTTTACGTAGGGTATGTTATGTATGTGATGTAGGACAACCCGGAGACATCATGCACCCCCACACACCCACACCGCACACCCCCACCTCCCAAACCCGAAAAGAGACAAAAAAAATAGAAAAAAATAGAAAAAAATTAACCGACCTCTTGCCATCTTTCTAATACCGGCCCATTCGCCTTGAGCCTCTCCACACATAGCCTCCTAATCTTCTGCCCGACCCCACCCTCCAGCCCGTTCTCACCCGCAACCTTCTCCTTCAATGCCATTCTCTCCTTGACCAGGTGGTAGTACGCAATCTCAAATGGTCCCTTTGGGAAAAGATTCACCGAGATGTCGAGGTACCCTACGTCGCGGGCGCCGAGTGTGAGCGCCATGTTTGAGAAGCCATGCGCGGGGACATGGGATAGTGCCGCCGAGAGGATTGCATCTTCTGTTGGGTTGAAGGGCGAGGGTGGGGGGGCGTGTTGGTGTGAGTGGAACTTCCTTGCGGATCGAAGGGCGAGGGACGGCGGCGATGCTGCTATTGGTGATCGGGATGAAAGTGCAGCCCTGCGTATGGCGGGTAGCAGGATTGACGACATTCTGCTGTTAGGCCCAGCCTGTGGTGCCTGTCTGGATTCGAAGGAGCTCGTTGAGTGTCTGCGGCTGGGTGGGTCTCGTCTCGGGCTCGGGTCACCGAGATTCAGGTGGTTTGTTTTCAGGCCGTTTACAGAACGCACGCAGTTGTTCTGGAGCTCGCTAAAGTTTGCCGCCTTGTGCGCAATTGCTGGCGTTTGGCGCGGCTAAAGCGTGTTCACACCGGCAGCTTCCAAACATGGTAGCTTCGCCCCAGACATCCATTTAGTTCGAGCCTGCCAGACTTCTTCCACCATGACCAGGAATGCGAATCAGCAACATCCACGGCACTTCACTTTCAGAAGCCATCCAGCGCCTATACACATGCTCTCCCTCTCGATCTCGAGGATACTTTCTTTCCATTGCCCACGGCCACTATTATTCCCCCGCCTAGGCCTAGGTCCAGAGCCGAGTCTCATTCCATCACAAGAACAGTAATGCAAACTACGGTGCGACTCGACACTACTCTCTACATGAGAGACAGTTCCCCAAACAACAACCCCGGGCAACTATCGGCTTGCCCTGTCAATAGGTAGCCTCGTCTCCCCCAGCCCTGTCAGTGCTTGCTAGAATTTACAAACCCGCTTGCGGCAAGCAAAAGACAAGGTGCTGCCTTTCCTAGCCAATAGCAAGGCCCATAAATTTTCTAGCCCATGCGGCAGAAAACCCAACAGAAAGTACTCTTTTCACACGCTGCAATCACTCTTGAGCATCTCCATTCTGTCAAAGTAGTATGTCACCTCGCTGCTCCGTGTCACTTCAATCGGGCCTGATCCTTGCAAAAGGGCGGCGCCACTAATTCTCTCCCGCTCAGATTTATGGCGACATGTCTCAGCTTTTTTATCAGTGCAATCACAATTCGTCCTAGTGGCCCTTTATCAGCAAGTAGGCTGACGTATGTACTGGCATGATGCTTGCGGTCTTGAAAATTGAGATGCATAAGAAAAATCCTAGAGTCCATGAAAATCTCGATGTCTGGATGGGTTGGATATACTGGGAATGGTAAGCTCTGACAAACCGATATCAGTCTTGGTTAGTGTTGTACAAGACGACGTTCTTTAAATTGATGAATGAGGATATGCCTGAAGCCTTATCACTGTCCATAAAGGTGATTCCGGAAGCCATTGCATCCAGGAAGGGGCTCGATACATTCGGTTTCTGAAATCCCAAAGAAAGAAACAAACTCGGTACTTGGTTTTTAGTTGACCGGAATTACCTGGCAACTTTCGTGCCTGGAAATAGCCTCAATACCATAGTGTGAGTTCAAGATTTCTTTCTCTTTGCATGTTATTGCACAGCTGATTGTTGCACAAATGAATATTGCACGGATTAAGGGCTGTTGTCGATATAGTGTAGGGTAGAGCTGACCTGCTGTTTTTGAATTCAGTTATCAAATTCACCACTGTGGTATTGCTGCATAATGGCCCTTCATACCATGCCTTGTGATAAGGGCTATCTGTCACTGGCCAATTCCCAGCAAGTCAACCCCCACACCGCCTGAAAGTTTCTAATTCATTCAAATCAATTTTCCCTGTCAATGGCTTGTTGTTCCCTTCTTAGTCGGTTAGAAGGTCGTAAGATGGGCCTTTTCGATTTCTTCTGCATTGCATTTGTATGCAGCTGCAGCCTGGTCTCTAAACGTTTTGGTTCTGATTTCAAGGGTATCTAGTTTGCGGGCTGAGGGTTCTGGCCAATGACCTCCCACGCCGCCTGCACAAAAACCTCCATCGTCTTTAAGGCTACCCCCATGGGTAAAGATGAAGAACTTTTTTCCTGTGTGACACAGCTTATCACGTGAACCGGTTTCCCATTTGGACCCTTGTTTGGAAGCCATTCAGTCAAGGCTCCCATGATTTGCATGCTCGAATAAGAGTAGATGGATATTCATTCAAGATGCTGGGAGGTTTCGAATATGTGCTCTACCATTTCGTGTACAGACAGGCGGGGAGACCACGTAGCCCTAGATCGAAAGTCCAGAGGAGCCCACCATCTCATTTCACCTGGTCAATTGATGCACGGCTTTGAACATCTGGTTAGGCATAACACTCGGCTCCGTGTCTGGACGGCATCCCACTGCACTTGATCACATTGTTAGCACTTATCCTGCATCTTTTATGTGTGCTCAGCCGAGGACTGTGATGCCGACAGCTCACACACTAGTCTCGTTCCTGTCATTGAGGCGATGTTGTCTGTTCATAAAAAAACTCAATTCGAAACCTTATATTGCCTAGACAGAATGGATCAGTACATACCAGTTCCTTACCACTGCATCGACAAGGGCATTTCTTCTTGGGACGAATTATTCTGAATTACTGGATACAAGGAATTTTTTTCCCCGGATGGATCCTGGTATCCGTGACCACCAGGTATTCGTTACAACATCATCAACGTACAATATTCGAGGGGTATGGCCATATTGCAATTGATATCACACTAAGTTCGTTGTCCTATCGACATTGGATGACCTTCATGGTGCCCACGAATCCAGCAGGTCGTTTTCAGCTCCAAAGGGGTCCATATCGGACATCACCAAGGACCTGCGATCGGGCCTAGAAAATAGTTTACAACGCAGATGCTGGCGCTACAAGATCAGCTGCGTGAATTGAAAAGTATTCGGGGACTTGCAACTCCAATTGCTAGCTGCATGCCCTCCCCCATTTCTCCCTTTCCGGGGTGGGTCTAGTACTTTCCAGTGGCTACATCTTAGCCATTCAATTCGATGTCAATTGTTTCTTTGGGATTCAATCGGGGCTCGAAGGGGACCGGTGGAGGTGCGAGGATATTCGGAAACTCAACAGGATCAGTGGGTGGGGGTTAAAGTTTCCTGGCACGAAGGATTTTCTCGTTCCCAGAGGCTCTCCAAAGTGAGTATGCATTTCCCTTTCTAACCACAAAGTGGCCGAAATACCGCATTCGGCGGCAGCGGGGGTGGGGCGGACCGAATCGTCCCCTCGATGAGACTACCTCGATCGCCGCCGCCTATGATGGTTGCGGAAGTGCCTGAAGTGTGGATGCCAACGCCTTCCACTTACAGAAAAAGAAAAGAAAAGGACATGTCAACCCGGGGAGAAACCATGCTGCACTCCATGTCCACTGCATCTCTTGACCAATACCCTTCCCTTGTTCTTCATCTCCCACACTGGCATTTCCGCCTTGTTGCTGACCATTGAACCCAATATCCATGGGTTTCACATTACTAGTACTCCACACGCATACCGCAGATAGTTCAACATGAAGAGTTTCTTTTCAGACTTGTTGGCAGAGCCTGAAGAAGAGCTCTTCCATTATCCGGCATTGGAAGCCGCTCACACGGTGGTCATAGAAATGGGCCTCTCTGAACCTTGGTATTCTATTTATTTGACGACCATGCCTGCTCTTGCAGGGTCCCGACATTGACCTTTCAAACTCGTCTACACCGAATCTCGTCTCCATACTTTGTTATTGGACCCGTTTTTTTCACCACCTCCGTCTTGCCGTGTACACTAGCAGTGTCAAAACTTGCCGGGGCCACCAGGGAGGTTACGACGGGAAGGGAAGCTACAAAGATCTTCAATAATAGGTACTGTTTTAGGCTGGCAGTGGGCTTGCAAAGCCACTTGAGCAGCCTTCCAAGAGGTAGCCAAGTGCACACAAGTCCGTCGAAAACTCGGCCACTGGCAACCCCAGACTGTTTTCAGTTCATTGATCTCTCATGTACGTATCGTTTTCACTCTAGGTCATTGCTCATTGTGTACCTCCACTTTCATACTTGGCTTGCACTTTCCTATACCTTCCTCCCTCACCCCTCACGCCAACCCTCCACATCAGGGGAATTGTGCCCAGAAGAGGGGATACTTATACTTTCCAAATAAAAGTCCTCTATGCATGCAACTTGCTAGGACCACTGGGCACTGAAAGAGAAGGCCACGAGATAATTGGGAAAGGAAGAGCAGCGTAATGGGGTAAGAGGGTAAAGGGTCTACTCACTTCTCATTTTTAATTCCGAGATGCCAGCGAACAGAGTGGGGTGGTTAGATGAAAAGTGGGGGAAAGACGAGAACAGGGGAATGAAGGCGGGCGGGCGGGCGGAAAATGCTTGCAGAATATGAATTCTTGATTTTGCCTTGCATCGAGCCCGACCCTGCGGGTTAACCTTTTCTTTTCTAACTATATTTTCCATCAATATTTTCCATTTCATCTACCCAATCTGCACAGGGGTATGGCCGAAGTGCTTGGATGCGTGGCAGTTGGTGGGTGCGAGCAGTGGAGGTGCAGATAATACAGATGGTGGAGGATGGTCATCCAAGGGTTACTTATGCCTGGCTGCCTGGCCCCGCCGTTTTTTCACCCTCCAACTCACAGCCCCCCCTCTATCGTCCTATCCACCCTTCACATTATCTGCCCGTTCCCTCTTCCACTGCGTACAAATTCCACCGCACACAATTCCGCCCACCAACTGTTGTTGCCCCGCACACCCCACCCCTTCTCACACGAGCAGAAGTCCAGCTGCCGAACGGTTCCTGTTGCAATTCTGCGACTCGCCCGTGAGATAACGCACAGCAGCAGTGGCACAAGCAAAAGAAGAGGTGCATCTCGTGAGCTCATCTCCCCCGCTACGGCAATTGCAATAGAACATACAGAGCTCTTATTGCACATTCCTCCGCATACTCTTTTAGCATTCTTCTTTATAAAAATTCATATATTGAAATCTATAAAAACTGTGCCTCACTCACCACATTTTTCATAATCCAGAAAATTTTTCATTTACTAGGGGCTGAACCAAGCATCAACCAGGTATTGCAATTGGTCATATAATACAACTGTACGTATTTCTTTTCATCCATACTTTATTCCACATCACAATTTTCCCGAAATGCATGATTTCTTCTTTTGTATTTCGCTTTTGGGTTGCAATTGAGCAACCAGCATCCTTCAATCATAAACGCCGCTGCTTTCACCCCACATTTCCCCGTCCATTGAGCATCATTTTTCTTTTTTCCATTCTTGGTTTCTTTTTCACCATCACACCCGATCCCGATTGTCATGGCCCACGCGGGGGACTGGGGCAGTGGAGCAGTGTTGGGTGCGTGGTGCAATGCTTTGTGCGTGCGCAAGTTGGTGGTTGTGGGATCGTGTGCGTGGGTTGTGCGAGGTGCATGGTTTGAAGCGCTTGGACTGCTTGCTGGCCATCGTTGTCGTTGTCGTGTGGCAGTTGACGTTACGATCCATGGCCCATGGCCTTGCCGATGGAGACGAAATCCCCGACCCGGAGCGGGAGCGCGGTGCCGCCTCAGCGGGACCAGAGTTGGACCCCGGCAGTTGATACAAGTCGGCCATATCGATGCTAGGTAGAGCTGGCTTCCACTTGGCCTGCTCTGCCCCAGGCCAACGACTGGCTTTATGCAGGACATGATTTGGAGGCCGACGGGCGACGGGAAACAGGCGCGCTTTGAGCGTTGGCGGGATTCGTCTCGATGAGTGCCCGGTCCAACTGGTGCTCTGCCGCCTCTGTCCAGCCGGCTATGGCTCTGCGCTCGTGCTGCCTCGGGGCCTGAGGGCAGAGGGGTGGATGCAGTTTGGTTTGCGGTTTCCAGCCAGTGTGCCTGTGTGCCTGCTCGCCCTTCTGCCTGGGCCTTTGTGCGATTGTCTCGGCCAAGGCGCATCGTCGCCTCGCTCGTCCGACCAGCGTGCAGCGCACACATCACGCATCGCACACGGCGTCGCACGATGCACTCCGTCTTGCACTTGCACGCACGTCTTATGCCGTGCTGCATATCGAGCGCACGCACCGGACGCATCTCATCGCATCGCACCATGGTTCCACGCAAGCTCTGCGCGCGGCGAGGAATTGAGTTGAGGCCAGATTTTGGTTTCTGCTCTTGGGCTCGAATTCGCACAATCGCGGCTTTTTGCTCTGGGTACCTGCGAATCGTCAGCAGCAGCAGCAGCGAATCCGTGTTCGTCCGCCCCGCTGGTGCCCCACGGCCTCGCGATCCTGTGCTGTGCCAGCGTGCACCGGGTGCCGTCACCTGCCAATTGCTCGCCGCCGCCACTACGCAAGCAGACTATTCGCAGACTGCGTGCTGGCTGCTGGGCAGAGCTGGGGGGAGCTGGGGGGGTTGCCGCCGTCCGCGTCCGTGTCCGTGTCCGCGTCTCCGCTCTGAGCAATTGCAGCAATTGCCATTCCTGCTTCGAATTGCTATCCCCATCTGTCCTCCCGGGCACAGCCTGTGGCCGCCATCACTCTGCCCTCTCCACCACATCCCACATCCTCCACGCACACGGGAGCATAGCACGCATCCATCACCACACGCTGCTCACTGCCCTTGATAGCCCTGCACCCCTCCCCCCAGCTTAAGCCCAGACCAGCCCAGCCCAGCCAGCCCCTTCGCCCTCCTCCAAGCACGTCTGAAAGAAAGCCTGCGAGACGAAAACCATCTTGTAGAAAGACGGAAAAGAAGGACAGGAAAGAACGGAAAGAAAAAAAAAAGAGTGGAAAAAGAAAGTTGGGAAAAAAAAGAGAAAAAGGAAAAAAATTTGGGAAAAAAGAAAAAAGGGAAAAGCCAACGCCTTCCTGCTCGCTCCCCATTGCTCCTCCGTCTCTCTTAACTTTTATCACCCGCTACCAACGTTACCTTCTCATCCAACTCTATTCCACTCTTCCACCTAACCTTAACCCCCCCCCCCTCCCCACCACACCCCACATCCACCCACCCCAGTCCCTCCACCTCTGCTTTCCTCTCACCTTCCACTCCAACCTAACCACCCACCACCCACTCTTGTCCCAAACCAACCCCCCCCGCCTCTTACTTCCCACACCACCTACCTCACCCTCCCCACCCCCCCCAAAAAACCCTCCCACCCCTCCCCCCCCCTCCCAACCCAACCCCAGACCAGCCAACCAATTCCCACCAAGGTTGTTTTTCCTGCAACCTGGCATCCATCTTTCTTCTCTGGCGCACTTCTCCCGCACACGCTATTTTTTACCCACCCTCCTACTCACTTTTCATTCCCTCCCAACTCTTTTCCTCTTAAATCAGAAGTTTCCCCTCCCCAAATTAAAAGATGCTGATGGTCGATCCAACCTCGACTCAACAACAGCAACGCGATAGAAGTCGCTCGCCGCGTCGCCGTTCCCCAGAGCCGAGAGATCGTCGCTCGTCAAGAAGCCCTCGTCGTCATAGGAATCGGTCGTACTCACCAAGAAGCAGGTCCAGGAGTCGTGAAGAGTACAGGAGGCGCGAGAGGACTTCAAGGTCGCCTATGAGCGGAAGTGGACATCCAGGAGGATATTCAGGATCAGGAACAGGATACCCAAGCAGAGGCGGTGCAGGTGGACCAACTCGTTCATTCGAAGAACGCGCAGCAGCCAAAGACGCTATGATGCAGAGCCTTAGGGATTCCTCACAACAAGACCGCCGTGTTTACGTCGGCAACCTCTCCTACGATGTCAAATGGCATCATCTCAAAGATTTTATGCGACAGGGTGAATATCTTCCCATACCCCTTCTTTCTTCGCCCTCAACCCATTGTGCCCGATTGTTTGCTATGCCAAAAGTTACCCCATTGTGGCGGGGGAATAGGCTGGATAGTCTCCAGCACTGAGGGCACGCGACGGGATAGGAAGAGATTGTCTACGCGTCGATTTTGGATATGAGAAAGGATCTATGCTAACTGGTTGACCTGGGCTCTCTTGTCCGCATTTTGTCTTATTACAGCCGGAGAAGTTCTTTTCGCCGATGTGTTAATGCTTCCGAATGGAATGTCGAAGGTGGGCGCTACTGTGAAGAATGCTGGCGGTTTTTTGGCTTTGATTTCTTTTGTGGGTTTATTTGGGTTCTGGTGATTGACGGGGCTTGGACATGGTTGTCTGTGGTTTATTGTAGGGTTGCGGGTAAGCTTCTGCCATCTCTAAATCTATGCTAAAGTACTTGATTTCTAACACTTTTGACTGCAGGATTGTGGAATACGCTACAAGGGATCAGGCACAACATGCTGTCAGTACACTCAGCAACCAAAACTTAATGGGAAGGCTGGTATACGTCCGTGAGGTATGTTTTAACAGCATTCATCAATTCCAATTTGATATACTCACATGTCCCTCTTCCAGGATCGTGAGGCCGAACCCCGATTCAGCGCTCAACAGCAACCAAGGCCACCATACGGAGGTGGACCAAATTCTGGATTCCAAGGTAGTGGTGGATCAGGCGGTGGATTTGGTGGTATGGGTGGAGGTATGGGCGGTGGCGGTGGTGCTGGTGGTGGAGGCCGTCAGATCTACGTATCCAATGTGCGTAAAATTACGCCAACTGCGATTTATCGATGGTTTGGATATGAGGTACTAATTTGTCTTTTTAGCTTCCCTACACCGTCGGATGGCAAGATTTGAAGGATTTGTTCCGTCAAGCTGGTATTGCCCCTGTTCCTCCCTCCCCGGTACTAATGGCTATCTAGCCTCTTTGTACGAACTAACGATGAATGAAGGTGCTGTTGTACGTGCCGATGTTCACATTGGGCCCGATGGCCGCCCCAAGGGTAGTGGAATTGTTGCCTTTGAGTCTCCAGACGACGCACGCAACGCTATCAACCAGTTCAATGGATATGACTGGCAAGGCCGTGCTCTAGAAGTCAGAGAAGACCGCTTTGCTGCTCCAGGTGGCTCAGGTGGTGCTGGCGGTGCTGGCGGTGGTGGATTTGGCGGGTTCGGTGGTGGCCGCGGAGGTGGTGCCGGAGGTTTTGGTGGTGGCCGGGGAGGTTTCCCATCTCAACGCGCTGGAGGATACATGGGCGGTGGTGGTGGTGGAGGTCGTGGAGGCTTTGGCTCCGGTGGATATGGCGGTGGTGGCCGTGGAGGAGGATATGGTGGTGGTGCTGGAGGTTACGGAGCACCTGCCAATGACTTCAACGCTGGAGCTTCCATCCCTCCAAACGATTTCACCGATCACGCCACCAGTGGTGGTGACCGCAGCCAAGTTATCTACGTCCGCAATGTTTGTCCCATTTCTCCCCATCTGCATTTCATTCCATACTAATCCAAGATGTAGCTCCCATGGTCCACAAGCAATGATGATTTGGTCGAATTGTTCACCACAATCGGAAAGGTTGAGCGTGCGGAGATTCAGTACGAGCCAAATGGACGCTCTAGGGGAACTGGTGTCGTCCAGTTTGATGTTGCAGAGAACGCAGAGACTGCCATTGGTATGTATATTCATCCACGTTTTCTAAAGTACAATCACTAATACGTCGTGCAGCCAAATTCTCTGGCTATCAATATGGTGGCAGGCCTCTTGGTCTCAGCTATGTGAAGTACAACAACTTCTCTAGCAATGGAGGTGATGCCATGGAGGGCACTGAGCAAGGATTGACTCAAGATCAGATCATGTAAGGGAATATTGAGCACCCTTTCTTTCTTTACCCCACTATGTTTTCCGCGTGGGTATTTTTATGGAACATGCGTCTTTGATTTTACCATTTATGTCTACTCTCAGTCTCTTTTTCCTTGGCTCTCTTTACAAGTCGTTTTTTATTACGTTGTGTTTTTTTACTTATTAAAACCCTCATATGGTTTTTTGTTTCTGGGGTTCCTATTAAACTGTCATAATTACATGCCAGGCATAAAACCTTTTTCACTCTTTTTTTTACTCTTTTTTTTTTCCTTTATCCCATATGTCGAAAAAAAAAGAGGCCCACCCTTCGACCTCCCTTTTCGAGCTCTTTATGTTTATGTTTTGTGTGCTTTTATTTTATTTAAATGTGATCAAACTAAAATAATGAGAAGGAGGATGAGCATTTTTCGTTTTGGAAACCTGGAGGGGGGGAGAGGGGGGATGGGCCCGGGGAGGTGGCGGAGTAATTGAAGAAAGAGAACCCGAGATTGATGTTTGGCCTGGAATGTTTGAGGAGGGTTGGTAGAATGGTACCGTGGTGGTTGTTGCAAATTGTGGATGAAATTATGGTGATGGTGATGGTGATGATGCATATGATATGTGTACTTGTGTACATGTGCCCGGATGTTTCTTTTGAGCAAGGCTTTGAAGTGAGACTAGGTAGGTAGCTTTGGTGGCTGAAGACATACTTTGCATTTACGGGACCAGAGAAAAAGTCAATCTGAACTTGAAGTGAAGTATATATACATGATTCACATTCTTTCGAATCGGGAGTTTGACTGGCCATGCATGAATGGCCAAATTGAAATCGTGAGACCCGTAGAATACTCTTAGCAGAAGCTTATGATATGGAAGTTGAAGCTTTCGGAGTCGTTAACGAGCGCGCTATCATGATCATGGGGAAGTACTCGTCACCCCTACCTATTCTCGCTTATAGTTTTGAGCAGTTTGCGTGTGCCAAGCCAGCTGCAGAAGAAAATTGAGCAAGGATGTGGTGCACTGGAGCATCCGATGTGCGACTTTATGTTTTGGATTTTTTTTTGTTGGTTGGTTTTGAGAAGGCAAGGCAGCGCTGGAGGGATCTAGCCGCACACCTACCTACCTTGGTATCTAAAATTCAATTCGAAGTTTTGAAGAAGTTCTAGGATTTTTTGGAGCTAGCTACCGAGAGTACCTCGTACTATACCATCTTACCTTGCACGCGGCGCGAACTTTTTGCTGCCTCGAATTCTCATACCTCAACACCTCAACGCCTGAACACACCTCCACTCCACCGCCCCACCACCCCCACACCCAACAACAACACACACAATACAATGGTCCGCACGAAAAAAGGCAAGACACAAAATGCCGGTGCAGGTGACCAGCAGATGAGGGACGTTGTCGTATCCACGACACCACCATCACCGCCGCCGCCGTCGAGGCAACAGCAGGAGGTGGTGAGGATACCTTCCGGGCCATCATTTGCCGAGAAGGCAGCTTCTGGTGCTGGTGGGGCTAAGGGTGCTGGGGGTGGAAGGAGGAGGAGGAAGAAGGCGAGGGTTGATGGTATGTGTTATCTGCTATTCCCTCCCGGTGGAGTTTGAGAGATTGTGTTTGAAGTGGATTGAAGCTGAAGCTGACTGGAAATGAAATGAAGTCTCGGACTCGAGCAGTAGTAGTAGCAGTAGTAGTAGTGACAGCAGTAGCAGCGACTCCGATTCCGAAAGCGATGATGAAGACGAGAAAGCCAGCTCAAAGGCCGCATCATCAGACTCCGACGATAGCGACAATTCCTCCAGCGACTCGGACTCCGACTCGGACTCCTCCACCACTCGTCGGCGCAAAACATCCGGCACCACGATAACCCTCACCTCCACAACAGGAACAACAGGGCCAAATGCATCAATACCGACCCTCCCCCCCCTCCTCCCGCACCCAATCCCCACCCTCCTCTCCACGCGCCCCCCGCCAGGCGGGGACACACAGACCCTCGAGCGCTTCAACGACTACTACATGACGCTGGTCACGACCGAGTTTGGCGAGGAGCTGTTTGCGGTGCGGAGGGCCAAGGATTTTGGGGAGAGGAGTCTGCCGATGCTGGTTAGGGCGTTGAGGCAGGGTGGGGGGGAGGGCGGGTTTGAGGTGGCGGAGAGATGGGGGGTTCTCGAGGGGATGGAGTAGGTGGTGGAGGAGGTGTGTTATGGGGGGGCTTTCTTTGGTGGGGGGGCTGGGGGAGAGGAATATAGATATTGCGGGTGAAGATGAAGATTGATCCGAGGGAGGGAGGGAGGGGGAGGGGGGGCTTGGAGGGTGGTGCTTTAGGCACCTACTTACTTAGTCTCGCCCCCCAGACGGCCACGGCTTTACCCTGAATACCTGGAGGATGAGGATGGAAGTGGGGGGGGAGGAGTGTGTTCCTGCGTGCTGCAGGCAGGATTGTTCCTTGATCGATATCGATCGATCTTCTGCTTCTCTCTCTTTTTTTATGTGTGTGTGTGTTTGTGGGTTTTGATTGATGTATTTTAGCTCATTTTTTTTTTTTGGAATTTGTTGCTCATGGGCTGGGAAAAGCAATTGCAAAAAAGTATGTCATTTTTCTCTTTTTTTTCTTTTTTTTTTTAAAAAATTTTGATTGCAATATTGCAATTACGCTGCAAGACTCGAGCACGATGAATTTGTGAATATACCATATACCTAATATAATCAATTGCAATATTGCAATTCGTTCTAGAACTACATGTATATGCGTGCTCTCGAGGTCAACTGTTAACGTTTCTATATCTTGACTTGTAATTGTAATGATCATGATGATCATGATATGTGCGCATTTAGATTTTCTCTCGATGCATCCCCGGGCCCTCTAGATCTAGATCTTAATCTCCTCTTTCTTGCAACTTATATACCGAGAACACTAATATATACCTAAGCTATAGGTAGCACAATAGTATACGTATCTAGGTAATGTTATAATGATATACATATATAGTATACATTTAAAAATTTTCGAAACATTTCAAACTCCAAAAAAAAGTTAACCACGATCCAACAAAAAGAAAACCAAAACCAAAAACCAGCAGCATTTCCCATTGCCAGCTTCCGGATCCATCCAACTCCCATCTCATCTCACCCCACCCCACCCCACCATCTCCGGTTCCATCCCTCCTCCTCTTCCCTTTTCGAATTCTCTGAACTCCAAAAACGTTCGAATTCCATAGCGCCGGCCATATGTATGTAGGTTATAAGTAAGCACTGGTATCTCATGATCAATTGATCAATATCAATTAATTGACCCTCTCCCTCAAAACCCCATCAACGACCCAATCTCTCGCGCGGAACCTTGCCGTCGTCGTCGAGCCAGCAGCACCTTCTTCCCCTTGTTCATTCACATTCTCCCCTCCTATTTGCTCCTGCTCACTGAGGAATATACTCCTCTTCCCCATCCCCGCCCCACCCTTCTCCTCGGGATCCCGCCATACCTCGCGCCACCCATCCCTCACTCCGCGCTCGCTCTCCTCGAGCACCTTTTCCTCGCGCGCAACGTTCTTCTCTGCGCGCTCGATGCGGGCGCGCATTCGCGCGAGCTCGAGGTCGATTTTTTGGGTGAGTTTCTGTTTTGGTAGAATTAGTAAAAAAAAAAAAGTAAAAAAATAAAATAACATAAAAATGAAATTTAAAAAAAACACATGTTATAATTATGTATGCATGATATATATATATATATACATACCTCCAGCTTATCAATCTGCCCATAACACGCCCTCAGCTCCTCCGCCACGGGAACAAGTTTCTCCAGCGCGGGGTGCACCACGGTCGTGAGCTGCATGTGCGCCGTGTGGTGGGCGTCGCTTTGGGCCGTGAGCGTGTTTGTGCATGTTGTCGTCAGGGCCGTGATTGTGTTTTGGAGGGGGGTGAAGAGTGTTGAGCGGAGGTGGAGGGAGAGGGTTTGCGCGAGGTGGGGGGGGAGGGTGGTGGGTGGTGGTTGGGAGGACGTTGACGTTGGGGGGGTGGAGGAGGTGGTGGATGGTGGGGGTGGTGGTGGTGGTGGGGGAGGTGGGGTTGACATTTGATTGAGGTTGAGGTTGAGGTTGAGGTTGAGGTTGAGGTTGAGTGATGGGATTAGAATCGATGTAGATGAGATGATGAGATGAGGTGGGATATCGGATCCGATGATGGGATGGATCGATGTGCCCCGACCCGAGCCCACCAGATGAGATGATGAGATGAGATATATCGATCTCGATCCGATTCCTGGAATCCAGATCCTAGAGTGACGATGGTACTTTAAAACGTTCCGGTTGTGGTTGTGGTGCTCAGATCTGATCGATTCGATTCGATACCTCCAGGCCAGGCCTCTATCGGGGTATTGGCATGCGCAGTTAGAGTGACTAAGTTACGTTGAACGTTAACTTAGATCTAGAGACGTCGACCTCTGTTGACGTTCTCCGCTGTGCACAGGATCCGGACCGGTACTTTACTTCTGTACGGCAGCGATCGAACCTGAATTCTTGAATCGGGGGATCCGGAACGGTACCGGACCACCGTGCAGACTGTGCACATGCGAAGGTAGATCTCGTGAGATACCTATTTCCATTGCAATGCATATTATATCATATATATCACCTGGGCCAGGCTGCGTGCATGCTGTTTCCTTTAGAACTGCATGCTTGCCAGGCGTCGACTTGCAACGTTAACTGTTGGGGATATTTCATGAGCAGAAATTAAACAACGCATCGTTAATATATACATATTATTATACCAGTCCTAAATTACTTTCTACGTAACCCTGAAATAAATTTAAATTAAAAAAAAGTGCCCAAGGTAGCCACCTACCGGTACGTACCTAAGTACCTACCCCAAGGCCAGGCCCTGCTATATGAAATTTAGGTAAGAAGAAAGAACTTAGTACGTATGTATTTATCATGCAATCAAATGCATCCGATCGATCAATAATATATCTGCATCACTCCAGTATCTCGAGCTAGCTGATGCAATTGATCATGGCTCGAGCAGGGCCCCATCGATCGATATCCTCTATATGGGCCGGCCCTTCCCCACACATGAGACACTGTTTAAATTTCTTCGAATTCATATATTACAAGTTCGAGCGAGTACATAAATCTTGTTGCCAGTCATGCCAGGACCGGTGGGCCCGGGGGTAAGAGGAGGTAGATACCGACCTCGGTTTTGGGTGATCAGGACGTTACAGAATTCCATACAAACGTCTTCAAATTTACTAAAAAGACAATGTAGGCACGTGACGAGATCTCGAGATCTACGATGTAACCAAGCTTGGTTTTCGAAATATGTGTAATTAAATGAGAAGAATTATATTCAAACATGCAAGTCGATGAAAGAGGAATAAATTTAAAAGTAACCAATATACGTATACCTATGTATGTATGTAGAGTATAGCTTATAGCAAAAGAAAACCTGTAAAAACCAAGGGGGCAGTACTGCTTTCGGTGTCAGATTTCGAACGGGATATGCTAGTCAAGTGGCAATAGTTATGTAGTAGAAGGCCTATAGCTAGGACAACCGTACTAGCACAAATTATTAAAGACACTCGAGCTCCACCATGGCCACAAGACATGTACGTATACCCAATCCAAATTAATGTGAAGATGCGGCGGAATGAGAGAAAGAAAGAAAGAAAGAGCAAACAAAAAAATTCAATATTAACCACCCAACTAACCAACCAACCAACCAACCAATTCATCCATCCAAGAACGAGAAGAGACACAAATGAAAAAAAAAAAAAAGATAATCATGCATGTCAAAAAAATGGAAAAGAAAGCAAACTCATGAAAACATGAAGCACAAAAAAAAAAAAGGAATGAAAAGCAGTTAAAACCAACGTAGAGGGATCAACAAAACAAAAAGCTAATATTTAAATCAAATGATATCAAAACATGCCACTGTCGTCTTCATCGTCTATGGCCTCCACCTCATCAAGTGCACTTTCCCTCTCTCCGGCTGTACCTCCGTACGCATTGGGCTCCTTATCTCCAACATGTATCACGGGTTTACCTTGTACCTGCAACCACAAAAAGACGTTAGTATACTCGTTCATTCTAAAGGATAGGTCTACAAGCAAAGAAAATGAACTGACCTCAGCTAAACCTCTTCGAAACTCTTTCCAGTCAAGCTCACTCGTGATTAAAAACCCGAGTAGCATACTTGGATCCATTTCCCTAAGATGGAGCCGCCGTAGCCGCCGGGTGTGACAAGAGTCGACGTCTGCCGGGGAGTATTCGGAGGGTTTATCAGTGTAGGGGAGTAGAGGTCGGGCTTGATGAGGATCGAGATAGAACATGTGGTTTCCTTGTACGCCGACAAAGTAATGAGATGCAGCGGTCCGCCCACTAAGAAAGATATTCTGTTAGCATGCATTGAAGAATTTAAGGTTTTTGATGGAGTCTTTACTACCCAGCGATTCCCACGGATTGCTTCATCTGTAGGATAGCTTTCAGGGCTTCCCAGTAAACCGGCGTAACCCGGTCTATCCCAAGCCGAATTCCAACAAGGACTAATGTAGGATGAAAGACCCCATCATCTGAGATGGCAATCTTCCGGAAGGCATCTTCGTACACCTCGCTGCCATCTCCATTCAAGTATACTCTAAGGTCGGCTTCCTTGTAATCCTCACATAGCTTTCTAATGTTCAGATACACGTTAGAAAATTAATATTATGCCTGTAGACTCGGTTTCAACTCACTGTATGCATCTAGCGGCAGCGGAAGGGCCGAACCATTCTCCTGGGCGCTTCCCGCATGCCTCTTCTCCATGCTTGACAAACTTGTGGATCGAGAATGGCGCTCGAGGGTCGTCGGCAAATAGCGCCAGTAGCTCCTTCTCTTCCCTTTCTAGCTTCCCTCTACGCCAGTCTATTATCGGGGTTAGTTGGGACACAAAGCTCAGGGCAGCTAATAACAACAAACTGGCGGGTGGGATGGAAGCACTAACTTCTTCCTAGTCGTAATACCTGAAGGGCATTGCCTAGTACGCACTGCCCCGACCTGATCATACAGCCCCATCCTACGTCTGATGTGAATCCGGTCTGGTCCGCCGATAGCTGTGTTCGTAGTCGTGTTGTGAATGATAGCACGGACGGCTGGCTCGACCTCGGGATGGCAGGAAAGTCTGTACGGTAGGACATCCATATCCGAGAGTCAAAGTCGTCCAGAAAAGCTGAGGGCCAGTTGTCCTCCGTGCCGCCGCCTCCCGTCACCATCACACTGTGTGACAGATCATCCTTATCGGCCTCGCCTGGCGGTGGGGTCGAGCCGCCTGGTGGGGTCGTGGGAGCTGAGGCGTGGTGGCTTGGGAGCGGAGGGACGTTCGGGTACTCTTGTCCGAGGCACCAGATGGAGTTCATTGGATCTGTGTTTTTTGGCTCTGGATCCCAAAAGTACTGCAGAACTCGCTGGAACCGATCGAGGCCGGTGTTCATGTTGGCAACAGCTTCAGCGACGGGGGGGAACAGGTGGTGTGAGAGGAGGG
Organism: Peziza echinospora; assembly: GCA_024516245.1. Classification (NCBI taxonomy): domain Eukaryota; kingdom Fungi; phylum Ascomycota; class Pezizomycetes; order Pezizales; family Pezizaceae; genus Peziza; species Peziza echinospora. The sequence goes on along the minus strand of JAJLQT010000019.1, from coordinate 664,887 downwards.
GTGGGTGCGAGGGCGGGCGGGCGGGCGTATGAGCAACGGGTGTGGCCGCAAGGAAGGAGCCAGAGAGCCAGAGATGGGTGACTCGTTTGCTGCCGCACGCAGATGTTCCGGGAGCAGCTCGATCTGGGATCCAATGTTTTTTCGCTGGGAGGGTGGCTGGCAGCGGTGGAGGGTTGCAGCGAGATCCAGTAGCTGTGGGAGAGGTGCCTGGGCTGCGCGGCTGCGCGGCTACGGCGGCGTCTGCCGCGCTTAACCGAGCACTGAGTGCTGCAGTGGCGGTGGAATAGCTGGGCTCACGCTCAAAGCTGCCGGCCCAAAGCTTGCTGCCGGCCACCAACTATTTCGAGTCAGACGTAGCTGCGCCCAAGTGCTGATCTGTGTCTGTAACCCTCGATGGAAGCTTCCTGGAGATTGATGCGATGCGAGTGCCGAGCTATGGGCCTGGAGAACTGTGCTCTGCAGAAGGTCTTCTTCAGTCTCGAGGTCTTCTTTCCACAGCCTCCCTCTGGCAAAGGCACACGGCTGCACAGGCCGTCATGCTGCACATCACTCGCATCACCACGCACACATCACACGCACGGCGCAGGCCGTGATCTGGGGAGCTTCCTCGTGAGCCTTGCAGGCCCGTGCTAGGCCCGTCTAGCTCTAGACCAACGCGCAGCGGCAGTACCTAGTCTCGTTCCAGCGGCAGACGTGCCAAGCTCACACGCCTCCGGCCATAGCAGGGCTGCCCCGTCTTGGCGCATGTTCAATGGCTCATCCCTACAGCCCATCCCGCTATCGCATTAGCTTCGAAAGCTCAAGGCTTTTGAGCCCACTCACCTTCACTCACAGCCCTTCCTTTTCCTCCTACAAACACCTACAAACACCGAATTAAAGCCTCACTGAACGCAAGAGATTACACCTTGATTTGGTGCATAAAGGCCAAATCATTGGGAGAATCGTACTGGATCAATGGGTCGGGGCGGCAGAGGCAATCGCGGTGGACGAGGTGGTGGCGGTCGAGGCGTGTTTTCAGGACGAGGTGGGGGTGGTGGTGGTGGTGGTGGCAGTGGGTTTCATGGGCGGGGCGGGGGCGGGGGGGGCTCGAGAGGCTCAGCTCGTGGTTTAGGTTACGCAGATTTTGGCGGTTGGTGACATAATTTCACCCATTCTGATTGACCCACAAACAAACTAATTCTAATGTTGATTAAACTGATAGCTCCGACGCATGGGTTTTCACTTCGTGAAGAAGCTCGGAATACCGAAAGCCATACCCAGCACTGGAGTGGGACTCCTATCAGGCATAGTCGGATTTCATTCATATCAGCAGGTTCATTGGATCCAGCCGATCTGTTGAAGCCGACCGAAGTTGCCAGAGATCCACTGGTGGTCCCGTTCCATAATTTCAATCTGAATGAGCCAGAGGAAGACCAACCAGAAGAAGAGCAACCAGAAGAAGAACAAACAAATGAAGAGAACGAACCAAGTCTAATGGAGCACATAGTGGAGGAAGTCGAGATAGAAATCCAGTCCAATCAACCCTCCGCCGAAGCCATTGCTTCAGAGGCATCCGTCAATTCGGCTCTATTTGGAGAATTGGACATCGATAAATCACAAAATATGGATGCAGATGATTTCACAGCACCTGAAGAAATGGTCACTCTCACAACAGAGGATATACCAGTACCTGTGTCGAATCAAGAGGACGTACCAGTATCAGCTGTCGAGCCTTCGGAAGATGCACCATTCGTCATGGATATTGTGGTCAACACGAGCCATTCTCGTCGAATAGAGTTAATCCCTCTTCAACCTGCCAGACCGCCTTCCCCATCCTCTTCAGGAGAAGAAATTGTCTTTGTCCCGAGAAAAATGAGGTCAAAGTCGAAATTCAAACAGAAGAGTCGCTCACCATCTCCAGCCAACTCGCCTTTACCTGAAGAAAGCCATCCAATTGTTCAGCGAAATACCATCACTATCGTCGACGATCCAATACCAGGATATGTTTCTCCAACAAATCAGGCGGCCACCGAGGACAAGAAGCCATCATCAACCCCGAAAAAGGGAAAAAAAGGTCACAAGAGTAAACGGACTGCCCACAAGGCCCGACTGGCTCAAAAGGCGACTCGTGCCCTTGAGGAGGAGGATGATGATGAAATACTCGCAGATTACATTGCAAACACCGATATGGCCGAACTTCTCACATTTGGGCTTGGTGCTGGCAGTCGAGATATTGGAGGGGAGAATATGGATCTCTGGGAGGACGAAGCAGAGAGCGATGATGAGTCGGATTGGAATGATTACGATTTAGATGATTTTGAAGATCTTGCAACCTCTGATGAAGAGAAAGGGCCTATCGAAAGGATTCTCCGAAGCAGGACTCGTCCAAGTGGCCTCCAATATCTCGTCAAATGGGCAGACATGAGTACCGACGAAGCTTCGTGGATCGTGGCTGAGAAGATGGACTCTTTGGCTGCAGAACCAATCAAAGCTTTCGAAGAGTTACAAGCGATTCGAGCTGCCGCTGCCGAATACACGGACGATACCGACGGCGAGCAGGATGATGATGATGATGACGATGATGATGACGAGGAGGATGACGAGGAGGAGGAAGATGATGATGAGGATTGTGACGATGACCAGAAATTGAAGGACAAAAAAGCACAAGAGGAAGCCGATTTCGAGATCGCCAGACGGCTAGCCAACGGTTCTGACGTCGAAGACCTATATGATATGGACGACGATGATGAACTCGATGATCTCGATGGGCTTGATGACTTTTTTGTTCAAAAGGCTGGTGGGGCCCTTCGCGTAAATCCACGCGGCAGAAAAGGCAAGTTTCCTTCTGCGACTCTTGTTGCAAATGCGGTGGCAGATAATTGGGATCCGATGGATTGGGCTACTCCTAAGAATGTGGCTCCAAAAAAGAAGGTAAGGAATAACAAAAAGAAACCCGATTGGGACATCTCGGATGAAGAGCTGCAAGCTGCCCTATTCTCGACATGGGATAATGACAGGTTAGCAAAGAAGTCCAAGAAGGCCGAGAGGGCCGTACAGCGGTCTCAGGGATTATTGGGTGTCAAGCCCGGTAAGGTGGACTTGCACGCAAAATACTCGGGTGGGATGAGCGCAACGGATTTTAGTAACGAGTTGATTAATTTTTTGATGGGAGATGCACCAAGGTAAGCACCGATGATTTGTTGTGAAATGACAAAATTTGGCTTTTTACTAATATGTGGTTTTTTTTAGTCTTGCATTACCGCCCATGGATAAAAAGGCACGCAAGGAAATCCACAATACATCGCACAAGTTTGGGTTGACATCCAAATCCCACGGTACCGGTTCAAACCGCTTCCCGGTCCTCCACAAATCGCAGAAAACAGATGTATTCCTTGGAAATCGGGACCTCATCATTCGCACCCTTGGTAGAGCCGAGCGGAAATTCCTTCCGCGTGCTTTTACGACTGGTGATCGACCACGTGGTGGTGGTAGTGGTAGTGGTGGTCGTGGTGGTGGTGGGGGTGGAGGTGGAGATAGTAACAGAGATGGCCATGTAGTCGGAGGTGCAGCGCCGGAGTTGAGCGCGGAGAATAAGGGGAGATTGATGCTGGAGAAGATGGGGTACAAGACCGGGATGGCGTTGGGTGCCGTTGGAAATAAGGGAATCGTTGCTCCGATTTTGGCGGTGGTCAAGACTGGAAGAGCAGGGCTTGGGTAAACCAGCCGTTACTATCAGTACCTCTTACTTGAAGGATCTTACTACTTTCATCTAATTGTAATTGGCTACCTCTTTATATTGTTCTTGCGATAGGTACCATTGATTTTCTTTTCTTTTCTTTTTGGTGGTTCTTGCGATAAAATAAGGGGTATCGAATTGACTTGGCTTGGGTTTCAGGATTGGGGGAGTCTGGTTCTGGTTCTATCTATGCACTTGATAAAGGAAGGTCTTGATTTCTCAAAATAATTTATGATCGAATTCATTGAATTCGCTATTTACCTTCTATCTATCGATATCTAAAATGATCATTTTTCAAGCATTGCAATTGCAATCGCATTCTCTCATGGCTCGTTCGTTTGTTTTATGGACTTGTAGCTACATACCAAGTACCTAAGGTACATACCTAAGGCAGTAGTGAACCTCTCGGATCGTTGCCTGGCTGGTCGAGATCCAATATCGTCTTCGGCTCTAGAGACATCTGGATCTACGACATGCATTGTCATGATCATACCTGTATATTCGAATTCAACTCGTTTTCCGGCTATAGCTATGCGTATGTCTGAAGCCCTGATTTATTTATTACCTACGATGTGCGTTTCAGATCAGTTAACTGAACCCGTAAAGATCTGTACATGTACGTCGGCGGGGATAAGCTCCAAGAAGCTTACGGGTTTTGGCATCAGAGCACACTAGACTAGCATGAGATGAGCCTATTCAGAATTGCAATGCAATCGACGAGTTCGAGCTCAAATTGAAGCTTTACCTATTGCATTATATATCACTCCGTACAATATTCCGGCATGCTGCATATGTCACCTGCAAGGCCGGTAGCTCAAAAGGTAGTCTATTCTGCAAAGGCTAGTCTGCCAGCGGAGTCTCGCCGGCGGACATGCTCGAACTACCCGCAACAAGCAAGTGCCTCATACTTGCTCACTCCCTCTTACCCAACTCTCGAGAGCCCCACATTAGGGCTACCCTCCGCTCCCCAATCCCAATTCCCTTAGGGCTACCCTCTCGCATCGCCGACAGCCTTCCCCCACCACCGCCAGCAAACCCCCCCGCTCTTGGCGGCCCCCCTCCACAGCTATATAACCCCGCCGTCCCCGCGTCCCTCTTTCCTCAGCACTCTCTTTGCCTTTTGGCTTAGATCAAGTGTAGTATCTGTTCTTTTCAGTTTAATCTCTGAAATGGTCCTACTTGGACCGTTTGTTGATTAATCCTATTTTTGTCGATGGAGTTGGGCTCCCTGGGTTTTTCTACCTACAGTCCGACTCACTGTGGCCTTGCTATTACACTACCGGCATGTGCTGCGAACTGAGTGAGTTACTGAGTTCTCTTTTCATTGGGGTCTGGCTGATGTTTTTGCTGGATCTTGAGGAAGGGTGGTCTGGGTTTTGGTTTTGGACTTCATTTTCAACTTTCTCTTTGCTCTATAGATATGATATTCCTGGTTTTCTGCTATCACCTTCTCTTCATTATTTCACCCTTCTCATCGTGCTCGACCCTGCTGTTCTCCATTCTCCATCCTCCATCGTCGTTCTCACATCATCGACCTTCATTCTCTTGGAAATAACAGCAAAAACCCCTCATTCCTCCACGAAACCCCCCCAGATTCCCCTCCAACTTCTCGATCAAAACTCTCGTCATCACCGCATCCTGCCAGAACTGAAGAAACGGTCGACTCCCTCCTTGCCTCCAGTACCTTACCAGCGGAGCCTCAACTTCCTGACGGTCCGAACATTTCACTCACTCACGATTCAAGCTCAAGCTCGAGCGTAGCCAGCCGGCCCAACTCAACTCAAGCCATAAGCAACATCCCGTCACTTCCTAGGATATAGTTCGTAGGTGCGAGACTACCACAGTCTTCCTCAGCCTGAATTCAGCACGATTTCTTCAAGAGGATCCTCCACTCTTACCACACACGACACCCATACCATCCCAGCTCAACCCAAATGATATTCTTATCCTTGTCCATTTCCATTTCCATGTGCATCGATTCCATCCATCCAGCCCCCCGCCTCTTCAGAGCATAGATAGATAGTAGGTAAGTAAGTAAATAAGTAAGTAAGTAAATAAGTATCTAGAGTACCTAATCTAATCAAGCAAGCACCTGAGTAACTATATATGCTCAAAATCACATCACATCACAAAAACATCACCGCGGCGCCAGCCTTAATAACTTGGTGATGTGGAATTTCAATAGAACGGGAGCAAGCACGTGCACTGCTTATTGCAGTTGGTAAATTTACCTGTTTTAGCAGCCTCGTCGAGCTCGAGCTCGTCAATTGCTTGCAATTCCCCATAGTAGCAGCTATATATCTCAAAGCCCCGTCCCATGTAGCCTCTGCAACGCCGCCCTCTACCTTCTAATGCCATAATCCTTTCTTTGAGCTTGTATTCACCTAGGTTGTAATGGCATGCAATGCAATGGCAGGGGAAATTAATGAGACTATAGTAGAACATACAATGGCAGCTGCACATATAATTAACAAAAATATAGTATCGTAGTCTATTGAAAAAAAGAAAAAAAAAAAACCACAAAAAACAATTGCAACCCAAATAAAAATGCAAGTAACCTTTTTTCCCGCTCAATTGCAATTACTAATGCTAAGCCACGAGAACAATGCTAAGCCAAGTAGATGGATAAAATATTACTAAAAGAAGAAAAAATATGAAAATGAATAAAAAACAACAGAAAAAATAGAAAAAAAAAGAACAAATAACCAATCTATAGTAGATTTCTACTTCCTCTTCCCCTTCTTCCCCCCCGCCCCCGCTCCCGCCCCCGCCGTGCCACCCTTGGGCACAGGCGCAGCATGCCCGGGATTACTCTTCAAATGATTAAACAGCTTCGTCTTTGACCCAAACGCCTTGTGGCACGAGACACACGAGTGTTCCCCTCCTACTCCTTCTCCACCACCACCACCACCACTCCCCTGTGCAGCAGCCGCTGCCGCTTTCTGCCGTTTTTCCCGCTTGGCTTTTGCGGCGCCGAGTTTCTGCTTGGGTTTTGTGGAGGAGGAGGGCTCGTCGTCGGAGCCGAGGGTGGATGTGGCTAGGGAGGCGGTGAGATCGTCTGTCGTTGTTGCTGTAGTTGTAGTGGTGGGAGGTATAGGTGTGGTTGTGGTAGACGGTGAAGGTTTTGTGGTGCGTTTTGGGGACTTGGTGCCAGAGATTCGGGCGTGGAAGGCGGAGAGGGAGACGTGGTCTGAGTCTAGCTCTGAGTCTTCCTCCTCCTCTTCCTCTTCTTCTTCTTCATCTTCTTTCTCGTCCTTTTTGTCCTCGGATTTTATTGGTGGTGGTGATGGTTTCTGTGACTTCTTCTCAGCATCTGCATCTTCGTCGTCGTCGTCGTCGTTATCATCTTCATCCTCAACACTCTCGACTGTGGCCTGTTTAGACTTTGTTTTATCGGGTATCTCGGTCTTTTCCACAACTGCTGGCTTCTCTTTCACCTCCGGCTCCTCCATTTTCTGATAATCCTCCACAGAAACCTTCTCCTCCTCGTCACCATCCTCATCATCATCCTCACCTTCATCCCCCGTATCCTCATCTTCATCCTCACCCTCCTCATCCTCCTCAACCACCGGCTTATTCTTCTTCCTATTCCTCCTCCCCCCAAGCCCCAACTCCCTATCCTCCCTCTCCATCTCCTTCTTCAACTTCCACACAGCCTGTTGATGCTGCTTACTCTTCTCATGATTCCTCGACTGCCCCTCCGTCTTGAAGATCTTTTTGCACACAACACACTCAAACACCGTCTTCTCCTCCTCCTCGGACTCCTGGCCGTCCGAGAATTCCTCGAGGTAGGCGCTGTTGTCGTGGTTGACTTGCGTCCAGTCCGCGGCCTGGTACTCTGCCTGCTTCTTTGCGTTTGCGGCGCGAGTGCGCGCGGCTTGCTCTTTGGAGCGGGCGAGCATTGCTGCGTGGCGTTGGTCCTCGGATTGGACGGTTGGGGGGACGTAGCGGGGGTCTCTCTTCCGGATGAATTTCACGAATTCCTAGTGTTTGGGAAAAGTAAGTATTAGCAAATTGGCCCTTCTGAAAGAAACCCCCGAATATCCTGAAAGATAGCAGAATCCAGACTCACCCTAATATTATCCTCAAACTCCCTCTTCGCCGTCTCCCTCAACTTCATATTCTCCTTCTCCATCGCCCTGCGATACCTCCTATCCGGCGCATCCCCCAGCCTATACACATCGCACCACGCAAAATCCTTGCACGTCTTGAACGACATCCAATGCGCGTAGAACGCTCTCACATGGTCCTCATACCCACTCTTGCTCCCCCCAAACGTCGGGAAATACGGGTGGTCCAGGCCCTGCTCGACGCACGCCTCGGCCTCCTCGTTCGCCAGCTTCGTAAACGCACTCGAAAGAACAGTGAAGAACCCGTTGGGCGAGTCGCTGTAGTCCGTGTTGGCTTTCGACGCAAACAGACTGAACCACGAGAGCACCTCTGCGGAGGTCGTCGTGCGCGTGTACCCGCCGGAGGATGCGCCTCCGTCAGCAGCGCCGCCGGAGGTGCTCGAGGGGTCTTCCCCGTGGAGGATTGCGTCGCGGTGGGAGTCGTACCATGCTCGCTACTCCAAGATCAGCTCCATACAATATTTTTATGTGTGTTTGTAAGAATTTTAAATAAAAAGTGTGGTGGATAGTGTACCTCCTGTGGATCCGACAACACCTCATACGCCGCCTGGACCTCCGCAAACAGCCTCGTGGCATTATCCACATCATTATAATTCCTGTCCGGGTGTAGCTCGAGCGCCTTCTTCTTATAAGCCTTCTTGATCCTGCCCCCACAAACCTCTGCGGTTAGTGAACTGCCCTTCCTTCTGTCTTGAATACATAAATAAATCCAACGATAATCTGGGGGATGTTTTACTCCTCCTGTGTCGACGATCTCTCGACAGCTAGAAGCTCGTAATAGCATATTCTTGTTGCGGGCATTGACCCTCCTCCGGCTCCTCCGGGCCCCTCGCCTCCGGCGGCCCCACTACTGTTGGCGTTACCCATGCTTTCTTGTCGGTTCTCCCTCTATGTTGTGTCCAGGAAGCTGGGGAGATTTGTGGACTGGTCGGTATGTGTGTGTGTGTGTGTGTGTGTGTGTGCCTACGTGGGCTATCGTGGTTTAAATGCGTGTATTTGAAGAGTGTAGAGTGATAGAAGATGATTCGAACGTGAGAGCTTCCACCGGCGAAACAAGCGACAAGCAGCTATGAGCCATCCTGCTCAATTGCCCCACGTTCGGTTCCAAAAAAAAAAATGCAGGGTCCCTGAGCCACCACTGGTGGGCCTAGCACGTGGCGATAAGAGATAGCGTGGGATAAGATAATGATAGCGATAACGTCACATAGCTCGAACGTATGTATGTACGTCAACGTTTCGCGAAACGAACCCCAGAATAAACACAACCCCAAATCCCCCAATTTCCTCTAGTCCCAAGCCAGTCCGATTCTAAGCGCTTCTCGGACAGGGCCCGTGAAACACACTTTTTTTCGGGCAATAAAAATACCAAACATGTTAGAGATAATTACGCAAAGTGGATATATCCACATAATCAATATGAAACCCCGCTAATAACCTCCCATCGCCAATCTCCTAGCTACTTGATATCCCCTCCTTCCAAACGTCAATCCCCTGAAAAATGTGCCCTACAAACTGGTTGATAATTTATTTCGGCAGCAACCTTAATCCTGACGCTGGGCTGCCGATGCTGCAGACATTACATACCCTGCAGACAGTACCCTTGAATTCCGGTTTGTACTTAGACCCGTCAAAGGGGCATTGTTCTAGAGGGCTACCATTGTAGATAGGGGTGAAGGTGGCGGCACAGATATCAAATTCGGCAAATGAGTCGTAATCAATTTCGATAGCATCGTGGGCATTGCGCTCACCATTCGCCTTGACTCTCTTGGCCTTTACTTGTATTAGCATAGTTAATCACGAGTCGAGATATTGGGATACTAACATTCTCAATTGGTTTTCCACTGCCATTTGGATTGAGGGCAAGGAAACGAGTAGCATAATTTGCAGCCGATGCAAAATTCTTCCTGTTGTGTGCCAACCTCATTGCTTCGCTCAGTGCAATTTTGCGATGAGGTAGCTCCAAATTGGCCTTGGTGAAGTAAGCCGATAGCTCCAGTCCTCGCTTGACCTTCGCAGGATCGGTCTCCTGATCGATTGATCGGCGTTCCAACTCCATTGACATTGCCAGGATATATTCAGAGGCGGTTTGGATTATTCGTTTGGTCTAGCAGGATTAGCATGAAAAATACAGAACATCAAATGGTTTTCTTACCTCCTCTACCTGACTTCTCGTCTTGACCGTCGAGAGTAGTAATGTATATAAGATATTGCGGAACAAAACAACACCTTCAGCCAACCTCGTTGGCACCATTGCTGCGAAGGCCTTTTGCAGGTCATTTGTAGTGATATATTCCAGATCCCTAGGAATAGCTGGTAATATCTCCCGACTATCGGTGGCATCCAGGGTCCGCCGTACATAGTTGACAAGGGGTGGTAGTGAAGAGCTGGCGGGTAGGTATGTTCGTGTGGCTTGGTAAATTTCAAAGAACCTCGGCTTGAGGGGCTCAAAGTTAACCGCACCAACCTGTCGGCTCAATAGCTGCATAGCAGAATCAAATGAACCAGCGGCTACATGATCTGCTGCGATTGGAGAATTCCTGGCCCATAGATCCGCCTCACTAGTTCCAGAAGAATCGTCCCCACCAACGTCAATCAATCCTCCTCCTTGCTCTTCCAGAATTATATCATCGCCCATATCCCAGCCTACATCCGCCTCATCTTCATCATTGAGATATTGTCCATTTGATTTGGTCACATCCTCTTTCACCTCCTCTTCAAATCCAAAACTGTTTGGTGCGGCAGGCGCAGGTTCTTCTAATGTCAATGCTTCAACCTGGCCTAATAGGGCCTTTTCGAAAAATGATTGAGAGGCAGTACGCAAAGGCCAGTTAGCCTCATGCGAGGGAACAATCGCCTTGGGTGGGAATAAAGGAGCTCCAGTTTTGGGAATGTTGATCTGGTCCTCGGTCAATCCACTTGCTGCCAAAATAGCCTCACACTCTTCCGTCAATCCGTGGGTTTTTGCAGTAATATATGCAAGGGGATCTAGATTTGTTAGAAGAGGTTGAAATATTGGGAGAATCAAACTTACAAAGGTCAATCTCCTTTAGCATTTGTATCCTGCTTTCAACATCACCAAGATATAGAGAATTTTGAAATTGTGAGTTGTAGTCATTTCTGTGTTGGGCAATTTTTGCCATCCTTGCCAACTTCTCGGTGTCTCCTGTGATGAGATATAAAAATGACAATTTATCAAAGCTGCGCAATTTCTGGTAAGCCATTTCCACAACTTGGTGGTTGCCTTGTTTCAAAGCTTCGGTTCCTAGCCTCGTCCATAACTTGGGTCTGTCCAATTGTTTTGAAGTCTCAACAGCGACGTCCAGGTTACCGCATTCTAGAGCCAATTCAAATCGAGTTTGAGGGTCTTGCACGAATTGAAGTGCAATCTAGTACCTGTCAGCGTCAAAATTTGGAGATGGTTTTCCATTACATACCTCAGAGTAACCCTTCTTCTGAAGATAGGAGATGATGCTCTGCCCAACCAAGTTCGAATTCTTGATGATCTGGAGCATCTCCTCGTAATTCTTTTTCACCAAAGCCAGCTTGAATCTGTATTCAGTTGGGTCGATGTTGATAATTTGAGGTTTTGCTTGTCGATCTAAGCAGTAGACACTTTTACCCTTGACCCTAACTAAGTATACAGTCTGATCCAGAGTTCGAATGATGCCATTATCACTGAAACCATTAGTTGAGATAATTAGGGTGGTATATCTGGGATATGATGGCTTACCCGTTGAGGAGAGTGTATTTGATGTGATTAAGCGTGGAGTAGAGAAGCACACCAGAGTCATCCCAAGCTGCACTCTTGATCCTAATAGTCTCGTGCAGTGTGGATACCTGCTCCAGTGACTTCGTCACAATCGTAACATTGTGCTTGGAGAGCAAAGCGGCATGAAGTCCATCGTTTGACCAAACAACATATTTAACGCCGCTAACAGCGAGCTCCGCAACAGTTTTCTTCTGTTGAATATCGTACAAAATCACTGATGCTGCAGCACAAAGTAGAAGGCATCCTGTTCCACCGAAGTAAATGTCATTGATAGACACTGGTGGTTTTATTGTTTTTGTGACCGCATTTGTTAGATCCTTGATATCGATGGACTGGGTTGAAGACGTGAAAACAGCAAATCTGTTTCGGGCAACGAAAACAGCAGATGTACCAGATCCCCTCTTTGTGTCGGTTGGTTCAGTGGCACCGGAAGCGTCCCGTGGCAGATTGATCAGCTCGTATATTCCATTGTCTGTAGCAGATGTAACAAGAATCGCTCTCTCTGCCGGATTATAAGACAGGGTGCGTGGTGGTACCCATGCATTCCCTAACTTCTTCAGCGAGAGCATCGAGAGACTCTCTGAGTTTTTAGTGAAGTCATATGACCGAACATGCTTCTCCTTATTGATGAAAAATAGGTTGTTCTGGTGAACGGCATATGCTGGCCTTTCTCGCTCTAGTTTGAATACCATCACTCCATTGTCGTGGCCAGCGGCAAACAAATTGATCTCCGGATGCGCGGCAATGACCCAGAAGCGATCATTCTCTCTCTTAAAGGATTGAACAGATGTGCGCTTGTTAAGATCCCAAACACGGATTGTCTTATCTTCACCCACAGATAAAATTAAATCTTGATGTGGGTGGAAAAGCGCTGCAGATGCATTCGCGAAATGTCCGCGACAGGTGTCCACCTCCCACGCCTTGGTTTCTATCAATAGTGTTAGAAAGTATCATATCCAAGAGCACAAAATATACCGTACCACTCATTCTCCACAATTTGACATTCCGGTCATCACCTGCCGAAACAATCAATGGTAAAGTAGGATGAAAGGAGACCCAGTTGACACCGCGGTCGTGGCCCTCCAGCACAAACTTCACTACTGCATCTGTGTTGCCAAACATATCTGCCTGTTGTGCATTGGATCTAGCCATCTGGTCCTCAAAGGACACGGAGGTAGGGGCAGAGTGCTTTTTGCGTAGTCCGGAAATATCCCAAACTCTGACACTCTGATCTAACGAGGCACTGACAATAAGGTCCTCCTTGGGGTGAAATTGAGCACACATGGCGTAATGGTTGTGTCCAGTCATTGTGCAGACTATTGTCAACTTTCAGCAATCGTCCTGCACATATACTACGTTTGGATACACTCACTCAGTGATCGATTTTGCCAATTCCATATACGAATAGTCTGGTCATCGGAGCTCGACAAAATCCAAGGAAGCTCATGATGGAAGAAAACCGTCCGCACATAATCTAAATGGCCACTAAGGGTGAATAGACACCTCCGGGTCTGGTAGGACCAGACTTTAATCTTATAATCATCTCCTCCGGATACAAATAACGGCTGGGTCCTGTGGAAATCGACACCTCGAACTGGTCCATCATGCTCCTCGAATCGGTCGATCAGGGTTCCCATGCGGTAGTCCCATAGCTGGATGGTTGAAGAGTGAAGGGAAACGAGGATCCATGGCCTGCATATTCCCAATCAGCGAGCTCCCTTACCAGCTTGTAGTCCCAAGCACGACTGGGTCTGCAGGAACAAACCTCTTTGGGTGAAAAGCTATCCCCTTGGCTCTGGATGACTTTGACTCGAACTGCGGGATTGTTAGCAAGCTTCCTTCGGCGGAAACAGCTGTTGAATGTTTGAGAATGCACCTTCGTAAGCATCGTCTGCATATTGCCAGTTCGGCCCAGGAGAGGGGCAGGGTAGGAGGGGGTATAATGAGGATTGCGCAACGGTCGAGGGCCGGGCGGTTCGGTGGAACACGGTAATGGTGGAGGCGAATTGAGTTGAATTGGTGGGAGCTGTCGTGGGGCTGTCAGGAGCGTTCCGGGGGAGGCGAGAATGGCTTGTCCAGCGGTTGAGGCAAGTGTGTCCTGACCCCCCACATACAATGGAAGGTAGGCTGAGGGACCGATAATACAATGGGCCTGGGCAGAACTGAGCACCAAGAGCTGAGGCGCTGCACTGCGCCAGCTGTCTGCCCAATCACTCCCAGGGTTCAACAGGCAGGCAGGGTGCCGACTCGAGGCTGGCTGCCGACTCTCGTCTGACGCTCGGGGCTAGGGCAGGAGCTTGGGCGAGGCTAGGAGCTCGGAGCATTGGGTGAGCATGGCCCCAATTCACATAGCGCCCAAGCCCATGCTCTCGAGCTCTACTTTAGACCCGGTCCAGCCGAAGCTGCTCTGCTCGAGTACACACCTGAGCCGCCAATGATTTCAAGGGCTTTGAGCATGTATGGTGATTCGAGCAGGAGGATATATATGATGTAGGCGACGGGCGGCCGCGTCTCTCTCGTCTCCGAGGGCCCAAGGCCCATTTGCAATTAATGTGGGGACGAGACAAGACTACATTTGCATGGCTTTCCCGCGGCCGTACCGAGATCCCGAAATCTGGCTGGCCAATATGACTGCCGCCGACGGGATTGGCCTGCGCGTGGGCGAGACTGGGGTGTTCGACGATACTCGACCGTGAGAACACGTTGGGTGCTCTCCGCATATGCAATGCACCGCAAACACACCTATGACTGAATATCGACTGGACGGGGGGAAAAGAAAGTGGCTCAAGCGCGGGCACCCCATGCACCGTTCGCGCGTGGAATGACGACGGTGGAGGGGCGAAATGGAGGAGGAGGCCTGTGGTGCAGAAGAAAAACGCTCACAACTCTCAATATAGCATGCATGAATCAGATTAAAATCATTTCCTGGGGGCGAGGCTACATTTGAACAGTGGCCCTACGATGGCAAGCTAGAAACCCCGTATCAACAGCAGCTGTAAGGGTGTGCTTTAGTCGGATTGAGATGGTATGGCGGAGAAAATAGAAGGCAAGTGCATACATGGCATCCGCATCTTCACGGTATGCTATGGCGTACTGCTACTGCTGCTATGTTTCTCACCCGGACTCATGCGGGTTCAGATCTGCCACACCTGACCCCCTGCGGCGATGGCCCTACCTCTCCATGGACACATTCAGTCATCACGATTTATAGATGCCTGAAAGCCCCTTCCTTCGCCAGCTTCTTTCAGAATTTGGGATTCCAACAAATTTTCGGATTCACATCTGCTCTTCTCTTATTTAACACGCTCTCCCACGGAAGCCCTTCGAATTCTGCCCCACTAGCCTTATTCACAGCTGTCCCACCTCATCACATCATTTGTTTCTCTGTTGTTCCTATCCTTTCCACCCAAACTTCACACACCACAAGCGAGAATATTCCCACAACCCGGTTATTCCAGAGGCCAGCAAGTCTTCATCGGAATTCATCTCGGTAGACTATAAAGCTTACGCTTGACCCTCTCCGAGGAAGCTATTGAAGTTTCTATCACTGCCCGCATCAAGTCATTTTCATCCTCGCTGCAGGATCAAACCCCAAGCTTTAGCTCCCGCCTTTCTCCCACACTACTTTCCACCCTCATCCGCCTGTACCCGTCATGGCCACTCCTGCGGGAAGCTATTGCGGCTTCCAGATTCCATCTAGAACAACATCCCCACGGCCCATGCCTCGATTCTCTTCTGCCGGTGAAATTCAGCGACCATACTCACCATACCAGCCAATGGCCGAACCCATTGTCTTAGCCCGAGGAGGCCTTTCGGCTTATGGTCTCCGGGCGTTTACACCATTATCCTCACCTCCATCATCCCGGTCACCATCCGTGGCATCTTGGCGAAGTTTCGAGGCAGACTATGACGACGGCCTGGTCATTGAAGAAATCGAAAGCGACGATGAGGACCCTGAAAACAGTGATATCGAGATTTTGATTGGTGAATATGAGGACGCACCAAGCGACGATGATGAATATTGGGAGCTTAGAAAACTTAGAAGAGGGTTTGAAGAGGATCACAACTCGATAATCTGTGGTTTCGAGGAACTTTCTACTTCGAAAAACTCTCCACCTTCCGATGATATTTCGGCCAATCTGAAATGGTCTCCATTGGTCTCGCCTGCCAACTCGGTCAGAAGCTCCTCTTCAGTTAAGAGGCGCTTCTCTGATTCGGAGGCTGGCGATGACACAGACACAGATAGCCTTTCTAGATTTCCCAGCCGACGGACCAGACGTCGGGTAATCGCACATCCTCGAGGAACGATCAACCTCAATTCCAACGCAGCTAAAAAGTCTCTACCAACAACCAACGTCATTCGAGGTTTCCACGTCTCATCTCCGCAAGAGGCAACTTCCATGGAAGAGTAGGACAAGTTGGTCCTCCCGTTGAACAGCAACCGCCGAGTTTCAGATTTCCTTTTATCTCAAACATGTTCTTTTCCTTGGTACGACTTTCATATATGCCTGGCATGGCATGCAACGTCAAAACACTTTACGAGAAACACGAACTTTTACGAAAACACCACGAATTCCATTTGATTACTCACTTTCAATATTAATTGTCACTACACAAAACGGGATTTCCTTGGCTGTTTTTTTAATGCTCTCTTTCGTTTTCCTTCCTGTCTTCTCTTCTCTTTTCATATATCTTCCTCGGTGTTTCTGCAGAACAAAAATAATTTCGGCTGCAGCAGTTGTCTTTCAATTTCGGGCTTTTGGAATTTTTTTTATTTTCATTTGTATTTGCAATTGAGTTCTGCGCTACTTATGTATACATGTCCTTTCAGCTATGGGTGTTCTCGGGCAGGTCATGCTATAGGTAGCATTCTATTAGGTGTTTTTCTTTCAATAATTTCCTTGGGTTAATCGTTTGTTCTGGCGCTTTGATCCCGGAAATTTTACATACCACGGGCTGCTTCTTTTTTACTTTATCATCGAATGTTATACATGTGTTTTTTAAAAAAAAAGGTGCTCCGACATCTCTCAAAAGATTTGTTTGTATACGGGATACAGATATGTTTGTGCTTTGAAACTCGCTGCATCTTTTACCTTTTTTTTTCCTTTTTTCCTTTTTTCTATTTTCCTGGGGTTTGTATGGATCCGGAATTGCAATTGCAATTGGGAGGTGGGGGTGGGGAACAGCACATTACTCGCGTTAACTTGAGGGAAAAAAAGAAAAAAAGGTATAGGACGTATGGGTACTGGGTAGCTATAGGTACTGGGTCATTCACTGTCAGGGTGCAGCAGCTCAGATGCAGCTACTTTTAATACTGGCGGCGGGGTTAATGATGGCCATGGCCACAGCCATGTCCGGGAGGGAAGGCATTGAGCAGGTGGGGTCAAATGGAGCTCGAGGGTTAAAGTGGGGTTTGACATATGCATGTGGTTGTGGATTTTTCGAAATTTCCTTTTTTCTTTTTTTTTTTCAGCTTCAATTGCAATTGTTAACGTTTGTTTTCATTGGGTGGGCATGGTCTGTCTATACTCGAGTAGATGCAACATGGGGAGAAGATGTTTATCCTTACTATAGCTATACTCTATAGCTACCTAGGTAATTATAATTTAAATTTGCAAAAGAATTTTTAAGTAGGGCCCAGTGCAGTGCTTTTCCACATGACTTTTCCACTTTGAGATGCATGCACATATTCGTTAGAGTACTCGAGTAGTTGGCGTTGGAAGATGGCGGAATGGATTGTTGTTTGGTTTGGTTTGCGGGCCGGTTTGCAATGCAGGGCCCGGTCGTGGGCGAGGGCGATGGCGCTCGCTCGTTCGTGAGAGAGAGAGAGAGAGAGAGGGTAGTCTCGTAGGGAGGATTTTGCACATAAACCCTCTACGAGGGGCTGGGACATTCGAAAGAGGAGATAGAAAATTGGTTTGGGTTGCTCTACCTACTGCTAGTACTCGAGAGTGCAATTTGGTCATATGTAGGCCTAGTGGTGTGTGTGTAATTATGACGTCGATGGAAGTCGGGGCGTCGACGTCCGTGCACTTGCAAAAGAGACAGGTTAGGAAGTAACGTTAGGAGGAACCTACATGAACCAGTGCGCTTTTGTCCTACACATTCTAACTTAGGCTTTGAACTCACGAGTCTATTGAACTCTATCACCACAAATTCCAAATTCCGTAATTCCGTACAACCCCACACCCAACGCCCGTACCCGTATCGCCCTCGCCCTCGTGCTCAATCACCCTTTCGAATATACTCGCGTACAGATTAATCTAAATCAATCATAAATATCAAAACGAACTGGGCCTTTTTTCTTTTTCACGGACATATCGAGATACCCGCATATATACGAAGTTTGCCCCCCCTCCCCCGGACGGACGCCCACTAGCTTCTAGAGTATAGCTGGGTATACGTAGCTGGGGTTAAGGCAGGGTCTATTGAGTTGTTTGGTTTTGGTTTTGGTTGCTGGTGCATGGGAGGTTTAGAGGCTGGTATTATAATTAAGCCTGAGCTTGAGTGAGTGAGTGGGTGAGGAGTGAGAAATGTATGAACCCCCCCCAGATCCCCAGATGCATCCCCGTACGTATGTGCACGAACGTTCTTCACGAGGAAACCCCCGGGCCCGAGAAAGAATCGATGCAGTCATATTTCTTTTTTCAAGATTGTTTTGCTCGGAAACTTAAGCCTGGGCCCGGGCCCTTTGTGTCCGAATGGGACGAGGAAACACTTCATGAGAGAGATAATCTTACAACTTCGAACCGCAATGGGGAAGTGAAGCTCTTGATATATATATTGGTTTATTGATCCATTCGTTCATCCAATTCAACGTTAAGGTTAACGCACCGCGGCCGGTGACAGACAGTCAGGACAGCAGTAGACACGTTAAACCTTGTTTTCCTTCCCAAAAGAAGAATCGATATCATGCCCACAACCCGCAGCCAGTCCCGGAAAGCCCGTGGCCGCTCCGAAACATCGGGGGATGCAAAGGAATTAACCACATCCCGCGGCAAACGCACCACGAAGCGAGCGTCCCCTGGGCCTACGAGCTCAAGAAAGAAGGTTTCAAAGAAGGAAGTTTCCACGGCCGAGAAACATGATAATGTGGAGGGTGGTGGTGATGGAAGCGAATTCGAAGGGCCTGGGGGGTCTGGTGACCACGGAAAAAATTTAAAAGACCAGGTATGTGCAGGTGCAGGGAAGCTCTTAAGGGTAAGGATGGGGAAGGCCTAGCTGACGGAAGGAAGGGGAAGAAGAAGAAGGTTAATGCAGATGGAGACGGTGACGGTGATGGTGACGGTGATGTGGATGTGAGTGATGTATCGACTAATCTTGAGACAACGATTAAAGGTGGGCGAAAATCTGTAAGTGAAGGTGATGGAACCGGAGAAGAAGAAGAAGAGGCAGAAGAAGATGCGCCGAAATTAAAAAAGCATGAGAAGCATGAGGCGCCGGAGGAGGAGGGAGGGGTGAAAGAGGAAGGTGATGAGGATGGGATGCCCGAGAGGAAGAAGGTCAAGTCCGAGAGCGGTGTTTCTGGAGAAAAGGATGACACCCTAAAAGCAGAAGTTAAAGATGAGAAAGGGAAGGAAGAGAGAAATCTAGATGAAGTAGATGGCAAGGAAGGTGAGTAGAGCTGTGCATGTAATAGAGCGTCTCTACTGGCCACCATCCCCAACGCATTACCTGCAATCCTCACCCATTCATTCACCCACCTACATGCATTTGAACATAAGCACTATATGGCTCCTCTGACTGAAAACATCTAAACCTCCAGAAAGCGAGAAGAATACCAAAAAACCCTCTTCACAAGGTGACAACAACGACGATATCGACATCGCCCCCGGAAGCAAATCCAGCGCCATCGCAATCTCACCCACCCGCGAAACCAAAACCGAGCGTAAAAGCACGATCCTCGAGATGGGCCACATCTACTTCTTCTATCGTCCCCGAGTCTCCGTCGAGAACCCACAATCTCTCCAGGACGTGCAGCGGTCGTATATCCTTCTCCGGCCCCTTCCGAGCGGGGCGAAATTTAAAAGTGATAATCCGGAGGTAGGGGAGGAAGGGAGTCCGCGTGCGTTGGAGGATGCAGGGAATAATAATAGGTTGTTGGTCGTGCCGAAGAAAAAGTTTCCGGCGACGGGGAGTCATGAGAGGTTGTTGTGAGTATTATTGGCCGTTAGCTACGTTACCAGGAACAGATATCGGTGGATGTTTATTTTGTGATATTTACTAACCATTTTGGGGATGATTGTACCCGGGAAATATGTAGGACGTTTGTGGATAAGGCAAATTGTTCGATTGAGGAGATCAAGGAGACTGTTCTCAAGGGCTCCAATTACCAGACAAAGACTTAGGTGATGTAACCCATCTGCACAAAATGGGGTCGACAATGTAGTCTCATGCTCGACAATGAAGAATGCAGTCAATTCATTCAAACCTTAAAGCAGGAGGTAGCTTGACCATGATCTCAAATCAACATTCGCAGGATGTAACTGTACCTTATACGGAAATATACATATGTTTGATTCACTTGGTGCGTTTATTTTGAGCTCTATGATTTCGATGTATGTCATGTCATTATGTACCAGCAGGTAAGGGCATGATTCATAACATGATCAACTCAGAGATCTTGCTGGGTTTCTATTCCCATGCAATTTGGATAAAAATCGACCCCAATATGTTCCTCAAGGTCGATTGACCGATTGACCTCCACCCCCACATGCCGATGTATTTGTTTCACGAAATATATACCTAGAACCTCGACACTCAGACATTTATCATACATACAGGTACCATCCATGAATCCACCCCAATTTCCTCAACTTCTGGAAAGACGGTGGACAATTAAAACATCTGATCTTCAACGTAATTGAACACTGACGTGTCCCATATATTAGGAGGTAACTATAGATAAATTTTGACACGCAGGAGATAGGACCGGTATAGTATAAAGAACGCTTCATAACATGTGGACTGCTATAGCTAGCTGTCACTTTTCCATGCAAGTTAGAGTTAAGATGCATCGATGAAATTACGTTGCAGCTGTACAGCTGCAGCTGATCAGCAAGTGATCATGATGCATGGTAAGAACTTAGAACGTACTGGTGCATGGGTCTCAGTGTTGACGATGTCGATATACATGCGATCGTATATCCCTAAGCTTAGCATATAAAAATTGGGTTTCAGGAAAAAGAGATGGAGGCCAAAATTTAGTACCAATAACCACCTATACTATATTCTCCAAATTAAGAGGGTGTCTGTGCAGCTACATCAGAACTCCCATCCGAAGTTTATGATTATGAAGTTACCTACATTGATGCATCACTTTCATTGGTTGGGGGCTTGCTCGATCGCGAGATCATACCTAAGGATGATTGTATCAGCACAAGATCTAGATCGTGATGATTCGGTTTAATATACCTCACTTTATGATCGTATACATCGACGGCCTATGATATGAATATTTTCCAAAGATTCGTATTTTTAAAAATAATTGGCGAGTTCATCGATATCGATCGCGAGTCGACTCGAGCAAATTCGGATGCCATGCAAAAATTAGTTTAAATTTTTCATCACACCAAATATTTGTCACGGTAGATTCAAGAGAGTGCTGACCACTCGTACGTCAAAAGTGAGCTCACGGATCCGGAAGATCGAGGTTGCATTATTACCTGGATTTTCCAACGGTTACCCTCAACTAGTTACTTAAATTTATAGCCACATCCAGTCGCCAAGAATTCACACCGCCACTTGCACCTCCACTGCCACGGATCATCCCAGATGTGGAAGTAGCCAAATTCACTTCACGTGCAGCTGGTCATGATCATCGAAACGTCACACAAAGTTAACGAAGATGTGATTCCCTGGTTTTCCCACAAGATCTGGCAGTTTTACCGGGTGGAAGTAATATTTTGCAACTTAAAACGCACCTCATCTCATGCTGGTTCGATGTCCAGCTGAAGCTTGAGCTTCACACAGGCTAGGGCAAGTACGTACGCACTTGTTAAGGATCCACAATCTCATCTAATTTATTAACTAACTTCGAATTCCTTTCTAAAAATGAAACACATACTTCTATTCTAGTAAAGGAAACCTCACACCCAAAACTCCTCCTCCAACTCCACTCCCTCAAATCTAAACTTCACAAGAACCCCCCCCCCCTCCCCCCTCCCCCCTCCCGAATCAAACCATGCCCGAACACCACAACCACGCCGCCCGCCCCATCTGTCAAGGCATCTACGCCCTCCTGCACGACGAAAGCTCGCGCCAAACCCACCTCGTCTACATCCTCACCATCCCCGACGAACCCGACGAGCTCCAAAAAGAATTCGGGATCCAGGAGAAGAAGGGGAGCTATGTTTTATCTGTGCGGAACCCGGAGACGCCCGCCCCGCCGAGTGTGGGCGTGAGTAAGAAGCCGGAGTTTTCCAAGGAGTAAGTACATACCTCAAGTGTTTGTAGATCCGGTTTCTATAATTAGAATATTCGCATCTATACTTGCCTAACATACATAATTAATAGGATCCTAGACGAATTCCACGGTAGAAGGTGGATGCCTGCCCTCCCGAAACACCTCGACATCGAGAACGCGCAGATCCTCTTTGTGGGGGCAAAGAGTGGCAAGATTATTAACCCTGATGGATCGCAGGGGGAGAAGATTGCGGAGGAGATATTGGAGGAGTTGAAGGTAGAGGATGAGGAGAGGATTAAGAGTTTGGAAGGTGAGTGTATTGCGGTTATAGTTGATTTTTGGTTTGTATTTTGATGCATATGTGATGTTATAATTATGAGGTAGTGGTAGAGAAGCCCGAGGGAGAGGGAGAGGTAGAGTTAGTGGTGGAGATGGGGATGGATATTATATTAATCTGTAGTGAGTGTGTATTTAGGTGACCATACGATCTTTGAGGATTTGGAGTTGAGTATGAAGGAGTATAAGGAGATTAAGAGGTCGTGGGATGAGTAAATGCTGGGAATATTATTCTTGGGAAAAGGTTTGAGGTTTGGAGTTCAAAATTCTTCACAAATTAAAGAAATTTGTAAGTGCATATGTTTTATTGAATATAAAGATAATTAATGAATATGATCATAGTTTCAAGAACTATACCGAGGCTCATGACCGCATGCAAATAAAATGTCGACAAACGTTAACTCTAAGGCACCGGAGCAATGATATAGTGGGCTAAGATATTTGGTGGTGGGGTTAGCTTGCCAAGATTTCAGAGTAACCACATTCCTTTACGCCCGAAAAGGGAAAGGTCGATCGGGCAAAATTTTACCCATGAGATCTATCTCGACATTGATATTGTTAATTGTATCGCTCTGGATGTAATCATGAATATGTGTATGCTGCCCTCACAGTTATGGAGAGAACTTCAGGGCTCCGTCATCCGGAATGCTCCGAGATGCGCCACAAGGAAAATTCCTGGAGCCTCATGCCATTGCCGCATTATCCTTCGGAAGTTGGATGTGTGAGCGGTACTCTGTAAACATGTATCTACCGAACTATATTCCAGACTGCGTTATAGGTTTTGAAACGGCTGTTTGGGCGATATAATATTGGGTATTCTTGATGCAATTGCAGAGAGATATCCGCACTGCATATCCCCACGGTCCCATGTAGCATATTGCATACCCGGCTCCGTG
Source organism: Peziza echinospora (assembly GCA_024516245.1). Lineage (NCBI taxonomy): Eukaryota > Fungi > Ascomycota > Pezizomycetes > Pezizales > Pezizaceae > Peziza > Peziza echinospora. Next base: position 641,636 of record JAJLQT010000019.1, on the reverse strand, counting down.
TGCCTCTCCCGGCGGGCGGTTCGGCGTTTTTGGACTTTGCAGTAGCTGCAATGCAAACAACCTGCTTTGTGCGCATTACCGGAAGCGTCTCAAGCATCCGCATCCTCATCCCCGGTCACACAGCATCCCCGACGCCACACGAAGGTCCTCCGACACTCCGAGATCCAACACCACCACAGCAGCTCTCTCCAACCCGGCCTCCATTGGCAGACATCAACTGTACGCTCTCCCTCTCACCGCTTCCCTTCTCACCCCACTTTGTCTAGCCCGAGAGCCGGAAGGGCAGTGGGCAGCTTGTGCTATTCCGATCTCCGACTCACTTTTCTCTGGCCAACATAGGGTTACTTGCACCTCCGTCTACGTCACCAAACGCATCCGCAGACACTCGGACATAGAGGACACCAGAGATCCACTTGGCTACTCCCTTGCAATATGTTTCGAGCAGTGCGACAATCGCTTCCTAGCCATGGGCAATCGTTGAGGCCCGCTGCCGCGGTGGTGGGGGGTCCCAGGCGTCTACAAGGGCCAAGCTACGTTCGCTCAACATCACCGGTATCAGAGCTACAATTGCAGTCAAGAAGTTGGCAGTCAATACGGGGTATCTCCACCGGGGGCTCAGGGAAAGGTTGGGCAAGCACATTGGCTTCAACAGCTACTGCCTATGTCGGAACCGGTGGAGGCATTGTCGACCCACCACCACCCCCAGTTGCATCACCAAAGGCGACTTCTTCCGCGGTTTTGGGCGCTTCAAGCTCCTCATCTTCGTCAGCTGCACCAGCGCCACCAACACAGAAGCTCGACCCTGCGGCGATAATACAAAAGGAGATGAAATCTCTCTCGAAAAATATGAAGGATCTCATCGGATCCGGTCACCCAATTCTTGACAAGGTTGCCAAATACTATGTTCAGGGTGAAGGAAAACACATGAGGCCAATGATCGTTCTTTTGATGGCTCAGGCAGCATCAATTGCTCCAAAGGATGACGACTGGACAAAGATACGGCTTGGACCCTCGACGGTTAGTGGCCACATGGCGAAGGACGTCAATGCATCTTTATCACCACTCGGCATGCTTGCAGACCTCAATCCGGGCCTATCAAATCTTACAAAAAGCGCAGAGGCAGAGACGGAATTGTCCAATGTCCTATCGACGCAAAAGCGCCTTGCGGAGATTGTAGAGATGATACACACCGCCTCACTCCTCCACGACGATGTTATCGACAATGCAGACTCTCGGAGGGGCCAACTTTCTGGTAACCTTGCATTCGGAAACAAGATGGCAGTTTTGGCCGGAGATTTCCTCTTTGGCCGGGCCTCAGTTGCACTGGCCCGTCTTCGAGACCCGGAAGTTGTGGAGCTTGTCTCGACGGTTATAGCGAATCTCGTCGAAGGGGAGTTTATGCAATTAAAAAACACCCCGACGGATTACTCCTCCCCGGAATTCTTTCAGCAGACAATGGAATACTATCTCCAAAAGTCCTACTTGAAGACGGCTTCATTAATTTCGAAATCGTGCCGAGCATCCGCTCTTCTGGGTGGCTCGACAAGTGAGATTGCAGATGCAGCATACCACTACGGGAAGAATTTGGGGCTGGCGTTTCAGTTGGTGGACGACTTGTTGGACTTTACAGTCACTGAGGCGGAACTAGGAAAGCCGTCTGGTGCGGATCTCAAGCTTGGATTAGCGACAGCGCCGGTCCTCTTTGCCCTGGAAAAGTTCCCAGATCTAGGGCCCATGATTGAGAGGAAATTCGACCAACCCGGTGATGTTGAGAAGGTATGTTTTTTGATTTTTTACTTCAGCAAAGATACCCCCCTTCCCACAAATTTCTTGATTTCTTTCCTGGAAATCCATCCCACGCCAATGTTGTTTCACATCTCGAGAAAATATATGCTTACCCTGAACCCCCCACCTACGAAATTTATAGGCAAGAGACTACGTCGCAAATTCCGATGCACTCCTCAAGACCCGGCAATTGGCCGAACAGCTTTCACAGAATGCAATCAATGCCATTTCTATCTTTCCGGAATCCCAGGCGAGAACGTCGTTGGAGGAGCTTGCTAGAAAGGCTTTGTTGCGGAGAAAGTAAAAAAAAGAAATGTAAAAAAAAAGTCAACCCTTGCGTCATTATCGGTATCTCTTGATCATGATCTCATGAACTCTGCCTGCCTCGAACCTCATTCATGGGGCGTTTTGGCTCCCTTCTCCTCAGAGGTTCATGCATTTATCATCGCTTGTCCACTCAGCCACTCATCCATCTAGCTACAAAATCTTCCGTTCCTCGTCATTAGCATCGCCATCTATTGGTTTTCAGAGTTGACCCCCCCCCCCCCAGAAATCCTCTCCTCCTGATTCATGATCTATTACCCTTCATCGAAAATTGAGGTCTAACATCATCTATCTACACGCACATAAAAATTTCTTGTACATTGCGCTAAAGTTTTGACGTTTTTCATTTTCCTTTTGCCTTTTTTACTTTCTTTTTCTTTTTCTTTTCTCTTTTGTTTCCTTAACCATTCATTAGGTAGTTACTACCCCACACGTGGCATTCGATGTAACTATACCTGTTTATTGGAACTTTTGGTTCATTTATTTTATTTTCTTTCTTTATTCGTTACTTTTCATTTTAAATTTGGTATCATTCGTTATAACGTGTATGGTTATGACGGAGCGTCAAGTAGAGAAAAGTACCGCTTCTACATTATGGGGAGGAAGGGGCGGGGGGGTTTGGAACTACATTTATTCATAGATTTGGCATTTATATTTGCCTTTTTTTTTCATGCTTTTTTTTTTTTTTTTTTTCCTGGTTTTGTTTATTGTTTTGGAAGTTGGGTATCTGGTAGAATAGTAGACGCATACGAAATGAAAAGATATTTAGAAAGATACAATAGTACCTTAGATGTACATACCTGTTATAAACTTACACCGACACGGGGCCCGGTTCCGGACCCATTGGCCAAGGTCCTCAATTGTATGTACATGTCTGGTGGATTGCGAACGGATTTACTGATCAGACTGCAGGGAGGAGCTGGCCAATTATACGTAAGCAGCTTTGAGAAATTACACATATTACCAATGACAATTCATCAGCTCCAAATTCAATACGTAGATTTTGTTACGTATTCTTTGAGTTTGCGTGGCCATTGATTATCGATATTATATATATGCTACGTGCCATGGCAAAGTGGTGGTGTCTCTTCATGATCAAACTCCTTGCATTAAACCGAAGCAGCTGCCATACATGATTTGAATTGGGACAATGGTCAACTTAGAGGTCACAATCAATTCGTCAGATCTATCAACTTTAAATCTAAATATACCCATAGAATTAGAGTTAACGTTTACGGGATCCTGAAACAGCTGATCAGAATGCATTGTACACGGATATTCCTAATTCGGTAACGTTTACAACGTATAACATGTGTCTCTGGAAGTCATGGTACAATTGCGGACATACTATCCTGCTGCAGTGCAGTGGAGCTCTTTTGAATTCAACATGTGAATTCAGAACAAGTAAATTTAATTATACGGTAGGTAGGTAGGAGATAATGGACTCGGATTTAAATCGCATGTAAAATATCTTCCCATGGCCACCGGCCTCGACAATTTATAGAGCTCAGAGCTTCAGCTTCAGCTTCAAACAATTACAACGAGCTCGATCGATCAATTGCAACCCAGGCAGAGAATCTAAATCGATTCAATCCTCGAGCTCACTACTTTCAGGAACAAATTATCTTGAGCAAAGACGGTACCCCAGCCATTGCAGTTCAAGGATTCCTGCATCAATTGAACAGCTACCGGTCCTCCAGCTACTTCGAATTCTAGATCTACTTGCAAGCAGCCAATTATCAGTTGCAATCGATCCCAGGAGTACTTGTACCCAGCCGGCCGCGGTTCAAACAAGTTAACAGCAACATGAAATCCTTAAGCATCTCCCACCTCACTCTTCTAGGCCAATGCCTCATCTTATCCATATTCATCCTCCACTCCTCCCTCCCCCTCGTCAACGCAGCACCAAACCCCTGGCCCGCCAACAACGCTGACGACGTCGACCTCGAGCTCGACACAACCATCAACATCAACATTGCAAACGGCGACTGCCATGCCGACCCACCATACGACAACCTTGGTTGCTTTAACCCGGAGTATCCATTATGCTGCAAACCGTTCCTCTATGTGGCCCCGGTGTGCTGTGTGCGCGAGCCTATCCTCACGGAGTGTTATAATGCTCCGTATAGTCATAACAAGGATCCGGATCCTTCGAATAAGAATGAGAATTTGGTAGGTGTACAGAGACTGCCGGATTGGATGTACAAGTACTGTCTTCCGGCATCACCTTTGGGGTAGCTATATATAGCCATGCAGTTTAAGTTTTGTATAGCTTTGGTAATGTTACGTACTTGGGTAGTACCTGTTGTGCGTAACGTTGTAATTGCATGCAATTGGTTCTGGAGGGGTACGGGGGTTTTTGGGATTTTGCCATGGGTTTTGATTATATTTCTAGTATGCCATGTAATGCCATGCATGGCTATATTTTACTTAAGCTTGATGAATGTTTGCATGCACATCATCTCATTTTTGCTGATCGATTCAAAATGTACTTTTCTTTTATCATGATTCTTTAAATTTGATACACTTTCGATCGGACCGAGATCGCTTTCTTTAGCGGAGTCTTGTAATCTGACAGAGCTATACTCGAGTCCATCGTGTACTGTTAATCAGAACTAAGCTTTCACGTACCCTATTAAAGCCCACAGAACAATCCCAAACTCGTGTTCAACTAGTAAAAGTTTAAACAAGACATATGACTTCCTATCTAAGAATTCAAAGTCTTGACGCATTAAGGCTTGCAATCAATTGGAAGCCTCCAGCTAGCCCGAACGTACGTTACTTATACGTACCTGATAACTCATCTCATGTCTTGTGATTTTTAATTCAAATTAATCTCAAGAACCTACCTATTTTACTTTGATGAATTGCACATCGTTTATCAATTTCAATACAATACCGATGGCCATGACATCGCGACCACTGGGATGTCGATTCGATACCTACTTAAGTACATATTATGCATTGGGCATGCACATAATCGCAGCGGTTACCCTGAACTCAGTCGGCTCAATTATTTCTTACTACGCGTATACGTACATAACCGGTACCGGTGCCTCAGAATCGATGCGGAAATTTATTAATTAATAGAAAAAAAAAGACACATGAATTTCACGTCTACTGTCATGGCTAGCTCCCGCTACCCACTATACGTGCTTTCAAAAGAAGCTTTACGAGTGCAATTATTAATTTGCGCCCATCAATCTAGATATTATATATTATGTAACTATTAAATAACGAACGAGTCTCGAGAGAGAGAGAGAGAGAGAGAGAGAGAGAGATAACACCCATATACATTCCGAGTACTAAGTACCTACCTAACATATACCAACAGGCCAATTGCAATGCTGATTCGAAACCTTAGGCCTGTCAGGATCTATAGATATGCATGTAGCGGGCCAGTGGACGGGATCTATAGTTATGCATATAGCGGGCCAGTGGACGTCACGGGATATATTACCTCGTGGACATCGATGGCCGGCCCGTAGGCATATTCATTCGGGGACCGGCCGCGGTAATTTACCTACGGAGGTAGGTATACATACGTACCTTGCACCGGTCCTAACGTATAGCTAAGACGTGCACGAGCTCGAGGCCTACGTATGTACTCGAGTACCAATCGTCACTTCACTTCAAGTGAGCAGCCGTCCCGATCCCGGCCCGTCCCTATCCACCGTCATTCTCTTCCATCCCATTCCACCCCATAACACTCCTAGTATAGCCCGGAAAAAAAAGTAAGTGGTCGGATCAATCACATGCATGAGCAGCCTGGTAAGTCGATGCCTACTAGGAGATATCCAAGCCGGGTGTGTCCAAAAGCTTTCCGGGCAAGTGGAACTAGGAATAAGAAGTACGGTAGGTAGGGGGGTAAACTTGATGCAGTGGGTCCTCCTAGGTAGGTACCGCACCTAGTGAGAGAATAAGTAGTCAGCAATCACTTCAGCTTCACATGTCAGTCGTAAGCCATAAGATACCTCGAGCTCTACCCTGCTAGGGGTAGAGTAGAGTAAAGCAAGTGTATGTTATCACGCACTTGTGTGTTTATCGCTCAAATACACCTTGCAAGCCCTCCTGCAAAAGCACTCAAGTACTCGAGTAGAGTAGTGATCCAGTCTGAATAAAATTTAGTCAGGAACAGTACTCGAGTAACATCTAACGACCATCTCGTGCTTCTCGTTAGCTTCGGCACTTTTTTTTTTCAAAAAGTAAAATACCTTCTTATCCGGATGCAATGGAACGCACACTAGGTACCACGCTTGATCACTCAATGGGATAGACCACTCAATGGTACAAGCTAAACTTTGTATGTATTTGATCACTCCTGAGCACGGATCTCTTCGGTTTTTGTGTGAAGCCTTACTCTTCAACGTTAGATTGTCCCATTGAGTGATCAAGCGCGGTGGGTCTCTTCTGAAGCCGATGACTCCATCTGAAAGGTCCTGGTCTGGCATGTCGGCTGGGGATTCATGCCTGGTCAGTTGGGAAGATTCCCAAGTAAAGTACTCTGGTAGGGGATATTGCGGTGAGCGGTGAGCGGTGAAACGTATTTGGACCCCAATTGGGAGGGGAGGGGGGTGTTTTCGAAATGATAGTCAACGGGCGCCAGTCCATTCGTTTGGGTCCTGGGCCCAAATGGAATTGGATATACGGTGTGCTCGTGTATAATCGGAGTGTCGGTACCTTTTTTGGCCAGGTCGAGAATCTAATTTACCGTCCCAAGGTGCGTTCTACAAGGCCAGGTCCTTCGGTATTCGTAATCTCGTGCTAATGTTCAGTAAACCGGTGTCCAGGTACCGAGTAGCTAGGTTAAAGTTGTATTTATTGGAACTAATCGAGTACCTTGACCAGGAAATGCAGGGTATATTTCGGTGGGTCAGCATCCAAGGGATCCAGGGAAGCGGGCCGGGGTCGGGGCAGACTAGGGTGGGTATTCGTACCTTCCCGTTCCCGACGGTACTTCAAGCTCCAAACTTCCTGGGAACGAGGCTAACAAACTGCGACCTGCTCATAAAATTAGGTTCTCCGGCAGATGTGAAGCAGTCTCGAGCGATGAGGTGACCTGAGGTGACCTGCTTGTTAAACAAAATAAAAACCGGTGAAGTTACCTTGCGGGAGAGCATGGTATTGAAAATTCAACATGTCTCGCAATGATCATCTCAAATCAAATTTGGTTTGAGGCATTTTCGATGCATGGATATGCAACTTGGTTCTTTTCATTTTTTTTTTCTTCTTCAATTTGCGAATTCGAATTCATGGAAGAGGTATTTCTAGAAGTCAGTATTAATCCTTTCGACTGCTTTGAGTTTAGATAGAAGATTTGGACATCAACTCGTAGCCATTTGCGAGGTAGGGGCGGGATCACCTCATGATTTTGCGAATTTGAAGAAGAGATTTTTTCTTTTCCTTGGAGATTATTCAACCAATGTCTTCCATGGCCAATTCTGATTCCGTTGACCGAGATTACAAGATGATAATCACACTGCAGTATTCATCCCCGACAACATCGCTGCATTGAAGTTTTCTTCTTCTTTAAACCCCGACATCACATCCAATGTGAACGTGTTGGTTTAATTTAGTATCCTCGTGGTCATGGTATGTAGGTGCCTAGAATATGTGCATTCGCATCCCGGATATTTGGTTACAAGTGGGACCATGATGTGAGCCCCGGAAACCGAAGCCGATCCGAAGAAAACAATGTCTCTGGGAAAGCAAGAAGCATGAGATGAGATGATGAAAATATTCCCGAAATTCGTCATGATTCTTCCCATGCATATTCAATGAAGTGGTAGCCACTTGCCAAAACGGGGGTGGGAGCCCTCACGTACCCGCGAACTCTGGGAAATAAGAGGCCTGGCGAACTCTTGAGACACCGAGATTTTCGTTGCATCGGACAGGTGCACGGCTACAGAGCTGTCCAAAAATTGTTGGATTAGGTATAGTTTAACTGTGAACGGAAAGGCGTCAGATATTTGCAGGCCTCTTATTTTCCAGAGTTTGCGGGTACTCGTAAATAGAGAGCACCGGTTGGGGAAGGTGCCCATGGGCGTGGCCAAGTATGGAATTCGATCGTCCCCGGATACTCTAAATGTGTGTTAGTCTCCCGTGTGGTACTCAGATTTCAGGCGTGCATCTGTCTCTCGGTACCAGCAGAGTGGACTGTGGGGGGCTGCTTGGGCCTTTGGAGCTCCTATGGAAGGTTACATAAGTAAATTGGGTCGAGACTCAGTTTCCCTTACCACTCGAGCACCACTAACAAAATGATTAGAATATTTGCTTACTTTAGATGGGCCAATCAATCCTTCCCAAATATTTGATTAATTTCTCTTGAATTTTCTTTTGTATCTTCTTTCCTTTCTGAACCCGCTCCCTGTCCTTGCAAAGTTTCAAAAGACGACAGAAATTATTGGGGCAAGGTGAGAGACAGAGAGACGGGACTGGAACCAGGGGAGGTTGTCAGTGGGGCCGGGTGTATGTGGGGGTGCGAAAAGTAAAAGCTGAGTTGATCTACAGATTACCTACCTAAGGTAGGTATCTTGGCCATGGCACACTGAATATGCGAGTGAGTGCACGGACGGTTAGTTGGTTTTTTCCTCCCGCTTCATGCATGGGCGAACTGGACCTTGGGATGGATTACCTATTGGTACCAACGATCAGGTTGATCAAATCTGTGCGTGTTTCATTTTCAGGCTTACCTATTGCTGAATTTTAGCTCAGCAGTCGAAGAATACAGAGGATATTGGTGATCTGTAAATGTAGGCGAATGAATATCAATCCTTGTATAAATATTAATAATTGCACCTCAAACAAGAAAATAAAGTAGGTACACATGTGGATGTGATATACCTAACCGTAAAGCGAGCCATTTTGATACATTGCCTCGAATCTTGCGTATCGAATCAGTGTTGGGAAACCAAAAGCCAGAGGGATTTAAGTGAGAAAATTTGATCCATTGAATAAATAAGAACTGAAGAACAACACCTCTCATACTGCCTAATACTTGATTGGCCACATGCATCGAGCCCCATTTCTGATTGTGGCATCTGCTAAACTGGAACATCCATGCTTCTCCACGCAATTGCCATGAGTTTTGCACGTCTGTACTTCGCCAACCCCCAAACCCCCACAAACCAAGTTGTTGGGTTGGATCAGAGGGACGGGAAGATGTCTTGTCTTAGATTCCTCTCCGTTCATTCGGGATTGCATGCTGCGCTAAAAGGTTTCATTACCTACTCGAGTGCCAGGATCAGTTTGGGGGTTTGGATCCAATAAAATTTGAATCGCCGTGAAAAAGGTTGAGTGGTGAATGATTACCGACCACTAATATGTGGGGGTACTGAGCTCCCAAAGCTCTCTGCGTGGGGGAAAGAAACGAGTTAGCGGGATCGATCGAGAGGAAGGATTCTTGCACGTGAAAACCTTTCCGAGGAGATCGTGGCAGATTTCAATTTTGCTTTTCCCTCCAGTAGACTTACCCTTATCTAGAGAAGAGGATTTGGGCATGAGGGAGACCTCTACCTATTCTGATTGATCCAATGACATTGATGTGGGGTTAGGTAATGAAGTGGCACAAGCTATGCATCGAGGCACATCAGTTTGATAAAGGCACTTGTTACAGACGAACAAACGAAACAGTGAGAGTCTATCCCCGAATGTTAGCCTGTCTAGGCATTGCCTACGAAAGAAAATGAACGTAGATGAGTCTGACTATGTCAATGGTTATTTTTCATAGTTACCTCCGATTACCCTCAATTAATCCGTGCGTGTACTGGACATGCATAAATACCAGTCGGGCACTTGAAAATTGACCGCCCCTTGAAACTGAGAGAAGATCTTGATCTATAAATTCCATTTGCTTGGAATAATGGATATGAAGCCCTAAGATCAACCCTTGTTCCTAAATATGTGCAGAAATATCGTCTTCTACAGCAAAGCCACTTCATTGAATCATGGATATAAAAATTTAGCGAGATGTAAAGTAACATCGTATCTTGACCTCCACATGAGGGATGGGGACTAGTCCCAGAAAAGGTTAGATATACGAATTGTTACTGCCTCTGGAAAAACAGGCACCCGACTACCTAACAACACGCATTAGCCCAACCGTCTTCAGTGCATTGAGTGTATTGAAGTGGCATATACTTAATGTTTATATGTACATGTACCTAACTCGCAATAGTTGTAAAGAGGCGCTTGGAACAACAGATAGAGAGCTTAGGATTGAAAATCGTTATTTGAACTCTCGCAGATGTCGACTTCCTCATTGGGACCTGATAGATCTGGATACTCTGGGGACGAAATTCGTGTGATGGCAGGGGTTGGCGGGCCGTGACAGTCGGGGCAGCCGGTGGTCAGGCGATCGATGCACTGCAAACACTAGGTCGTGTAAGTTTGTGAGTTTCAAAACACTATTCTGATGTGAGCGTTTGATGGCAGGATGTGGGTGTTGCACCCCAGTCAAGTTGACTCTCTTTCTGCCTAAATAGCTCGACACGTAAAGCGAAAAGCCACCAATAGGTATCGAAGAACTCTGGTCTCGGTCCCAAAGCACATTGTCGAGTGTTTTGCCAAGGCCCATGAGCAGCACAATTGCTTGTTCTTGAATTCCATATGGTGCATACTTTACTCGATTACCAATTGAGTTGGGTATAGGCGTGTGTATTAATCCTAGGGCACTTGCCCTGGCATCGACACTACTCCTCAAATCTCCCCGAGGCTCTTCCCTTTCTCTTGCATATCCATGAGCCGTCTGTCAGCCGATGCACAGTGCCCATTGAAATATTCCAACCCGGCTTGAAGCAGTTAGTTAGAGTTCGACCAGCTCTGGGGTACATGGTGATCGACACATCCCGGTGATGTAGAAACGTTAACGTTGGATGTGAGCAGGCAATCTGGGCGAATGCCTGTAGTTAATACTGCAACGGATATGCCGACAGCAAGGGGGTACTGGGTGATCGAGCAGACCTAGGGCGGGGCGGCTTGATTGGGGATTAAGTCTTGATTTTATGAAGCCAGGGTTATCGATAAGGAAGACTTGGAGGAGGTTGGAGAAAGGGACTTATCATAGGTGGGCTGGGCTGAGGATGGTCAGGAAGCTGCGTTGCATAGGCTGAATGGCTGCAGTGCAAGCGCAAGGAGCCATGGGCCATGTGTTTTGGAAATATACTGCGTGTTGAGCTGAAGAGGCGGGTATTCTCCGAACCAGACACGTATAACAGTAGTGGTATATGTCAGTCGGAGGGAGGAGAGGGGGTGGGGCAGGAGGAGTAGAGGAGGGCCGAGGAGGAGGAGGAGGAGGAGGAGGAGGCTGGATTTCGACAAGTCGGAGGATGGAGAGTGGGCATTTTGAGTCTTCAGCCGATCGATCATGGCCCTTGCTTGCCTTTGATACGATTGGCTTGGTCTTTGATTGGCGATTGGGATTTTCTAGGCCTCACAGGTGATTGGCGGTGGCTGAGGCAGAAGCGAGCTGGTTGGAGGTTGGAGATGTCTGAGGCTGGACAGTAATTGCTGTGGTCATCACTCCCCAGCATCTTGGCTTTTGGGCAGGACGGGACGAGGCTTCGAGGCTAGGCAGGGCCAGTAGCAAGACGTCCATGGCTTACTGGATGCGGTAGTCGGAAAACGCACAGAGTGTGGCCCAATAGGTCCTAGCCCCCGCGAGTGTTTCATCCTCGTTTGGGTTCCTTCTCACTGCCCATCGATCTCCACTACTCCTGCCATCGATATCACCAACAGCAGCCAACAGTATCGCAAACGGCAGCAGCGTAGATAATACTTGGAACATGGGGAAACTCGGCAAGCTTCGCTAAAATCCACAGTTTGCGGGGCGTTGGGTCGGCGTCAGGTATCATCCAGCTGCGTATTCACTCTGAACTGCATAATTATCATCACTGACTCCTTCCTGGCTTCCACGTTTTACTACTGGTCAACCAACCACCCAGTAGGTTCCAACATTATCTTCTTACGCTGCCATATCTAAATGGCACCCTGCAGTCAATTGCAAGTTGCATATACAAACTATGTCTCTTCATGGCAGATTTGTCAACTCAAAACGCCGCGTGACTTGACATGATACATCAAGCAAAATATCAAACATGGCTTTCAATTCTTCCCTGAACCCGGCCCTCGAGGAGTATCTACTCACTCTACACCTCTCTCCCCGCTTTTAAAGTACCTCAAAGAATCCCTATCCTGGCAGCTTGAAGAATAAATCAATGCATAAATCCGCACGACTATACATATTACACCAGGACAAAACTATCAGGACACTACGCTAGTAATTTTGCCTAGTCCTGTCTCGATACCTATTTTGTCTCGGTATTATACATGGATAGCATGCCGGCCACCAATATATTCTGCAACAGCCGTGGAAAGTCCAAATACAGCCACATGCACGGACCCAATATGGGCAAACCCATCCCTAACGGGAATCGGAGAAAAAACATTAAGCAGAAATGAATCCAAGACACACAAAATTTTGCATAGGTCCCTTCATGCAGGCTCCAGCCACAAACGACCAGCTATCGATATCGATAGCGGGTATTCTCAATACGAAGCTCAAAGAGGAAAAGTCGGGCAGAGCGGGTGGAGAATTAATGTCCTAATTAATAGTAATATATGTCATATTGTCGATTCATCGAAAGCACCAGCTGACATTTGACCAAGTAGTATACAATTGTGCGACTCATGGAGACCTCCTTATGCTGGCAATCTCGGGACAAGGATGAAGTGCTCGAGTACCAGCGAGCTTGGATCCCATATCATTAGGGTGAAGGTTGATGGTACGCCGCCTGTTGTCTCCCAGCTGCCACTCGTTTTTCATTTTCGAATTTAACCCACAGTGCACAATAGGTATTCTCCGAAAGAAACGTAGACGAGTTTGATTGATTCATGGCTCATAATTCTATCTATGAATATTTCCGACCATGGATTCGCATCTCATCGAGACAAAAATAATATCAGCATCTCCGCTCCGCCAATTCATGGTATCGCAAATACAATGCTACTCGATACATTCATAGATATGGCTTGATTTAGGGTCACCTCTGCAGCCGCTGAACTTTGAGGAAACGTTACACTATCAGCGCTCCCATTCTTTTTCCCGACCGTCCTCCCACCAACCCTCCGCAGATCATCCACACTTCTTCTCCTGGATAAAATGCACCTTGCATTCTCCGCCTCTCTGAATGCGCCCCGCAAAAGCCATAAAAAGAAAAGAGAAACAACAGGCAAATATGCATTATGCGCAGCGGTAAAAATGAATTGCTCGAACCCTTGCTTGTTTCTTCATTATCACGAGATTGATTTGAACCTTACTTGATTCTTAGTATCGACGGTTTTTGTTAACATATTATGGTATATTGATAATTACCCCGCCCATAGCTACTTTAAGGTTCCCTGGTTGCAATGTCTCGGTTCACCATGGCCGAACCCATGTGGCCATCCATATCGTGTGCCCATGATAATTACCCATATTAGCAGGTATGTAGCCTCTTCTAGCTCTCAGAGCTTTTTGTCTGTCTCTCTCTCACATGAAAATAGAAGATGTCTACGCTCTCCGTGAACGTAAAGGGCCCAGCAAGCATGTTGCCCCCGCTTGTGGCGATAGCCACTACATTCCGTGATGTCTACGGAATATGCAAACTTTCCTTCCGTCCGATTCAAACTCCCATGTCAAGCAACGCATTGTGCTCCTCCTTCTCCTCCTTCTCCTCTTCCTGCTCCTCCATAAGCTTGCGATTGTTTGCTAGTTATTCAGGTGTCTTGCAAGCTCCAGATTAGCTTCTACGCTTCAGTCTCCACCCCTTCCTCCGATCCCCCGCGGCCGCCTGCCAAAATGCCAAAAATGCATTTGTATTCCCCTGCATGTGCATGCGATTTCGATCTAGGATTCTACCAGGATTCTACTTGCAATGGAAGATATCGATGAAGAAAAAAATTCATCTGGTAGGCCTGTTTACCTAGGTAGGTAATTATTCCTACTCGAGTACTCTACTTCGTCTAAACCACGTTGATACTTAACAGGTCTTGGTATTAATATAATAGATTAGGTACCCTTCTCCCCCGGCCCATGAACGTTGGCCATCTCCATTCCGCATATCCCGGTTTCCCATTTATTGAAGACCTAATGCGGTTTAGCTCTCTGTGGATATATTGCTTTATATATTAATTTATGTACTCTACAGATTAATATTGCACCAGATGGAAAAAAACTGTGGAGAATGATTAATATTCTGGAATATTATTTGCCGGGTTTGCACCTACCTAGAGTACCGTTTGCTGGGTAGGGTTCGATGTCCTGGCCATCCTTGCCCCAAATATGAGTAGAGTACAGTTTTCTGCTCGAGTGGTAGCCTGTACCCCAGCTCGAATTCCTGAAGCTTGAGGCTTGTAGGTTCCGCTGCAAGCGCATATATAATCAAGATTTTAGGAGATTTCGGCATAACGGTCCTATTGATATAGTACTTGCTAATTCTAAATTATAGGTTATGCATCATTGCAATATTCAATACTACCCAAGGTACCTTAGACGTTAACGGTTCCGGCTGTATGCAGAGTACTTTCGAATTCGAGTATACTGCTTATTGCATATATGAACTTTATGTCATTGGAGAAATCAGGGAGATCATGTGGAATATGAGACTTGGCCATGGTCATGGTCTTGGTGCAGGCTTCACACGTTGGAGAGATTGCTTTTTGTTTGTTTGGTTAAAATACAAGGTGCCTAGCGAATTGTAGGGCGCGCGGGGAAGGACGGGGAAGGACGGCCGATGCATATGAAAGCTCTAGGTATGTTCTCGTGTCCGGTTGTTCTTTGTTCTCTCCCTGGTCATGGCATCGATGCAGATGTTCGTCATAGGTTATAGGTAGGGTGCTTTACACTTTATATGAATTCGAAGTGTGATGCGAAAGTTTACTTGCTTGGTATCGCGGCTAAGCGATATCGACGGTTTAATGGACGAACAATCCGATACCTCGAATAATTGTTTATACATTTTTGGAACACGCACGTGATTAATATTGCTGGCTCCACGTAGCGTTTGGTTCTAGTCGAGTATGTATTCTGGATAGCTTACATCAGTGAGCACAACCAGGCTATATCAGTAAGTATTCATCCCTTCATGCGTCATGAATCATCATGATGGAAATCTTCAACTTGCAAAATGATTTTTTTTTTGCTTTACTCTAGTAGGTAAGTAAGTATACCTGCATCTGGTTTGGGTAACTGGCCATGGTTACCTAACGTCAACGTTTGAATTCTCCACGCAGAGGAGCGCTGTCATCCCACGCACACTTGTAATATTAATGCCGAAGTTACTTTACTTTAGATAATTGTGGGGTTAGAGGAGAGCTCTAGAGTGGCCTACCGGTCCGTGTGTGCATCTACTTTACTCGTACATATATGTGTGCACATGCATGCATGCATGATGATCGGACCATGATCATGAAGTAATGGTATCCATCCGTAATTGAAATTTTAAAAGAAAATAACAAAAACTCCCCCACGCATATCGAAGATGTACTACTAGGTACTCGAAAAAAAATATTCAAGGCTTGTTCGGTGAGAGCAAGTACAGTGAGGGCACGGTCTGGACTGCAGTCTGCTGCAGTCTGCAGGTTGTGGGGACGTGGGGATGTGCGACGGACAAGGCCGTTGACGTTAACTTGGGGGGAGCTCAGGTAGTCGAGTAGGTTCAGACTTGGCTAGCTAGATCGAGAGTACGCGATGTCACATACAATCGTTTCCTTTTTTTCTATTTTTTTTTTCTTTGCTGTGCGTGCGTGAAGGACGTTCGCCAAATCGATATCCACTAGTCTGGAACGAGGACTGTTTCCCCGTGCACGATTTGAAATATGTTGTTGCGCACTCACGTGCACCAGTAATATTCGTGAGGTTCCTGTTTAGGAAAGCATCAGTGAAATAAGCTTGGCATAGTTATCCAATTAGGAACGTTTGGCGATGGAGTGGGGATTTCCCAGACCCTCGAGGCGAGATGTCTCGGTAATCTCGAGATCGTCTCGTCTAAGTCCTATCCGCGTCTTCGCCTCGTCCCGGGAACAAGACTAGTCTACGGAGTTCTCTCGCCTGTCGATGCCATCTATCCGGACCACGAACGACTTCATCCCCGTATGCTCCTTACCAAGTACTTAAGTATCTACCTAGTATAATATGCTAACGTCGAACTTGTGTTTCAAGATCACAAGGCTGGGCAGCATTTAGACAACATATAGTCAGTCAGCCACTCGAGCACAGAATTTGTCTGAAACCGAGTTGCAAAAGCGCATACAGCTGCATATCTTCAACGGCATACCTACCAACGTTCATGTCCCAACCCAACATGCGGAACTAAGTACTATAGAGTGCTTGCAGAGTGCAGAGTAGGTACTCTACTCGAGTACAGGTTCTGCAATGCATTCCAACGCAACAACAAATATTTTCTGGCACTCTATCTCTTGCCAACATGTTTGAAAATCCCAACGAGGGTACCGCACGTCGACTAGAGCACCTACTTGCACCTTTGCATCGATATCTGCATATCAATCGACCGTTGGCCCCACCAAACCTCCTCGATCGTCTCCTTACATCTACAAAGTAAGGTAGGTATGCCCTAGCCTCGGTATATCCATTGTATGTAGATTAACAATACCTTAGCGATCTTATCTCCCCTCCTACTTTCCCTTACTTGTGCATCTTCAGCTTCGAACCTAACCCTCCTCTATGCACGGCAAGGAGAAAAAAAGCAAGGGAACTAGGAGAGGGTGAGAGGCTACGCAGGTAGGGGGCTCCCCCAGGACGTTGCGATTGCAATTGTTTGATCCAACGATCACCACAAATTAATGATATTCGAGAGAAGGCGCAAAAAAAATGTCGAAATGTCAGATTGCGCACCAGCCAATCAACGACCCCCGAGACACGAGTCACGTTAAAACAAAATACCTAGGTAGATCTAATTAACCAACTAGAAGGAAGAAAAACCAACCACCATTAACTGTCACGGCCAGCGATTTAACTTTTTTTTTTTTTAAAATGGTGGAGGACCAATTACAATCAGCGCTCTGGCCATAGCATTCGCCTTAAGCTTATCGATTTCATGCCTTATCACGAAAATTCGAAAGAATCACACTAAAAGTGTTTCTCGAACGTCTCTTTTTTTTTTCCAACTTGACTTGCGACTTACTCGAGTAGAGTGGTACTCGCAACCAATAAGAGGTAAAGTAGATAGTAAAGGCAATCTCCGACTTGAAACATTTTTTTTTTGTTGCTGTTGTTGTTGTCTGTCGCCGAGGGGTCTGGGCTTACAAGCATAAATATGAGGTGCTCGAATATGTAAGTGTAAGACTACCTTGTCTGCGGGAGAGATAAGGTACTCACTCACTTTAAATTTTAGCAGGTAACGCTCGATAGACTCTCCTTCGACAAAACACAACCACATGAAAAGAAAAGAAAAAGACAGAAAATCGGAAAAAGAAAAGAGTAATTAAACATATGCATCACCTTTTAAATCAGGTGTTTGATTTCACTTCAGAGTGTGCGTGTGTGTTAGTCTTGGTGTGTGTGAGTGTGTGTGTGGAAAAGCTTGAATGGGGGATCATCTGGAACTTGCAGCAGGTACCCGCGAAGAGGTAGGTTTTTGAAGATCTTTGTTTTCACACTCACACTCGAACATTGAATTTCACTTTACTCGCGATCACCCACCAATGGGTTGTCGACGTTACTTAGTAACTCAATGTCCTGGTTGCAATCCCTACCTTGGTTGAGTACAAATTAGAGTGGTTTACATATTGAGTCTACCGTGGTTCAGAAGCTTAAGGGCAGCCAGTCAGTGGTTTAGCCTGTTGGTGGAGCGGTTAGCTGTACGGATACGGAGGAACATTCAAAGTGAGTCCATGTGAGCATCTGGTAGGTGTTGGAATAGAGTATCTCTGAATCTGAATCCGGAATCGATGCATATGTCTGACGTTACAATGTTGATATTCATATTAATGGTGAACGCTTGGGATGCATATGAGGGAATACTGGGCCTATGCTTATAATTAATTTTAAAGGTACGTACGGGACTACAAGTCTAAACGCCGCTATCTGTCTGTTAACATCACATAAATGCCCCAGCCCAGTTGTTCAGTTATTCCGAGACTCTATAGCACAATTGCAAGATGCAATTTCATCCTCAATTCACATTCACGTATACATTCACATATCGGCCACTCTCTCTATACCCAAGGTATACTCTCTTAAGTTAAGCTTTGCAATTATTGGCTCGAGCTCCGCGGGCCGGAATGATGTGAAACACATACAACACACGACTCAGATTTTCAAGACATCAAGAGATTACCTATCAGATCTGTAGTTACCTTTTCTCACGTTATATACCTAACTTGAACATTTAGGTATTTGGGGTTAGAGTAGCATGCATGGAAAAGCCTTAGCCTTACCACGCTCGAAGCGGTCATGTCCACGCGAAACGTTGTTTGAATTTCAATTTGGATCGATATCTTACTTACGGAGTATACCTGGTAGTTGACCAAGAGTCACGCGTTAGTTATGTGTTGCAATTGAGGATCGTCGAAGTCTGTCCTGATTCACTGGTGGACGTATTCGAGCTCGAGTACTCTTATACAGAGTCCCAACAGCAAGATCGGCGGCCGTTTTTTTTGTTGTTGTTTAATCTTTTACCTTCTCTTTAAAATTTACCTAATCTCTCTTGCTACCACAGTCACAGTCACAGTCACATTTGTACGTATACCATGGCGCCATGGCTATATATCGATAAAAAAATTGATGGGTGAGAATTCTAGAATGTAGTGGTTTTGGCCATTGGTACAGCCGGTGCAGAAAAGTAATCGGACAGTGGCGTTGCCAAGCAGAGGTTTTTGTGTACGGTTGACACGGAGAAAATGCCATACAACTCGCTGTACACAAAAACCTTGGCTTGGCGACGCCACTGTCCGATTACTTTTCTGCACCGGCTGTACCATGGTTTTGTTTAAATTTCGTTTCGCGATTGATATTAATTAATATTGCAATTTTCTGTTTTTATAACGGTGACATTGCAATTGCAGCTATGTGCCATGAGACGAATTTTAGTTCGAGCTTTTTCATCTCGACGGGACTTGAAGATCGATATCTAACCAGGCTACCTCTTTGTAGATATCGACATCGCGACCATCCGAATTCGGAACTACCATTTTTTTGGAAGAACGTACCTTCCCAATCCAGTACTCTAGTCTCTTGCCTTCCCTTTCTTCCTTCCTTCCTTCCCAATTCAGGGTCCATCCATCCATCCCCCCACCGAGACTACCTACCCCCCACACCCTACATGCAATCCCACAATCCCACATCCCACAATCGCACTGTACATACAAACAAATCAACAAAACAAATTTAAACTATATCACCATGGCCAGGTACCCAACATACATACATGCCATTTAAACATATAAAAAAGCAAAACGCAAAACCCCCGCCGACTCCCACAAGAAACAAAAACAAGAAACAAAAAAAACAAAAACCACACTTACTTGCATCGATAATCGATATCCGCACCCGCATCGCGAGGGGGGATCCTCTTAAATTCATGTCACACACACACACACACGAGAGACGCGCACGCATCAGCCTTCTCAATCCGTACCTACATATACTTTTTCACAACATCTCAACTCAACTCATCACACAATATATAGCATAGTGAATTTAAGATAATCCAATGCAATGCATGAAAGTGATTGTTTTGCCGTATGCGGCGGCGGCCGACACTCACTTACACACACGAGCTCAACACAACTCACAACTACCGATCCGATCCTCCCACTCCCTCTTTTTTTTTCTTTTCCTTCTTGTCGAAGTTCTCTCTACACCACCACTAGGTACCACCCACCACAACACCCTAGGCTGGCACACACTGAACAGAACAGTAACGAAGCAACAACCAGACAGCAACAGCAACAGCAACAGCAACAGCAACAAATCCCACCCATCCCATCGATCCATGTCCGACATCCCTCATAACCATGTATCCCTGTCCGGCAAACCAACCACACAACACAACCAACCACCGGCACACCCAAGCTCTAAGCTCTCAGCTCTAAGCTCTAAGCTCAAGTAGGTATACTCTAACCAACCACCCACTCACCCACACAAAATCTTGCAAAGAGTCTCACTTCACTTCGAATTCACTCACAGTGCGCACAACTTCAAGTTTCAAATCTCAAGTTCAAAGTAAAAATGTAAAGAGTAGTAGTAGTAAAATTTATAGCGCTCGCGCGCACCGATAATATAAAAAACAAAACAAAACGAAACCAATGTAGCTACTATATAAGCTACATGGCTAATAATGATATATAAACACAAAAAAAAAAGAAAAAAGCCACCCAAACTCCGCGCGTACCATAGCCACTCGGAAATCAAGGATATGAAGAAGAGGTAAGAAAAACAAAAAAAAAAAGAACAATCCCAAATAATTTCCCAAAGTCGAGCTCTCAAGCTTTTTTCGTACGCGTCGTAAAAAGATAAACAATAAACAATAAACAAAATTCCCATGGTGCACGTAAAACGACAATAAAGAAAAAACAAACAAAGGAAAAAATACTCGAGAGGTAATTGTAGCAGACGTCCCACCAATTGTTGTGTGTGTGTTGACAAAGGAAAAAGGTTTAAACAAAAAAAAAGAAAAAAAAAAAGAACTCCGTATGCAAACTCCTCAAACAATGATATGTGATGATGCGATGGAATGATGAAAACGAAAAGAAAAAGGCCATAAACGATATGATGTGCAATGCGACAGGGTGTAAAAAAAAGAAGAAACGTTGCAAGCCGGATTTAATCAAAGTAAAGCGCCGACGTCTCACGATAACTCGATGTGGTAGTGTTGAACGAATCGATATCATGTGACTGCTTGTACTTCTTGTGGCTTCGGAAGTTCTTCAAATTGCCCAATTGCCAGACAATCTTGTCTAGTGTGCTGCCCTTCTCTGATACACTGATGATATCAGTCTCGGTCTCGGATGAGAAGGAGGATGTCCTTGAGACAATGCTAGCAGACGAGTTGTACTGGCGGCAGATCTCCTCGCATTGGTTGATCATATCGAGGGAGAGGCGGAGGTATGCGTGGATCTTTTCTGTGAGAGCGGACCATCCACCCCTGGCGGCCTTGAGGGAGTTGAGGATTGTTGGGCCGCTCTTTGAGAAGTGTGTGATGCACTTCCATAGGTGCATGCGGTTGCTTTCTAGGAGTTCTGAGGGGAGAGAAGCGTTGATTGATGGCTCTCCAATGGGGTAGAGTGTGTTGAGCATGGCAATGCAGTTTGACTTGTTGTAAGCCCCATTCTCAAACTCGCTGATCATGGTCTAAGAAGATGTGATGTTAGTATGTTGTGTGGAATTGGGAGCTTTGTATTGCTTGGACTTACCCATTGCCTTATTCCGACCAAAACTCTGCTGTATAGACTGTCCACCTTCTGCATCCTCTCCTTCAACTCCATTATTCTGATATCCCTCGAGTCCACACCAGCCTCCCTCATGACCTTTGCGATCTCCCTCTTCCTCCTGTCCTCCAAGTTCTTCAGGTAGTCGAGAGCAGTGAGGGCTTGGTCGAAGTCGGCATCCTCCACTTCCCGAGGAAAGCACTTTTTGATGAAGCTGCTGAGGAAGCTGTGTGGTAGTGACCGTGGCTGCGATGGGAGCGAGGCAATGTGTTCCATCATCAGCATCTTGAAGTCGGCTGGGTTGAGCTTTGGGTTCGAGTTGAGGATGTAGGTTGTTCGGAGAGGTAGCTCGATGTAGTTTTCTGGGTGCACGAATAGGTGATCCATGATCCAGTTCATTGCACCACCTTCTTGTGAAGATGAGTCGCTGCCATTCGACGACGGGCGGGACATGTACTGTGAATTCATTCTGGCGGCTGCTTGTATTGTGGGTGTGATGAAGCTGTATACTTGATAAAGCTGGGGTGCGTCGAATTCAAATCAGTTCAGTGCAGGTATGTTCTGTTTGTATGTCTGGTGAAGCTGTACTGAGGTATCCGAGAGGGCGGGGAGGGGTGGCAGTATATGTATGAAGCGGACGTGGGCGAGGTGGACTGAAAAGGAGGAGAGTTTCTGGGCTGCATACGCTTAGCTGGGGTGTGTGTGGGCGGGCGCAATAGGCGCAATATTCCCCGGCAGCGAAAAGGCGAGCGATTCTCGCCCGCCCGGGTCCGCACCCCCCCCCTCGCTCCCACCCACCCACCCACCCACCCGCGGCTGGCACACACACACCCACCCCCCGGCTGGCTTCCCACAGCGTCCCACACCGCGGCCGGGGGCCCTGGCCTGCTGCCCGCCCACCCTGCCCGCCGTCCCTCGACCCCGGCATCCCTGCGCGCACCAATGCGCCTGCACCGAGGCTGCCAGCGCCGCACCTCCCACGCCGAAATGCAACGCACGCACGCACGCACGCTCGCACGCATCCCACGCGCTGAATCGCCAGCCAGACGGCACAGCTGCGGCGGGCCTCCAGGGTGGAGCGGTGTGATAGTGATGAGTGGCCGGCCAAGCGGCCAGTGTTGGAGTTTGGCGATGGGTGCCCCGAGAGCCCTTCCGTCCTTTGCTCTTGGCCCATCTCCGCGGCCGGCCCTGCTGCCCCCCACCCCTCCCGCCAGGCCTTGCTTTCCCTCGCGACCATCTCTTTCCATTCATTCTTCGTTTTATGGCACATCTCCGATATTACTCAATGATACGGCGCAGCGACATTTCACCGTTTCGTGCAAACAGGGCGGATGTTCGTCTCCATCACACGGCATCCTGGATGTTCAGCGACTGTGAAATGAAGGTGATTCATCTCTTGGAAGCACATGTTGGGATGCATCTAGAGGCACGTACGGATACCGGTGTCGAGAAATTCCATCCACCTTTTCCCTGCTTCAGCTCATCAACCAACATGAATCAGACAGTTTCAGACCGCCCGATAATACTACAATATTGCAATGTTTGCCATATGATCTACTGCAAACTGTTTCCAGCCAACGTGACTCCTTACTGCATACTGCTCCGCATCCCTCCTGCACTCCGTTGCGATGCATCGCCCTCGGCACCCCGTCCGAGCCAGCATGTAGGCAAGACTGCCGACCGACCGGGGGATGGCGAAAGGCAAAGCAACGGGGCCGGGGTTGCTCCCAGTTGGATCCGCCGGGCGTTGGAGCGCCCCGAGAGCACCCACCCTACCGATTCCTAGAGTGCCCGCAGACCGAAGTTGCAAACAGGAACTGCTCCCTGGCGATACATGCAAATGCCGTGGGCTCGCCCTTTGACCTCTATTCCACCCTCTGATAAGTCTTTCGCAAACGCCCGCCGTTGTTGCACACTTCTTACTGGCTCGGAGAGTGCGAAAACTAGAGCAGAGTGGAGTGGGAGTGGACACTCCAGTCAATGTTTGTCTGCGTGGCTGCTGGCGATCTTTCCACTTTGACTCCTGCTCACATTCACCATCGATATGTCGAATGTCGCTCTCGCCCATCCAGCGGTGCACGTGGAGTATCAAACTGCGACAGGCAAAGCGACCGCCACGAGAACAGCAACCGCCTTGCCCGACTGTTCCAATGTATCCTGCTTCCATAGTGCATCCCATCATTCATTCGCACGCCGTGCGAAATGAACAGAACCGCTGGCCAAAAGTCACATATCCCCGCGCCCACCGTAAGGGCCCAGATCTGGCACCTTGCATCACGACTTTGAATTCGCCGCAGCCAACATCAACCACTGCAGCAAGGCCGCCGCGCACATGCCGCCCAATTACTGTTGGATGGCTCCTTCACTTGATCAAACTTGGGACAACTTCTAACAAGACAAATATGCAGTTGCAGTGCCCTGACCGCGACCCCCCACAACTGCCGGGTGAACGCCAAGACCCCCTGGTTTTCTGACTGACCGGTCAAAATGTCTCGGCCGCAAGCTTGCGGGAAGCCAAACTTTCTGATCGTTGGGATGCCGGAACGGCAAAACTGTTTGCAGTCGCTGCCTATCGCTGATCGTCACGGACCTTCTGAATTTCCTTTTACAGGATGTTTAATTGCACCAAAATGTTTGGGGCGCAAAAAAGGCGAGCAATGGTGCCATCGTAGCGTTCACTGGTTGCCTTGGACCAAGGCCCTTTTTTTCACTCTTCACGGTGTTGACCAATCAGAGTCTCACCGTTCAATAGGGCCTTTATGCCTTGGCGTTGCTCTGATTCAAATTAAGCGATTTTTCCTGAATTGGGTAAAATATCTTTGACTGGGGGAACCAAAGGCTGGGCAGAGACAATTGGAACATATCAACTCTCAGCGAATGGTATCGCAGTGTTGACCTCGCCTAGCATAAGGATGGTGATTGGCAACTTACAGCTCGCTTCTTCTTAGCCAATAGCACATCGATTTCGCCTACAGCGCATAGGCACAATTTTTGTCGCAAAAATTGTCAAAGTTTATGGTCGGAGCTCATGTTGGAGGATCTTCCATACTTCAGCAGACATCAGCTGGGAGCTTGCTTTCCTCCTCTTGGGCACGAGGTCACTTTCCTCCTCGAATCCAGAGCCAATCAACAACTTTTTGGACAGAGCTTGGACTTGCTTGACCAATGAGCTTCTGGAGAGCCATTCCCCCCCCCCCACGAAGATTACTGTGGCGGTCTGCGACCCCCAGTTGATCTTCGTGGTGTTTGTGCGCGAGAGGGGAGCGCAAATCAAACTTTTCTGGCGATTGCATATATTGGTACCGACAATTGGGTTATGGTACCGACCCATTGGGCGGTACCCACTGACCAATGGGTTGCTTTTTCGGTTCCGAGCATGTGTTCTCGTGCCCCGACGTTTAAAATGCCAAAGCTCGCAGGGGTTGTGGTTTATCATGCCAGCGGGCGGGTTATGCCACTTTGTTAGCCATACCTACCTGTCAGTCTCGACCTATCTGCCAACTATTGCGGGATCGGGATCATGACTTGAAGTTTAACTAAATCAGCAAATCTTATCGTTTGAGAGCTTTACGGCCTCTTCGAGGGGCTGGGCACGAGACTACTTTACGGATGCTTTATCCAACTACCTACTTAAGTAGCTCCCTTGAGGTAGTCTCGCGATCGTTCCCCTTGAGGTAGTCCCTTGCCCAGACCCCACCTCGTCCTGATATTTCTCGCATACCACCCCTCACAGAGGACGAGGCTACCTCACACTCCCCTCGCACTCCACTCTCGATCAAATCTCAGCCAAACAATCTATCTATCAGGTACAATTTACCCCCACTTGTTTGACAACCTTCTCGCCTGGCTCCACGGCTGCTTGTCGGTCTCTTAGCGGTGGTCCTATGATCCTCATGATGTCACAGCGTCACAAGAAAAGTCAAAATTACTTTTGGGTAGAATGAAGCTATAGCTCAAGTGCAGCGTTTACAATGGTGAATTGGCCAAGGCTGGGGAAGGTGTTGGTGAAGGCGAGGAGGAAGAGGAAGAGGACGAAGAAGGAGATGATATTACTGAAGGTACAAATGTTGAGGCAAGCGGTATTGAGTGAAGTAGACTTAATATTGAGGGTACGAATGGCTGAACTGAACGGTATTGAGCGGGAGTAGCAAGTTCCTCCAGTGAGCTTACTTACTGCCTACACTCGTAGGTAGCCTTGTGCTGGGTACGCATGTTCTCGTGGAAGTTTGAGCAATTTGTTCTCAGCGCTCGAGCAAGGTAGGCTATTCCAGCTTTGGAAGACGACAGATTTCCTTGGCGGACACCCAATCACCGTGATTTAATCGAAATATTTGGTGGTCTGGGAATTAGGTCGTCCCAAGATAGCCCGTCGCTCCTCACCACGAGCCCCCCCCCCCACATTTCCAAAGAGCCAATTTGGGACTTTGATTTGACTCCGTGGATCACAAATCTCTCTTATGTCGGTGAGTATTTGCCGCTCGGAACCTCTTGGGGATCGCGATTCCAACCGCTGGGTACGGGACCTGCTGTGTTGAGATGGTCCAATCTGATATTGACATGGGGTAAGGGGGGGTAACCCTGGGAAAATACAGGGGTTTTATGCTGGTTTCCACTGTGCCGGCTCTCTTAGCGACCCTAATCCACGGTTCCAGCATTTGGCATTTGACTAAAATGTCGCGGCGACCATCTTTTGCTCGACCCCCCATTCTTGGCCTTTTGAGTTGCCCCCCCCATTGTGCCGTCTCAATTAACCCCCCATTCTGTACCTCCAGGCTGGAACCATCGACTAAGGAAGAGCAAACACCAAGTCTCACTTTTCGACAAGTGTCAATGTGAGATGACCCAGCAGATGGGATCGGTATGATGGTGGGGGGGAGGGGGTTCGAGACAGGTACCTAAGTAGGTAGGTAAATAAGCTCTTGGTACCTACTCTTAGAGCCTCCCACGCTTCTCTCCACGGCAAGAGGTGTTGGATTTTGGGGTCAGAGGTCGGCGACCATCTTTCAAAAGTGCAAGCTTGCCTGCAATGCACTGGCACAAATGTATGTATTGGGCTCTCAAACCAAACTTTCGGGTTTTCCTTATCAAGGAGATAAGATGCTCTATATCGCCTGCCCGTCCGGCCCCCGAGTCGAGTGGGGTTGAGCCCAAAATGTCATCGCTCTATCCGTACATGCTGTGCCTATGGCGAAGTCGACTCAACAAACATTCCGGGCAAGGTGGAAGACGGAAGGTGGGGTGGCCAGGTTAGGTCAGGTCAGCGTCGAAAAGAGACCCCGAGCACGGATTACTGAGGGAGAGAGGAATGCAAACTCGCCGATAGCAGCACCGGCGAGGAAATTCACCACCCACTATCGACACTGTGGGATATTGAAGTTTGCTTTTGCTGTGTCTAGAATGTGGAAGGTGGAATTGAGGGGTTGTTGGAATCGAGCGGTTCCAGTAGAGTCCTGAGTGGTGTTTTAAATTGAGAATGGAGACGGAGGCTGGTGGTTGAGCGTGGTGGTTGTTTCTTTTCTGCCCAGGGGTGTTCTCGTGCCATACGCGCGGGGGGGCTTCTTCACTTGAACGGCAGCGCAAGCGCCAAGAACTGCATACATGGTCGACGGACGGAATTCCCACGGATCCGGGTTGCTTAAATTCAAATTTCACATACCTCGAAAGAATTCAAAAACATGTTTGAATAACTCGTCTTACCCCGCAAACAGTACGCACTCGCTGAAGCCGTGGACGCCGCCTCTCTCCATCCTCTACGAGAGGGAGAAAGAGGACAATCTTAGGAATTATATACTGATCCGTGGGGCTTTTTTAATCGAAGCCAAGCTTAAGAGTGGCAGAAACGTGAATGCCTTGGTATCTCTATTTATAAGGAGAATCCAGAGGCGTGGGCTACTCTTTATATCGACCGTGATGGGGGGAGGGAAATAGACTCGAGGCTAGGAGGGAAACTCACAATCTTATTGCATAGGTAAGTGTGCATAACACAAGCCAAGAGGATATTTTCAGGGAGTTTCCACTAGGATGAAAGAGGTGCGCCAAGCCTCAACCCACTGCCCAAGTGGGTAATTCCTGAGTTCGGAGGGTTGCATCTTTTGCTACGAGTGAGGCCTGGTTGGCTGAGTTAATGTGCAAAGACCAGTACATCTCGACTTCGCGGCTGTCAAACACATGATCAATGTGGATTTGACGAGAACAGGAAACAGGAGGTACCTGGGTACCTACTTACGGCATACCGTCCTTGATGCACCCAGCCGTTTTTTTCCAGGTGCAGCCGGTTCGGCAGAGCGCGGGGAATTGAGTTTGTGTGGGAGGGAAGGAGAGGAGGGGAGCGCAAACAGGAGGTACCGCACCCGAAGTTCAGACTTTGAGTGGCCTTGTGCGGACTTGTGCCTCCTCGACTCCTGCTAGTCTCGGCTTCTGCTAGCATTCCTAACGCCTATAATGGTGCTACTGGTCAATGGGAGCTTGATGATGGAACAGATTTAGGATTTATATTGTAAGTTGGCGACTTCAAGTAGTCGCGAAATTGAGCGCATGACTTGGCCTCTGGATGGCCTGTTCTCGTGCCTGCGTGGCCCAGTTATCGCGACTTTCAAGGCGGCGAGCTCGAGGCTACGGTATTTGATCAATTGATTTCAATGGCCATTGATGCCAGCCAGTTTTAACATTTTGTTCTAGTTCCCCTCCAATATGCATATATGAACAATGCTCTAGCTCCATCTCTCTCTCCACTCTCCATAATAATAATAACATACTCATTCGCAATCCACCTCAGAAGCTGTTCTCGTCTCAGAAGCCGTGCTGGAGGTGGTCTTGATACAGGGATTCCAGTCAATGCCGGCCACGCTTCTTCGGCATCTGCGAGAACGTTGGCTTTATATATAGAGACAATGTCACCAGAATAGGACATCAGATCAAAAGATGCCCGATATTTGAAGAGCACGCAGAGAAAACGCCCGAGGAAATTGTACTTTCCTGCTAGCGTCTGACCTGCGGCTGGCTGAGTTTGTATTATGTGTGATATATCCAGATGCTCCGGCGTAGTCTGGTTCCCCGGATATCTGCGAGGCTTCGGCTGGTCTCGAGATTGGAAGCACTTGGTCTGCGTCGTTTCCTGCTCTGTCCACCGGCGGATTCGTCGTGGGCTGGACGGCAAGGGTAGGTATCTCGCACTCGCATGCCTTGATTCCGTGAACTGCTAATCAAAGTTGTCAAGTTTATATACCGTGCCGGCCCACGCGGAGGCCATCTCGGCCCAGACGTCAGATACGCTCACACGGATCCGCGGACATGCCACGGACGCACGCAAACCCCGCCGCGC
Source organism: Peziza echinospora (assembly GCA_024516245.1). Classification (NCBI taxonomy): domain Eukaryota; kingdom Fungi; phylum Ascomycota; class Pezizomycetes; order Pezizales; family Pezizaceae; genus Peziza; species Peziza echinospora. Next base: position 612,781 of record JAJLQT010000019.1, on the reverse strand, counting down.
TCTACACGCCCTGCCGCCCCGCTGCTCGCACCGCACGCTGGCCACAATACTAGCCCTTCATCACCTCCCGCCCTCCTCTCTCCCCTTGCATCTCCTCCACCACCCACCACCGAGGCTGCTCCAGATCACCAGGCTGCGGTTCCTCAGGCGGCCCCACCATCTGCCTCTGCGCGCTCTCCGTTTGCATATGTCATCAGGATTTCTTGCGGTTGCCCTCCAATCAGCACCCGCCCACCCCCCCACCTCCCTGAATTCCTCCACCCCCCCCGCCCCCCTCCTTCATTCGACACCCACTGCTTTCTGTGCACCCTGGCCGTTTCTGCAGAATCGCAGAGATAGGATCTGAGGGATATACTGCTGCTCATTGGTCTGTGGTCCTAATTGGCCTGGTTCGCTATGGAGACCACGTTCCTGCCCTCAAGAGCTGCCAACTCCGCCTCGGCCAACATCTATAGAGGCACATATTGCACGACAAGCAGCAGCAACAGCAGCAACAGCAGCAACGAGCCCCGTCTGCGGCGTACGATATTGCACGATGACAACGACGGCCATGAGCCCTGTGGCGTTCCTCGTGTATCCAACATGGGGAACGTAGTGACAGGGTCGGCCAAAAATCACCTGGGTGCCACCGTCTCTCGTGTGGAGGCCTACGGCATCATGGCCAAAGAAGCTGGTCCTGCCGGCGGCAAGGCAAAATATTATGGCTCTGCGGCTACAGGCACACACCCACTGCTGCCTCAAACAGAGGGTACACCACGTCTGAAAAAGACTCAAAGAATGAAGTTTGGCCAACCACGGGAGCATGAGCAACCTATCCATATATCTATCGACGCAGGCACCGGCAGCATGCCTGCAGCTCATGGCAGTCACGATCCGAACGTCACATCCAGTGCATGTGAGTACGACGAAATGGACTTTTCTTCTTACTGGTACGGTGAGCCGAGCCGAACGCCAACAACTATTGCTGCAACGCTCCAAAGCCCTCATGGGATGGAAGAACGGGATGTGGAACCTTTGGAGCTTCAATACCAAAGGGCACTTGGAGTAAAGACGGAACCGGAATACGGATCTGTGAATGGCGGCTTGAGCTATGACGGATCTGAGACAGATAAACCACTTATGATGAAAGCTACGAGAAATGTTCACGATATCAAGAATGATGCACGCAAAGAAACTAATGATGGACAACGCAAGGCCAATGATAAAGAGGCACAAAGGCCCATGCCCCAAACGATCCCACACATCCTTATCCAGACTGTAACACCCCCGGACAGTAAACCTCTTCAGCAGCAACGACAACCAAAGGACGAAATTACCACAGGCAGGCCATCCCCAGCCCTTGCTCCGATCGCATCAAGGCAATGCCTTCCACCAGTCAACCTTGTACCGACCAACAACAGACTGCCGCGAGAGGTCAATCTCGCAACACCAGAATACACCTTGAACACCCCACATGCTTCGATAACCCGGCAAGTACTACCAAACGACACCACTATCCGAGCCGGGCCCCACAAGGAAGCTGCATGCTCTGCCTCTCAATATGAAAGCTTCAAGAACAGAGTGGAATATGAGGCTTTGACAAATCCAGGTTCCGAACTCACTCGGAACCCTCACTCTGTGCAATCAAGTGTAACCCAAGCGAGTCCAGTGGCTGCCCGCCGAGGTGCAAATTTATATGCTGGCACAATTTCAAATTCCACCAGCTGGAGCCAGGTGATGCATACTGACTCTGAAAAAACAATTGGACAACCTGGTTTGGACCGGCAAGGGTACGAGTCTGATGACACTGGTACTCCAACCATCGTGATTGTCGGCCATGATTGTCCCTCTGAGAACTACATCCATCAAGATTTTACCAAAGAAAGCCTCAGAAGGAAATGGGAGTATGTTCAGAGCTATACACAGTGGCCTAAACTGAAGGGTCCAGATCTGTGGTCGCGGAGAACACCATACACAGGAGTGGATTGGTGCGAGTCGATTATCGCTCAAGGGCATCATTAGGTATAACCTTTGAGTGGCACTAAGCTGTCCCCTCACATGCTAATTTTCTGGTAGAGCTTGTTGAAAGTTTTCTAATTTCTTTCTCTTTTTCATTTGAGTTTAGCTTTGCGTCGTCTTGTGGCATTCCCACTGTTTGTCATGTTCAAATGGCAGAGTAGATACCCTGTCTGGCGCAAACTGCACGATACCCATACCCAGTTTTACACCATTGTTTTGATGCTACACCAAAAATGAGCAGAACTTCCTCGGAATACCAAGATGTGGCTGGTTTACATGTGGGGAAGTCTCTCTGGCGGGTGTTGTTTCCTAGCTGCATCTTTGGCTTCACGTCTGGAGGCACTTATGGCAATAGAAGTTAGCGGGAGAATGTTCTAAAGTTTCCGCTTCGAATGCATGCGGTGGTGATTACTTGTGGCGCCGCCACAGGGGTGTTTGGGATGGACGTGCATTGGTGTTTATGTGGCTTGCTTGCGCTTTTGGAAGACAAGGTTCCAACCCCATTTATCCATCTTTTGTTCGATCATTTTGTCCTTTTCTTGTTGCTTTTCTCTGCTACTTATTTCCGTTTGTCCAACTTGCTATTGTTTGTTTTGCTCTCATGACTCTATGAATGGCTTTGTGGACTATTTCGTTAATTTCTAACCCGGGTCTCGTCTTATTGCTGGCCGCGCAGTGTTATGGTGTCTTGGTGCGACGGCACCGGCAGCTGCTGTATGTTGAGTATGTTGAGAGATGAGGGTCAGGGTATAATCGGCTCTTGGGGTTGGAAGGTGTGTTGTCGAGGTCATGATGGAGGGATTTATTTTTCTTTCTTGTTGGTGTTATTGGGCTTTTAATCACAATTTGTTTTTCTATCTCCAAAGCCTCTAACCCCCCTGTGAGCGCTCGTCAATTCCCAGGCATCACATCACTATCACCATCATCATCATCATCATCATCATCATCATCATTAATTACCTATTTTTCTTTCTTTCGTTTTTCTTTTCGTTCTGCCGGTTCTCATGTCTTGATCATGAATTGTCTTCCTTTGTCGGTGTTTTGAGTTTATTCCCCCTTGTACAATATGCTGAGCGCTTCCTACGCTTCTGATTTCCATTGTCGTCCTTTTCTTTTCTTTTTTTTCTGTCTTGAATTCGTTCCGGGTATTGTCTACCTTTTTATTTGTTTTTTCTTCTTTTGAGTTGCATGCATGCGTATGTGCTCTTCTTCCCTTCCATCTTTTTTTCCCCTACTTTCTTTTCTTTTGCTTGACTCTTAGTACTGTCAAGCTTGAGAGTGCCGTCATGCGCATGCGCATGATGCATCATGTCAATAGGGGATTTTTTACTTTCTATTTTTTCTTTTTTTTGTGTGCGTGATAGCTTTTTTTTTAAATGTCCGCAAGCTTCGAATTCGAATTTTGTTTTCCTTGCAGATTCCTTCTTGAGACATTCATATTTTGGACGGTGATGGCATTTTACCCATTTGGGTCGTTGACCCGGCGTTTACTAATTCTGGTGATTATAGCGTGAATGTTTCCTCGTGGCCGATATCATGAACCATACTCAAATTCATATGTTTTGCTATCCTAAGTTGGAGGTGAGGCAGGTTTACGTTACTACCCCTCGAAAGTACTCGTACTCGTACTGGATCCCTCGAGCTACCTAGTCTCGTGAGAGCTACCTACCTACATTGTAGAGTACCCAAACAGGCAGGCGTGCACTTTTCCTACTTCCTACATACATACTTCCTAGATACTGTACCGAGTGAGCGCCGGCACGGCCGGCGTCTGGGAGGTTTTGAGACCAGCTTGAGAGGCTTGAGACTTGGGTAGAGTAGTTAGGTACCTAAGGTCTCATGGCACTTGTGAGGTATTTATCCTTTTTAACTCCCGGGGATAGTTACTTTAAGTAGTTACCTATCGATTTGTGGATGGATGTTCATTGACAGGGGACCAGGGAGGGGGGGGATGAGGCGTCGTCGGCATGCATGTGCAGCTGGGGTTCAAATGGCTGGGGGGGATGTTGAGGATCCGGTTTACAGATTACCTACATGTTGTGGCTTGCAATGGTTGATTCAACTAAGCTACTGTGGAGAAGGTTTGAAGAGGGAGGAGAGGGAGAGGAGAGGAGAGTAAGCAGGATACTGAGGCGCCCGCGCTGGTATGGATCGAGGATGTGGAGCTCAGAATATGTGGAGCGTTCAGGGGGTGCACTGGACTCGAGTGAGTGAGTGAGTGAGTAAGTGCGGATTTATCATATGTGTTATGTGGGGCAAGCTTGCGGTGTGTGGATCTTACATGTTTGAGGTTTGGTCATGAGGGTACTTTACTTTACTTGACTTGACTTACGGTAGATCTTGATGTTACGTACTTACCTTATGCGGTAGTTACTCGAGTAGATACGGAAGTAATGTATGTACCTATAGTACTCGTACTTGGCCTCGAGTCTACCTACTCTGGATTTTAAGACACTTCTTTTTTGACGTGTGGAAGGATTAATTATTCTATTTTTGACAGGCAGAGAGTAGAGTATCACGAGACTGAGACTGTTACCTTGACTTACATACTCTACCTAGGTACTCGAGTAGAGTTACAAGGTCATGGGTCTGTATGTATGTAAAGCAGAGGTGCAAACATGCAGGGGGCGGGGCGATGCGCGCGGGGAAGGCTTAGGTACTCTAGGTTCGAATCGATAACCGGATATCCCAAATCCCTCCTCTGGCTGAGGGTATGGTGATCATGCTAGGCCTGGTACTCTAGGGACTTTAGGTGATGTGATGGTGATGCGTCGATGCGAAGCGAATGCGATGTGATAATATTGCAGAAAAAAAAAAGTGCTAGGGAGCTGAGCTCGAGGAACACTGGAGGTAGGTACTGTACTGGGTACCTGGCCCCGTGTTTAGGGAGCTCGAGCTCCGACACGAGAAGTGGCATGATATTTTTTGTTTTTGTTTTGATATCGATATAAAATTTGGCTTTCAAATTTCATGGGTCAGTATACGTACCTAGGATAGGGTAGGTAGCAGCGCTGGTATAAACTGTACCAGTACTGTGGCTTATCAAGATGTCGATAGAGCTAGTAATTGGAAGGTGGAGGTGGATCGGAGAGGTAGGTAGTGTTGGTAGGTAGATGGATCAGGCTATGGCTATATACTTGATGATCATACGATGTTTATTATTGCAAGCAAGCTTAAGCTTAGACTGATTTCGATTGTTTATTTGATCATGTTCAAATTAATCATGACACCTAAATTAATTTCTTGATCCGAACGCTGCCTGGCCAGTACCAGCGCCGTCCATGCAAAACACGTGATGTGCAATATATCCATCCATGTACTGTGATAATGAGATTGAGGGGTTTTGTTATCTCTCGGCCTGTAGTATACAGAGTATAGTTAACGTTTACAATCTAATTGTTCGAATCGATTCGAATCCTCTTTGTGTGTGTGTGTGTGTATACTACTACACTCTTTCTCGAGATCTTCTCCTCCATCTACCTTCAAAAAGACCTGCTGCTAGCTGCAAATATTAATGCTACCGGGGACATGCTTGTATGCACAGCAACTACAGATATCGCAGCCGGCCCTATCCCAGTGGCCCTAGGCCTGCAAACGTTTGTAACGTTTGCAAAGTACCGACGTCGACTCGAGGTCTACCTACACGTGCCGCACTCTAATATCAGGAGTCGTACATGTATTGTAGTATACAGTGCTTTTACATACTTCTTACCTACTTACCTAAAAAGTACGAAAAGAATTTAATAAACCTATAGCCTGGATAAACCTAGTAGTGGATCATTCTTGCGAGTTACTAGAGTACATGCATAATATTGTACTCGAGTACATGTACATGTACCGGCCGGGTCGGTTGGTCCACGGTATTTGTACTTATAGCTTACACCGTCGAAGTACTTTCCTTATTGAGTATGTAATTAGTGAATTGTGAATAATTTCATGACTGCTGGTTTGGGTAGGCCGGCGTGTGGATTAGGACCGTTAGGTATTACTACTTATGGTCCGAGGTGGTTTACAATTTTAGGGTAACGAGACTAAATTTTAGAAATTGTGAGGGAGAGGCACGAGACTGATCATGAGGGAGAGGCGTCTAGAGGATAGTGTATACTGTAAGTATACGGTATTCGATATATACAGGTATCCGGGACTACGCCCCGTAAGAACCCAGGAGCCCTAAAATTCTCAAATATTTCCAACATTCAAAAAAAAGTATATATGTTTAGTGTGTAATGTCAATTATGAAACAAAAACTAATATATCATAAGAAGAAATCCTGCATGTTTATTGAAGTTAGTTCAACAACTGCAAGTTCTGAAAATTTGATCATTCTTCTGATGATCATGAAGTGCGAGTTGAAACATATGCAAAAAAATTGTTTACACATTTAATACCGCTATTCTATAACCCATCCGCCTACCGCTTCACTTAGCTCCTGGGCATATGTTTGAGATTGAGGTTTACTTGCAAGTACGTAACATGTAGTATACAATTGTAATATAATTATGATATTTTATTGTATTTCCGGATTCGGATCCGGATCCGTTTGAGCAAACGTTTGTAGTATACATGCATGTACAAGACTTCGAATCACTCATATGTTAACTTCAGGGTAACTGTCTAGGTAGATCTTTACGTTGTAAAAACCAGAGGCCTGTGGCCAACAGTCGCGATCTCTAAATATATATAGCCATAGAATTCAATATAAGTACCGGACCGCGACTAATCATGATCATGATCAAACTAAGTTCTTAGATACAATATTATAATATTATAATTTAAATACCTTTATCAAAATTTCGAGTACTTACTAGTACGAGCTCAGCACGAACAAACCGGTCCCGAGGTGCCAGGAAGATCAATAATATTGCAAAAATCATTAGGTATTAGAATTTAGCTTTAGTTGCTATAAATCAAATTAATTGAATACCTAATCGATTTATTATTACTTTGCAAGCACATACCTACCTAGTGAAGAATGCAGCGCATATCCGGATCCGGAAAGTTGAGGGTAATTTGATGCATGAATCGATCATAATCAGGTTCCGGACCGGTTCAACTACCTACCTCATCTACCTCTTCATAAAGGTATTGTTATTCTAAAAGGTATATACGTTTTTTTATACTACTATACATGTGGCTACCGAGCAAGAATCGAATCGATAATGATGATGCATATGCCCTACGGTATACGAGGTATATACAAAAGGCCGGCCCAGAATAAATTTGACTCCGTAACTTGAAGCTGGAGCTGGAATCAGAGTTGTATACTAGCGGGCAAATATGTGCAAGGATTTAAATTTAGGGTAGAAGAGGAATGGATGAATGAAAATTAAAGATGAACAATATATAGCATAATGTTAACTCGACGTGGCGGTAAATTTAGAATGTTAGTTTTGGTATACGGGATATACGGGATCATGTAGCTGTGCAATCGATAATGAAAGGCCTGGAATTAAGCTTCATGCATTCGCAACGTTACTAATTCGCTTTAAATACGTACCTTGTACCTAGGTAACTACCTTTCACCTCATCAAGCTAGGTAGGTACTGATCTTAGGGGACGAGGCTACTGATCTTAGGCCTCTCACTACACAGCTTATATTATAACAGGTAATTAGGTACATAATCAGACATCAATCATAGTACATAACGTCAACATGCACATGAATGCAAAAATAAACACAAAAAAATAACAACTGGGCCGCTTCGTTCATGGTCAGCTCATCTTTGTACATAGCATAAAAAATACGACTAACATATACCACCCATACCCATCCATACAGGCACCTCCGGATCCCTACGCCGAAGAACGTCGACATCAACGTCGACGTCCATTGACCAATTTGCAAACAAGAATGAACCCCCCCCCCCCAACCAAATTGCAAGAAAAATCACAATCAGAATAATGAATGAAAGATAACGATAGAAAGAAAAGACTCCCCGGGCCCAGCAATGAATGGCCAATGGATTAGAAGAAAAGTTACAGAAAGAAAGGATAAGGGTGAAAGAAGAAAATTGAAAGTGAAAGTGAAAGTGAACGAGAAAAGAGGAAGAGAAACACCAACACAGAACCCCATATGCCATATGCATTGCACATGCAAATACAATGACCAACGTCAACAGCCTGCAGCTGGCCAACCAACATTACCAAACCACCAGTCCGGATCCAATTCGCAACAATAGAGGGTAAAAAAGACTAGCGAAAACAAAGGGGACGACAGCCAGCCCAGCCCACAACAACAAAAAGAACCCAAACTTCCCCAAGAAAAGAAAGAAGAAATTACAACACCCCCACGCACAAAAAACACCAAACCCAACACCAAATAAAAAGTTTGCAAGAGAAAAGAAAAACAAGTGAAGCAAAGAAAAACAGATGGAAGGGGGGACGTTTATAACGCCCCACCCCCAACGCTCCACACCTCAACGCCAATAATCTCAAACTTCTCTCCCTCGTCCGAAAGTGGCTCGTTACCAAACGTGGCACATGTCGAAGAAACACCCTTCTCGAAAATGTTATCTAGCCATAGGCCGTATTTACTATCTCTGTAACAGAAAGATCATTAGCAAAAAGCGTTCACTCATAATACCAGGATGGGAATGGATTCGAATTAAACATACCCGCCACCAACCGACAAGAATCCCTGCTCACACAAAATCATGTAATCATTCACCCCACTATATGGGAACGCCTTGAACGTCAACGTCGGCTCCGGCTGAGGAGGACGCGGTAGATGAACTGTGGATGAAGCCATAGACGTTGGAGATGTCGATGTTGATGTCTGGGTCTCATATTCTTCATCACTACTATCCAGAAGTAAGTTATCATTATGCTTCTTTGGGATATGTATCCCTAGATGATGGTGGTGTTCATGGTGCTGCTGATGCTGCTGGTGCTGATGTCCATTTCCGTTTCCTTGTGCAGCAAGTACCGGTTGAGCTGTTCTCTGTGCAATATCTACATAAGATGCTTTCCACAAAAAGCACTCGCCGGTGCCATAGTATCGTCCTCCGCTTACTTTAAAACGCTCATTCACAAATGCACCAAATATTCCGCCGCCATCATCCTTGACGACAAGTACGAATCCGCCTTTTTGGAATTCTCGCATGGCACATTTATCGTATAGAGTCGCTAAACTCACTCCGTGCTGTTCAAGAGAGTAGACGAGACTCCATCTATCGTGAAGCTGTAATCTAGGTGGTAAAAGCTGTCGGACCTCCTCGGCAATCGGGGTGCTGAGGAGGCGGGTTGTGGTATTTGCGGCGTAGCCTGTGAGGGTAATTGGCGGGAGCGGAGGTGGCTGATAGATACGATGTCGAGAGCCTGCGGACGGTGGTCTGGATGAGGGGTAACTCCGTGCCGAGCTCAGTGGCCCATCATGCTGCCTTCCATTTTGCCTGCTTCCGCTTCCTCCACCCCAGAATGACGATGAAGCGGATTCGGCGCTTGTCGATGATGACGAGTTCCACCGGTGTAGTGTCCATGAAAGTGCATTTGAGAGACTGCCCGGAAGTGAGATATGAGAGCTGTTTGGTGACGAAGAAGCCGTCGTCGACGATCGGGCCGTTGCAGTATCTCCGCGAGCCATACTTTCCGTTGTTGTTCTGTCGCTTGCTGTGCTGGTTTCAGAGTTTTGTTTGTGGCTGCTGCCGTTTGTAACTTTGTGGTCGTCGTTGTTCTTTGATGGTATAGGGTTGCGCAATTGACACCCATCCGCCGCAAATGGGTAGTGGAAGCTGCGTGAAAGAAGGCTAAACAACGAGATGCCGGTCGTCAAAGATGGTTGTCTAGAATGCACCTCGTGCCTGGCGCTGGTGTCTGGGGTGAGAAAGCTGTGATGTGGATGATGTGAGGTTGTTGGTGTGTCTGGCATCGCTTCCCACGCTGTCCTCGGGGGATGGCGGGCCGGGTGCTTATAAAGAAAACAGCTGAGCAGCTGTTGCTTTGTTGCTTGCTTGCTGCACGCTGCAAATCAATCTAACAGGTGGTGGTGGTTGTATCCTCGGCCTTGATAGCCTCCTCTCTGTTCAGTCTCCCGATTCACACTCTCTCTTTTTTGCCCTTGCTTTCTATTCGCCTGGCTGGCGTCAGCCTCCAAGCTCTCTCTCGGGTGTGGTTGTGGTTGTGGCCTTTGGTGGTGTGTTACGCACGCTTGCTGCAGCAGCTCGGACGATATAGGGCCGCCCACGAGACTGGGGCCCGCCAGCCAGGCCCAGTGCGAGCTGTGCGCCAACGGCTTCATCATAGTGGCCACTGGCGGCTCAGCGCTTGCGCTGCGTATGCGCGCCATGGAGGCCTTCCATCTGCTCCCTGCCAGATCGTAGCCGCATCTGGGTACTGGATTGAGAACTGGGCCGACCCATGACGATGTCTCTGGCAGACGGGAGACATCTTGTCGTGATACTCGAGCTCTACTCTATTCCATTGGCCTGCTGCTGCAGGCACGCATGGCGGGGTTGTAATGGCACGTACTCTTGCCTGGCGTGAGGGGCATCTGGGGCCATCACCATGACGAGGGAGGCACAAAAGCAAATAGAGCGACTCTCATAATTATGGTATCCATGTATCTCTCAAGATTCTTTCGACACAGTAATTTTGATTATGGATATTAATTTGCTGCATCCATCTGACGATAAACTTCTTCTAGATTGCTGCTGCTGCTTGCTGCTGATCCATTTTGATTGCGTGGCAACCCCATCTCGCTCGCCGGAATATTGAGCTCTACATTGGCATGTTGCAGAAGCGAGCCTGCACGAGAAATATCCGCCAGATATTGGTATTATGGAATAAAGTACTGAATACCCATCCTCATGTTGCGGATTCCGTAGCGAATTGACTGTGAAAATCACTAGTTTCACCTGGCAGGACCTGATCATAAGCACGTATACGAGGCACGAAGTGACAATTGGAAAGGGTTGGATGAATAATTGATCACCTTGAACATGTGAATCACATAGCTGAGCTCGTGCGCGAGGATTGTTGAGATGATGATTTGAGACTTCAGGATGCTGGGAGGAGTTCTGGACAGTACTTCCTTCAACACAGTCTCAGATTCCTCGCCTTGCAATGTTTCGCCAAGCAAACCCAGAAGGGCAATACCCCTCCGCTTGGAGCTTCACAAGGCCTTCCGAAAGTAAAACGGTCTCGATTACTGCATTAGGCAGAGGTAACATTCCTCACGCCTCCTCTACGCCTGGGTACGAGACTATCACGCCTCCTCCATAGGAGGGTTATTGTGCTAAGACTACTCACTCACTCCTCCGGGCCACGAGGAAGACTCATAATAAATCTTCGCTATTACGGAGGCCGCTATTTCGAAACATGGGCAAGCATTCTCTGGGGCTCTCCAATGCGTCCCCTCAATCACTATTTGCGAAAATAAAGTATACGTATACGTATGTGTAGAATAATAATCAAAAGCTACATTCCCGTCAACCCGGGCCCCTCGTCCTCCTCTCTCCGCCCAGGATTCTCCTCCGGAGCTCCGAAAACATCCGCACGCTTCAAAATTTTGTCTGATCCCTCCACCTCTCCACCTCTCCATTCTTTACCCGAATTCGAAGCTTCCAGGAGTATTGATTGCAACCCTAGAACCCCTGCACGGTTATGTAATTATGAAAAACGGCCCGAAGGTAACGTTGCAATTGAGTGCACACCCACTCGCTCACACTGTCCAATCAAATCGATGACAATAATAGAGTATGTACTCGAGTACAGTACCTAGCTTGGTTGCCATTGCCTCTTTTTGCAAGAATCTTGACCCTTGATTCCTGTAATTCCTCCTCACAAGTCACAGACTCGAGCTCCTCCAAGGCCAAGTACATTTTCCTCCTCCGGCAGGTCCACTAATAGAAACCTATAACCTTAAATTGTACATTAGGTATTCTCTGATATTGCAACATTGAATTTGACTTCCCATTTTTGCTTTCCAATGCGTTTTAAAGTACTAGTGATCAGAATGACGGAGCCTGGAAGTAATTAGGATTCGGAGAATAATATGAGAAGTATCTAAGTGGAGTAAAATCTTCTGCCCTATAGTCACCCAACCATGGCCAATTGCAAGGTCCTCCCGTAAACTCAGCGGACCACGTGGGTAAAGTGCCTACTCTAGCTTCGAATTTCCCCGCAATGATCGCCCCATGCCATGCATCTGGAATGCGACCAACGACATGGGGTGGGGCCGGTGATATGTCAAGATTGACTTTAAAGTTTCCCGAATTTGGTATGTGGGTTGACATGCCACAAGACCTTGTTATTGTCAGACAATAATAGTTTTAAAGTTGAGTGGAACACAGCCTCGAGCATTCGAAATATGTACCACCCGAACTATTATAAAATGCCGAACGACCTCTCTCACACTCTCCAGACGGAGCGTCACCCATTCACCACAGGTGTCTCTTGTTAAAGACCTCTAAGCTTGCGATGGATTGGTATGGGCGGAGCGGGGAGGCGGTGTCCATTAGCCGCCAGAACCCCATCAATTTTCATTGTAATTTTTCTTTCATTGATGCTGATTTGCCGCTTCCAATGTTTTGCTTCTGTCACACAATATCAACAGTTACCTCTGATCATGAACGCAGAGTGTCAGATCAATCGCATTTCTCCACTTCATCGAGTTTATAACTAACTCAATTAGACCTTCAATGTCTTTCAAAGAGCTCGGCATACTTGCATATTATTCTCCCATCGATACCATGAGGCACTTGACGAGCTATGTTGGTGGCCCTTGTAATCTGCAGGTAGAGAATCCAAATTTCATCGCTTATCCGGGGCTGTATCAATTGTGCTA